>CM053027.1:216230007-216675007 GCA_028564925.1 Lithobates sylvaticus | reverse complement strand
GCTGGTCCGAGGCGCAGTAACAGGGGGAGGATTCAAGGCGTTCGGGTGCGCTGTCAACTTGGAGGGGCACCGCAGCTCGGGGAGGACTCTTCGGAGGAGGGCCAACAAGCCGGCATCCTGAGAAGTGCCTGGTTGCTGAGTTGTCAAGGACACTAAAGAATCCACGCTTCCCCAATACTGTCAAGGAGACAGATAACGTTCCAGGTACTGAGGAAAGGTTTGTGCTTTGTTTCTAAGTACAACTTGAAGTCAAGGTCAATGACTGTGCAAATTTCGTTTGTTCAAGTGCTGACTGCCATAATTTCTGGCTAGAGATTTGTTCAGCTTGGAAGCGCCCAGCTGCGAGTGGCTACTCTCTGAGTTGGCAAATAGAGACTTTCGTATACTTAGCAGTTCAAGGTGCCTGATTTTTCTTCATCCTTGCCCTCTGTTACCACATGTGACTGTGTCTGTTGGATGTTACCCCCTGCAAATAAAAACCTTTCAAAAGGACTTTTATGGTGTCAGCGTGCAAAGTTGATGGGTACTAACTCTGGGAACCCCTAGACCTGGAGGACGAAGCCAAGCGGAGGTAACCGGTAAGCCCAAAAGTCAAGGCCGCCCCCATAAACGAATAAGAGCTGACCACAGTAAGCATCCCTTCAGTGTTAAATGGTTTGTCTCAACCCTGCTAGTTTGTCTGGACACCTTGGTGTGTTGAAGTAAGTTGAAAAATAACAGACTTACTGGCTTGATCACCAGAACACAATAGCGTTGCAGTCAGTATTTTATATTTATGTTAACAAAAATTACTTTGTAGAGCAATGCAAATTGGTAAAACAATACATTCAAAACCCTTACACATTCCCATTAGAGTGCAAGCTTATATGCACAAGGGTATTATTTTTCTGATAAATAAGGAAATTGGCATTGTATACAGCTAAATTATTATTGTTATTGCCATGTAGTTTTATCTTCTGTGACATCTGCCAAATACTTCATGCCTGTCCTTTATACATGACAAATATTTGGCATGTAGTTGTTTTGGCATTATAAGCTGCCATTCTGTATGAAAGTGCAGAAAGCTGAGAGACAAATAGCTGTCATACTGTGACCAGATAAGCAGGAAGCAGGTTACTGGCAGTCAATAACTCTTGAATGTATAAGATAGTGATAAAATAATTACATTTGTTTTGCTTGAGAGAAAGGCGCATTTGTGTTCATTATACTATCACTTCTAGAGAAATTTTTTTTTTTTTGCCACTAACCGAATTACCAAATATCAGATTTGGGTTTTGAATCTTTTAGTATGTTGTTTGTCTTACAATATAAAAGTGGTAATACCATTGTTTCATGTTTATGCTTTTCCACTCCATGAGCCAGGCTCCATGAGCTTAAATAAATTGGTGTCTTACTTCCCAGATGCTCTGTGCATTGTATTGTAACGTGTTGCCTAAAAAGACAGATCTGTGCAAAAGGTTTAAACAAAAATTGCTGTAAAGTGAGGAAGCTTTAAAAAAATAATACGATTGATAGTTTTTCTTTATCAATTAAGAACTTAAATATTTGGTGGAGCCACCCTTTTGTTTAAAAAGCGCATCCATTCTTCAGGTACACTTGCACACTATTAACTACTTAGAATCCTAAAAAATATTAACATTTTCCCCACACATGTTAAAATCTGAATTTTTTTCTAGGAAAATTACATAAAACCAGGGCATGGCATAGGTCCTGTAGAATAAAATGGTGTCAGTTTAAGATTTTTTTATGTTGCACAATATTTGCGCAACTGTTTATCAAATCTGTATTTTCAGAAAAAATGCACCAAAATGAATGTCACTGCACAAAAAAAATATACTACCCATTTTTGCTAAAGTATGGTTTGTGTTGAGTAAAGGGATAGCAAAACATGTTAAAGGGGTGTTCCGGGAAAAAAAAATTAAAAGCCAGCAGCTACACATACTGCAGATGCTGGCTTTTAATAAATGGACACTTACCTGTCCTGCTGTCCCTCGATGTCGACACCGCAGCTGATGTCTCCATCAGCTGTCGGGTGCTGCCGCTGCCATTGCGGGTAAGGGAACCCGGCAGTGTAGCCTTTCGGCTTCATGCCGGGAACCCTACTGCGCATGCGCGAGATGCTGACGGCCAAGGGAGGAGGAGGGAGCCCCGCGGTTACGTCATGGCGATTTCGCGCCGCGGTGTACTTCCGGAAGTGGGAAAGGATACCTGTCAAAGGCAGGTATCCTGTCCCCCCTCCCCCCCAAAAGGTGCCAATTGTGACACCGGAAGGGGGGAAGAATCTGATGAGCGGAAGTTCCACTTTAGGGTGGAGCTCAGCTTTAAGTCCTAAAACTTTGCATGCCTGTGAAATGGCAAAAAAAGGTCAGTACCCAAAAATGTCCATAGACTCTGGACTGGAGCATCACTTTTGGTAAGTAAAAAGGGCGTATAGATTAGGTGTTTTTAATTTTTTTAGCCAGCAATTAGTTAGGTTTGGTCTATTGCATGATTACAAAAAAATTATACCAAACGGTTGCTAATGACAACACAATATGTAAGTTAGCCACTTAAGGACCAGGCCTTTTTCTGACACTTGTTGCTTACAAGTAGGGATGGATTGAACACCCCTCGGTTCGGTTCGCACCAGAACATTGCGATCAGGCAAAAAGTTCTTTTTTTTTTTTTTTTGCCACGTCAGTTCAGTCTCACACGAGGGACCCGAATCAACTTATCTGTTCATCACTGTCCCAATGGATCGTCACATCATTGTGGCTTTGCTTACTTTGATTTATCAAAAAGAAGAAAAAACACCATACAGTACTCAAAAAAAAAAAAAAAAACAATAAAGCTACCTCTCCCCCGTCTCATTCCCTGTGGTCATTTTATCCCCTTCCACCCTTCCCTCCCTTCCTCCGCGTCGCCCCGGCACCACGGTCAGTTCATCCATTTGCAACGAGATGTCCCTCTCTTCAAGGGCTATAGCTGAATCCTAACTGCTTCGGCAAAGCTCCAGGTTTTTTTAAATTTAAGCCAACCTTCCCATTTTATATTTTCCGTGACCCCCTTCCTTTCTTCAGCTCTAATCCTTAAAGTCTCCATCTGGCGTATATCTTCGACCCTATCAATCCATTCCCAGATATGTGGGCTATCATGATTGCCCCAATTTCTGGCTATCGTTCGCTTGGCAGCGTTTAGAAGATGGGGAACCAGTGACCTCTCATATTGTTTTATCCCTTCTCTAGTGCCGTGCAGCAAAATAACCCACGGGTCGTTATCGAGTTCGTTTCCTGTAATTTCCTTCACGTACCTTAAAATTTTGGCCCAGTAGGTCTTAATTTTACTGCAATCCCACCACAGGTGGGCCATGGTCCCTTTGTCGGGGCAACCCCTCCAGCAGGCCTCCGGAGTACCCGGGAGAAACTTACTTAACTTAGCCGGGGTAATATACCACCGTGAGATAACTTTATAGTTTGATTCAGCTGACCTGGTATCTATAGCGGACCTGTGGGTTAGTTTCATTATTTTGCCTATCATGAGTGCATCTACTTTAGTGCCCAAATCTCTCTCCCAATTTTGGATGAATGGTGGTATTCCCCAGTCGCTCCCCTCTATTAATAATTTATATATTTTGGAGATCGTTTTCCTCCCCTTAGTGGCCGTAAAAACCCGCTCCATTCGGGTCAGATCGTCCGCGGCCCTAATCGGTTGAGGGAGACTGCTTAGAAAGTGGCACAACTGCAGATACCTCCATTCATCCATCTTGAACATATCTCCTTTGTTACAAAGTTCAGTGAGTGATAGTATCTTACCTTTTTGCATTATGTCTTTCAGACATGTGCCCTCTTTTTTAACCCATCCCCCTCCCACCATTACCCTCCCTGGCTGAAAATATTCATTATTTCTGAGTGCTATTAGTGGTGAATTGTACTCTCCATTTAAGTGCTTATAAACCCTATCCCAAATGCGCAATGTGTTAGTGGTTATGGCGTGCGTATTCTCTCCTAAAGACCTGTGGTGAGGTGGGTTCCATATAAGGGTACCCAATTGTAAATTGCTTAGTGATTTTTCTAATTTTACCCATCTTTTGTCGCTATGATCCGCCCCCCACTCGGGGATTCTAGAGAGGACGGCTGCTTGATAATAATTTTCAATATCGGGGACCGCTAGGCCACCCTTGTTTTTTTCTTGTTTTAAGGTACGAAGTGCTATACGGTGCTTCCTATGTCTCCAGATGAAATTCATAATTAGGGACTTTAGCTTTCTTAGATAATTTACCGAAAGGGGGATTGGGAGCATCTGGAATTTATAAGAAATTAGTGGTAAGATCATCATTTTTACGGAGTTAATCCTTCCCAACCACGTCAAAGGTCTATTGTTGAATTCTTTGCATTTTTTTGCGATGGCGTCTAACAGGGGGAGGTAGTTAATGTTGAACATTGCCTTCAGGGACCTAGACAGGATTATGCCCAGGTACTTAATTTGTTGCTTCCAAGGAAACCCAAATCTCCCCTGAAGGCTCAGCTGGACCGAACTTGGTGCGTTGACATTCAAAACAAATGTCTTAAGCCCCATACACACGGTCGGACTTTTTCATCAATTTGGTCCGATCGGACAAGGTTGTTGAAAAATCAGACCGTGTGTATGCACCATCGGACAGTGTTCGTCGGTTTGTCCGTCGGACAAAGTCTTATCTCCTGCTGGAAAGATTTCCCTTCAACCCGGTCCGATCACACCAAATCCGAGCGTGTGTACGCTTGTCCGACCGGACAAAGTGCTACGCATGCTCAGATCACATTACAATACCAAAGCTATTGGCTACTAGCCTCTACGTAGTCCCGTCGTAGGCAACAAACGTCACCACGTTCAGAATGATCGGATTTTCCGACAACTTTGTCCGATCGTGTGTACGCAAAACCAACATCAGACAAAGTATGACGGACATGGTCCGACGGACCTGGTCCACGGATTGTCCGCGCGTGTGTATGGGGCTTTAGAGGAGTTGATTTTAAAATTAGAAATCTCCCCGTATTGCCTCAGGACTTTCATCAGAAGGGGCATGGATATCTGTGGGTTTCCCAAGAAGAACAGAACGTCATCTGCGAATGCCGCCAATTTATGTTCCTCGTCCTCTACTGGTACCCCATGTATTCCCGGATGTCCCCTTATTGTGGACAGAAGAGGCTCTAGGGTCAATATAAATAGAAGGGGGGACAACGGGCATCCCTGCCTAGTACCGTTTTTCATATAAAACGGTAAAGAGGTCGTTCCATTTATCTTAATCCTAGCTGTTGGGTGGGCATACAGTACCGCTATTTTTTGAATGATCTTGGGCCCAAAACCCATATGGGTTAAGGTTTGAAACATGAGTCCCCAGTCTACCCTGTCGAACGCTTTCTCGGCGTCTATCGACAGGAGTAGACCTGGGGACCCTGCTTTCCTGATCTTGTGAATTAATAACAGCGCTCGAATTCCGTTGTCCCGTCCCTCTCTACCAGGGACGAATCCCACCTGGTCGGGATGGACCAGTGTGCTCAAGTGGCCCCTAATCCTCTCAGCCAAAACCTTCGCGTATAATTTTAGTATCGGCGTTTAAAAGCGAGATTGGCCTATAACTCGAGCACACTGATCCATCCTTCCCCTCCTTCAGAATCATCGTGATGTCCGCGGTTAAAGACTCAGTCGACATTCCAAAACTCTGTCCAAGTCCATTGAAGTATGCGCAGATTCTGGGGATTAGTTCCTCCTGAAAGATTTTATAGTACAGATTAGTGAACCCGTCCGGGCCAGGGCTCTTACCCTTCGGGGATCCCATCAAGGCCCTTTTAATCTCATCTTCCGTAAAGGGACTATCTAGCCCCTCACTTACCTCCGTTAGAAGTTTAGGGAGGCCAGCGCCATTCAGGAATCTTTCCCCCTTCTGCGCCCTATCAGATCTGATACCCTGCGGTTCCGCCGAATAGACATCTTCAAAGTAAGCCCTGAGAGATTCGGCGATATCCCTGGATAGGTACGTAATGTCCCCTTTTTTGTTTCTTATTTTTTCGATGTAGTTACGGGACTTTTTATTGCGGAGAGTTCTGGCCAAATGTTTTCCAGATTTATTACTCCACATGTACCTCTCCTTAGCCACTAAGTCAGATGTTTGTTTTATTTGTTGTTCCGTCAGGTCTTTTAAATCTTCTCTGAGGGCAATAATTTTTGAATAAAGGTCCCTGTTTGGCGCAATGGAGGATTTATGGATCTGCTCAGCAGTTTTTATTTCTTCCACAAGGGCATCTCTTTTTATCCTACCTTCTTTTTTTTTCCAAGCCCCCTTTGTAATTAAGATCCCTCTTATATAGGATTTGTGGGCGTCCCATAGAGTTGACCCCAGAACCTCCCCATTGTCATTGATTTCGAAAAAAAGTTTTATTTCGTTTTTGATTTGCTCAACTATTTCTTCATCATGGAGGAGTTCCTCGTTCAATCTCCAACTCGCTGAAGGGGCCTGTAGTTCAGGGCATTCTAGAACCATTGAGACTGGGGCATGATCTGATATAGAGACGATCTCCACCTTCGTGTCCTTGACTCGTTCTAAGAGGGCATGATCAATAAAAATATGGTCCAATCGGGAGTACGTCCCGTGCACGTGGGAATAGAAGGTGTAATCCCTGTCTCCAGGGTGTTGTATCCTCCAGACGTCAACCAACTGGTTAGACCTCAAGTTCTGCTTAATCATTTTAAGTTGTTCCTTACATACCCCACGTGCACGGGACGTACAATCGAGGTCCGGGTCCATGCAAAAGTTGAGGTCCCCCATCAAGATAACATACCCCTGTCTAAAATCTCTTAATTTAGACAGAATATCTTTCATAAATTTAATCGGTTTAATATTAGGGGCGTATATGTTTGCAAAAGTATATTTATTGCCGCCAAGCGAACCTCTCAAAAACAAAAATCTACCCTCTGGGTCCTCCACCCTACTCTCCACTTGGAACTGTATATCCCTAGAGAATCCGATGGCCACCCCCCTTGCCCTATTAATAATGGCATCGCCATAGTACCAAGATGGGTAATGACCCGAGGCTAATTTGATGTTAGACATCCGGGACAGGTGTGTCTCCTGAAGGAAGACCACACCTGCCCCGTAGGCTCTCAGCTCCTCAAGGATCTTTTGTCTTTTGGCCCGGAGGTTAAGTCCCTTTACATTATAGGATACAAATTTAATCAAAGTCATCTCGTCACAATAGCAAAGCTTTTATTGTCAGTGTACACGCAGTGCCGGGGCGACGCGGAGGAGACCCCCCCCCCCTCCCTCCCCCTCTACCCCCCCCCCTCCCCCCCCCCCTCCACCCATCCCTCCCCCCTCCCCACCCCTCAATCCCAACCCGCCCCCCACCACCCCTCCCCTCCCATCCCACCCTGGCCCTCTCTAGGGTCTTGGAGTCGTTGGGGGCCATTCAGATGTCTGACCTCCCACGTCTCTCCTACCAACTCAGGAGGGGTGGGGCACTGAGTGGCTGGAAAATCCAGCCATTCTCCCGATAGTATTCCATCATCGGGGAGCAGCGAGCGAAAAAAGAGAAGATGTAATTCCCTGCTACCCTGGCACCCACCCGACCAACACCCGGAAAGGGGGGGGAAAAAAAAAAAAGGGAGGGGCTCCCCCTCCTCCCCGTCTCCTCACAAGGGGATTTAACCGTACTCTCCCCCATCTACCCATCCTGGCAGGGCCGGGACTTGGATGCCCATTTTACTACAGAAATCTGGGACCTCCTCCGGAAAGCGCAGTCTGGCAGAGCGCCCATCCTTGTTCCCGATTAGGCTTGCCGGGAACCCCCAGATGTATTTTATATTTGCGAATCGCAAAGCTTCTAGTAAAGGCCTCTGCTGCCTGCGTCTTTCTAGAGTCTGGGGAGATAAATCTGAGTAAATTTGAACTTCAGTGCCTTCATAATTCAAGGGGGGGCTCCGATATAATTTTGCCCAGATTTCCGCCTT
Organism: Lithobates sylvaticus; assembly: GCA_028564925.1. Lineage (NCBI taxonomy): Eukaryota > Metazoa > Chordata > Amphibia > Anura > Ranidae > Lithobates > Lithobates sylvaticus. The sequence goes on along the minus strand of CM053027.1, from coordinate 216,667,045 downwards.
ATCCTCGTAGTATCTAAACCTAACGATAATGTCTCGGGGTCTACCAGATTCTGCTGTTTGCCTTCTGCCCAGTCGGTGGACCCTCTCGATTTTAGGAAAATTTTCACGGCCTCTTGCTAAAAGCGGGTTGAGTATTAAAAATATAATGTCCCTTAAATCCTCTCCTTCCTTCTCGGGGACCAATTTCACCCTAATATTCTGTCTCCGGTTTCTATTTTCGATATCCTCCAGCTTGTATAGGGTGTCCCGTTGTTTCAGGTGTAATACTCGTATTTGTTCCTTCAGTTCGAGAGTCTCGTGTTCCTGACCTTCCACCTTCTTCTCAACAATTTCAACCCTTCCTAGCAGGTGGCCCCAGTCTTCTCTAAGGAGGGTAAATTCCCCTTTAATGGAATTTTCCATCTTCTGGAGCATTTCCTCCATTTCTTTCTTTGTAGGGCCCTGTGACTCAACCTCTTGTTCAGAAGGCCTACTTCCATTCGTCTCGCTTTCCATCGCCTGTTCTGATAGGGTCTGATCGAGTGTCATATCTGCTTTTTTATCTTTACCTTTCTTTTTGTCTGTCATAGCTTTAGATTGGTGGTCCGCATTAAGCGGTTGTGGGCTGGATCCGGATCTCATATATTGTTTTATGTCACTGGCCGCAGGTTTCGGGGTTTTTGGGGGGGCTTTTTTGGATGGTTTACTCATATTTCCTTTGGGGAGTTTTCTAATTCTCCTCCCCAGCTTGCTGGAGGGGGTACTTCCTCAGATTGTTTTAGGTGACGCTCCTTCTTCCACCCTACCTCCTCCGAGCCCAGTTCCTATTCCTCTTCTTCTTAGTCCTGCAGGTGGGGGCTATACCGGATGTTCAACCGGGGTTTTACCTTACAGCTATTTGTGAGTCTCGGACAAACACTCCCCTGTAGAGCTGTCCAGGAACTGCCTCTGTCCCATTGGGGTGACCCGTCCAGAGCCCCAAAGATGGATAGTGCGTGCCCTTAAAAGGAGGCTCCCGAGTCAAGGGGTCTCACCCTCCTGCCTCACGTGCCCCCTACGGCCAGTCCCCTGCGCAAGCCCTCCAGGGGTAAAGAGAGAAGCCAAGAAGACCGACAGGGGCCCTCAGGTCTTCAAGATAAGTCCCCGTCAGGGAGTTTGTAAAATTGCAGGGAGAGAGATGCCACGTGGGGACAGCAAACTGGGGCTGAATACCGGAGCCCTAAGGGGGAGGGTAGGGTAGGCACAAGATGAGGGGGTGAAAAAAAAAAGGAAAGAAAATTACCACTGATAAGGGCAGTAACCCTCCCTGCCGGCGCAAGGTACCCTTTCCTTATCCCCTCCTCTCCCCTGGAGGGGGAACAGTTCTCCCCCCTAGATGAGGTAGATGAAAGCTTCACCAGCACAGGCTGGGAGCCAAGGTCTCTTTGCTCGGTAGGGGGCAGTGAGCTATATAAGGGTTATACGCTGGGAGCACAGGGTTTCTAGTCCTTTGGGGAACCGTTAGTCCTCTTAGCGACCGTCAGCCTATTCTGTACATGCTAATAGGGAGAACCTATCACATCCCAAGTGGGAAGCGGTCATACCAGTGTAAGAAGTGAGAGAACACAGTGCAACCCTCAGCTTCAGGGAGAGAGCAAGGGAACATGTACTGGCAGCTAATAAAAAAAAAAAAAAACAAAGGATGGATTGAACACCCCTCGGTTCGGTTCGCACCAGAACATTGCGATCAGGCAAAAAGTTCTAGCGAACATGCAAACCCTATTAAAGTCTATGGGACACAAACATGAAAAATCAAAAGTGCTAATTTTGAAGGCCTATATGCAAGTTATTGCCATAAAAAGTGTATGGGGACCTGGGTACTGCACCAGGGGACATATATCAATGCAAAAAAAAGTTTTTAAAACAATCGTTTTTTTGTGCATGGGGGGTCCCCTTATTCTGCCTGTAAAGTGGCGCATCTGTGTGATGTGTAGAATATGCGGCAGCAATTATAACATTTCTAAAGGGAAAAAATTATTTAAACTTACTCGTGGCTGTAATGTATTGCTGGCTCCCGGCCATATAGATGAAAAATCTATGAAAAAAGAGGCGTAGAGTTCCCCCCCAGTCCATACCAGACTCTTCAGGTCTGGTATGGATATTAAGGGGAATTCCACACAGCGTAGGGTCCCCCCCAAGATCCCTACCTTATCCGAGCATGCAGCCTGGAGGTCAGGATAGGGGGGACAAGCAAGTGCCCCCCACCTCCTGAACCATACCAGGCCACATGCCTTTAACATGTGGGGGGTGGGTGCTTTGGGGACGGGGGCTCTGTGCACCCACCCAAAAGCACCTTGTCCCGATGTTTAATGGGGACAAGAGCCTCTTCCCGAAAACCCTGGGCTGTGGTTGTCGGGGTCTGCGGGCGGGGAGCTTATAGGAATCTGGAAGCCCCCCCCCCCCATGTAAATGGGTATCGGGACATTGTGCCCCTACCGATTCACCAAAAAAAGTGTCAAAAAGTAAAAACCACAAAAGTCAGTTTTTGACAATTCCTTTATTAACCTCCTAGGCGGTATTCCCGAGTCTGGCTCGGATTCTGTTTTTTCTGCTAGGAGCGGTAACCCCGAGCCAGACTCGGGCTGCATTGCAGGATACAGGGGGGGAAGTTACTTACCTTTTCCCCCGGATCCTGCGATGTCTCCCCGCTGTGTAAACGAGCCGTCCGCTCGCTCGATTCACACAGTGCCGAGTGCCGCCGATCTCTGTTCCCTGCGACGTTCCGACGAACGGGAGCGGAGATCGGCGCCAAATTTAAGAAAGTTTAAAAACACAACACACATACAGTACTGTAATCTTACAGATTACAGTACTGTATACAAAAAATACACATCCCCTTTGTCCCTAGTGGTCTGCCCAGTGCCCTGCATGTCATTTTATATAATAAAAAGATTTTTTTTCTGCCTGGTAACTGGAGATTGTCCATAGCAACCAAAAAGTGTCCCTTTATGTCAAAAGTGGTTTTAGACCAGCTAGAAAACACTGATAAAAAATTAGAATCACAATTTATCATCAAACAATTAATTTAATGACAGCGACTATTCTGCAACTGAGCAAATTTCAGTGTTTTTGATTTGATTACATTATTGAATCATTTTTATATATATTTTTTTATTATATTATAATTTATGATTTTGTGTTTCAAATTTTATCATACCCGGGATGTCTACTAGACTCTGGTTCGGACAGATTTAAGTGAGTTATTCATAAGAATTGCATGCCTACAATATAAAAACGCCAAATTTCCATGCCAAATAATTGTACCGCTTTCAGCACAAAATTCCAGCCAGAATCATACCGCCAGGGAGGTTAACCACTTCCCGCCTGGCCTATAGCAGAATGATGGCCGGAAAGTGGTTCAGTTATCCTGACTTGGCATCATATGTTGTCCAGCAGGATAAGCCGCGATCGTGTGCAACACAGCGATCAGTGGTATGGTGTGTCAGTCTGACGGAGCCTCTGACGGAGGCTCTTTACCACGTGATCAGCTGTGTCCAATCTCAGCTGATCACAATGTAAACAGGAAAAGCTGTGTATTGGCTTTACCTCTACTCGCGCTAACAGATATGAGTAGAGGAGAGCCGATCGGCTGCTCTCCTGACAGGGGGAGTCTGCACTGATTTATAATCAGTGAAGCCCCCCGAGGATGCCCACCCAGGAACACCAGGGATGCCCACCCATTGCCAGCAAGTATGCCCACCAGGGATATCCACCCATGACCACCAGGTAAGCCCACTAGAGCCCACCAGGGATGGCAATAATTTCCCATTAGGGATGGCACTCTGTGTCCATCAGTGATGCCTGCCAGTGCCTCTGATCAGTGCTGCCTATCAGTGCCTTCTATCAGTGCCCACCAATGCCCATCTGTGCCACCTACACGTGCCCTCCAGCGCCGCATATCAGTGCCTATCAGTGCCACCTATCAGTTCCGCCTATGAGTGCCCATCAGTTCCGCCTATGAGTGCTCATCAGTGCCACCTATCAGTGCCGCCTATGAATGCGCATCAGTACAGCCTGTGAGTGCCCATCAGTGCCATCTATCTGTGCCACCTATCAGTGCCGCCTATGAGTGCCAATCAGTTCCGCCTATGAGTGCCCATCAGTGCCACCTATCAGTGCCGCCTATCAGTGCTGCATATAAGTGCCACCTCATCAGCGCCAATCAGTACTGCCTCATCAGTGCCCATCAGTGCAGCCTCATCAGTGCCCATCAGTGATGGAGAAAACGTACTTATTTACAAAGTTTTGTAACAGCAACGAAGAAAAACTTTTTTTTTCATTCTTTTATTTTTAACCTCTTGCCGACCAGCCGCCGCAGTTGTACTGCGGTAACATGGCTTGGCTGTGCGAATCGCCGTCATGTTACGTCGCTTCTTTATTTGTCCACTAGGGGTGTGAGCCCCCTGCTCGCCCACGGACTGCACTATATACTAGACATGTGCAATTCGTTTAGTTCTGAATTAGTTTTTTAATGAATTTTTACAAATTCCTTAAATCCCGAATTTCCGAATTTTTCAATTTCCGAAAATTCAGAATGTCCGAATTTCAAAATTTGCGAAATTACGAATTTCCGAAATTTTGACATTTCCGAATTTCCGATTTTCCGAAATTACGGATTTCCGAATTTTCAGATTTCCGAATTTTCAGATTTCCGAATTTTCTGATTTCCGAATTTTCGGATTTCAGAATTTTCGGATTTCTGAATTTCGCATTTCTGAATTTCGCATTTCCGAATTTTCGAATTTTGAATTTCCGAATTTCGAATTTTCGGATTTCCGAATTTCGAATTTTCGGATTTCCGAATTTTCGGATTTCCAAATTTTCGGATTTTCGGAATTCGGAAATAAAAAATTAGAAATTTCGAAAATCTGAAAAAAGAAAGAAAATCTGTTTAGTTCTAAAAAATAACTATTAAATTATAGGTATTGGAATTCCCTTTCAAATTTGTATGTTAGTGAACGTAACGAGTAAGAATTTATCAGAAGTTACGAATTATCTGAAATAACAAATGCCGCATTAAACCAAATGGAACGTAACGATATAATAATAATAAAAAAAAAAATAATAATAATAAAATCTTTTTATTATTAATTATTTATTAATAATTATTTATTATTAATTTGTTCCGTTCCATTTGTTTAGATGTGGCATTCGTTATTTCAGATAATTCATAACTTTGGATAAATTCGTACTCGTTAATTTAATAGTTAGTTATTAATTAAACTGATTTTCTTTCTTTTTTTCAGATTTTCAAATTTTGGGATTTCCGAATTTTCGAATTTTGAAATTCCGAATTTCAAATTTTTCGGATTTCCGAATTTTCAGATTTTGGATTTTGGAATTTTCGGAATTCGGAAATTAAAAAATTAGAAATTTTGAAAATCTGAAAAAAAGAAAGAAAATCAGTTTAATTCTAAAAAATAACTATTAAATTATAGGTATTGGAATTCCCTTAATAGTTAGTTATTAATTAAACAGATTTTCTTTCTTTTTTTCAGATTTTCAAATTTTGGGATTTTCAAATCTTTGAATTGAGTTCCAAAAGTCTGAAAACTCGGAAATTTCGACAAACCGAAAATCCAAAATTCGGTGTTCCGAAAGTCCGAAAAACCGGAAATTCGATAATTCGATAATTCAAAAATTCGAAAAATTCGAAATTTGGAAATTGGAAATTCGGAAATTGGAAATTCGGAAATCTGAAAATTCGAAATTCGGAAATCCGAAAATGTGAAAATTCAGAAATTAGGAAATGCGAAAATGCTAAAATTCGGAAATCCGAAAATTTGAAATTCGGAAATCGGAAAATTTGAAATTCGGAAATCAGAAAATTTGAAATTCGGAAATCCGGAAATGTGAAAAATTCGAAATTCGGAAATCCGGAAAATAGAAATTCGGAAATCAGAAAATTTGAAATTCGGAAATCCGAATTTTCAAATTTCGAATTTTCAAATTTCCAAATTTCCGAATTTTTCGAATTTCCGAAAAAAGCAAAAAAACGAATGAAACGAAAAAGAATGAATTTTTTGTCTGTGCACATGTCTACTATATACTTTGCAATGTATTATATATACTACACTGATGGCACTATATACTCTCCACTGTATTATATATACTACACGGACTGCACTATATGCTCTGAACTGTATTATATATATATATATATATATATATATATATATATATATATATATATATATATATATATATAGTGGTACCCCCATAAGGGCTGCTAAGTGTTGTGGCCCACCTGTCACCCTCAGTCACACCAAGGCAATGAACAGTCCATTAGCTTTGTTTTTTTTTATTTATGACGGGGAAAGAACTTGGATGGGGTATAGGAAGTATGGGATGCCCAGTGAATTTTAGAACAATCAGTTGGAACGACTTTTAGAACAAAGAATTGGAACAACTTGTATACACTCCGGTATATACAGATCTCTCTTCCTCCAGCACAACTCTTACTGTAGACCATTACTCCTCAACTCCTCCAGCACTCTACTTGCTTGAGCTCCCAGGCACAGCTAACACCACATGGTTAGGCCTGACATGGGCTCAGCCAGGCCTTAGCAACAGCCTTTTGCAGGCAGGGACCTCAGGCCCCTTTTTAGTGTAGTGATGAACTGTATTATATATATACTATATGAACTGCACTATATACTCTGAACTGTATTGTATACTATATGGACGTCATTATACTCTGAACTGTATTATATATACTAAACTGACTGCACTATATACTCTGAACTGTATTATATATACTACACTGACTGCACTACATACTCTGAACTGTATTATATATACTATACACAGGGCTCAAATTTTCAAGTCCTAAGCTACTAGCCAGGCCTTAAGAGTTACTCGCCACCAGTTGCCCCACCAAACCCCGCCCCTAAATATGCCCCTTGTACATGATCATATTTTATTCAGATCATACATGGTATGCAGGGTCATCCTAAATGTTAATTGTACTCAGAAACACTACAGGAGATGGTCAGATGCTGCAGACCTACTAGTGGGGGCTGGGACGTCAAGCTGGGAGGCTGGAACATCAAGCTGGGGGGCTGGCACCAGGACATCAGACTGGAAGGCTGGGGCATCAGGCTGGAATGCTGGGGCATCAGGCTGGAAGGCAGGCAACGGGACATCAGGCTGGAAGGCTGGGACATCAAGCTGGAAGGCTGGACCATCAGGCTGGGAGGCCAGCACCAGGACATCAGACTGGGAGGCTGGGACATCAGGCTGGAGGGCTAGGACATTAGACTGGAAGGTTGGGACATCAGGCTGGAAGGCTGGGGCATCAGGCCAGAAGGCAGGCAACGGGACATCAGACTGGAAGGCTGGGATGTCAAGTTGGAAGGCTGGACCATCAGGCTGGAAGACCGGCACCAGGATATCAGACTGGAAGGCTGGGACATCAGGCTGGAAGGCAGGCAACAGGACATCAGACTGGAAGGCTGGGACGTCAAGCTGGAAGGCTGGCACTAGAACATCAGACTGGAAGGCTGGGATGTCAGGCTGGAGGGCTAGGACATTAGATTGGAAGGCCAAACTGGGTAGCAGGCACTGGAGCGTCAGACTGGGTGGCAGGCACTGGAGCGTCAGACTGGGTGGCAGGAACTGGGATGTCAGGCTGGAACAGGTTGGTTGGTGTGGAGGCAGGTTGGATTACTGGCAGGATTGTGTGGGTCGGAAAGAACTTCCGTTTCTTTTTTGGCTTAGCCACTGCAGCTTTGTACGTAGGTGCAGGGCTGTAGGAAAAGAAAGTATCTGGGCAAAATGAAGACCAGGGAACTGTGGCTGGAGGAGGGTTTTGTGGGCTTGTTACAGGTAGAGGAGAAGAGGCAGGTGGGTTAAAGGCAGGATAGGTGCAGGGAGTAGAAACAGGGTATTGATACTTTGTGGGGAGCAGGGTATATTGGATGGTAGCTGAGGTTGCCAGGGGTGATAGGAGAAAGGACGCCTGAGCTGACAGGTGTTTAGTAGCGAGTCTGGGTTGAGGAGAGCTGACAGAAGCTGGGCATAACAGGTCTGACCATGCCTGAAGTATAGGCAACACATAAGTGGGACTGCACTTCATCTATACAATCCTTCAACAACTGTTTGGGACAAACCGAATAGTGCTTCAAAAAGGATGCAGAGTCATCCTCCAATAGCCATACTAAGGACTCAACCTGGTTAATGCTGAAGGGGGGAGAAAAGTCATCACGACCCTTTGGGATACAGGGCAGAGCCAGCTTCGTACACATTCTAATCAAAGGTTGAACATCCTCAAACAATATACTGCCCTGATCGACCACAGAGTGGGCTAAACAGATAATCTCCAGCAGCTGGTCACTGGACCACCCTTTCAATGTCTGGCGGAGATAGTCAGAACTCTCTGTTGCCAGCAGAGCATAATAGACAATTACATCTGAATTCATTCCAGCAATGAAAAACAGAACCGAGATGGTCCCCCTGTGCAGCCACTTCTGGTCAGAGATGGCCTTGGTATACTGTCATGAACAGGTGAGACCAGATTGTGTGGACTGCAAAGGAGGAACCCAAAACGCATGTAAAAGTAAAATAAGTATAAAGTTTATTAAGATAAGTGATATATAAATAAGTAAACACCCCAAAATACAAACAGTGCTCAGCCACAAACAGAAACCCACAGACAATAGATAAATATATACAGGCACAGGGAAGTACCAAAATCAACACGTCAGCCAGGCCAGGGTCATACACGGGAAGATCAATAAATAACAAGGGCAGTTCCAGAATCACAAACATTAGCCAGGCCGGGGTCATACACAGGAGATCAGCAGATGAACAAGGGCAGGACGGGAGAGGGAGAATAAGGATGGGAAAGGCAACAAGGGAACAGGAACATGGGATGGGATGGGATGGGTTCAGGTAAAAGGTAACAGGGTGCATGGAAGGAAGAAACCAAGGCAAGCGGGTGAGGGCTGGCCGGGTATTTATAAATCTGCCAGTGATTGGCCTCATATGACAGCTGAGCGCAGAAAGAGCTGTCTGCTCCACACTGCCGGGATCCATCCGCTGGTGGACGCCAGTACTGCGGCCCAAAGATGACATAACATCAGCAGGGAAAGCCTCTCCTGACAGATACAAACTGCCAGGAGACACCTGCTAATGGACCACAGTATTGCACGCCAAATGATGGATCTTACCAGCGGACGGATCCATTCCTGACAGGCACAAAGAGCAGGCTCAGACTGGCTCAGATTTTTTTCCTCACGTCAATGGCTGCTCATAAAGGATGCATGCACTGTACTGTCACCATTTGAGGAGGCCACAAGAATGGTGAGCCGTGGCAATGCATGCATCAGTGACACAGTCCCTGTGGTGTTCTTGCTGGAGCAGACTCTGCGTGGCATTATGGACAGGGCAGACGAGGCAGAGCAGCGGGAGGAAGAGGAGGACTTCCTTTCCTCTCAAGGCCCACTTTATGCAGGACCCAAGAATACATGGAATAAAGGTAAAGAATCAATATTGGTTGGCAATACCTCCTTGACCACAGTTATAAGGGGAAAGTCTCAGAACTCACCATGTCCCCACAGAGAGTGCAGAAGATTTAATCACTGGAGGACAACTTAAGGAGGAGTTTATTGAATGCTTTTCCCAACTCTGGTAGGTTACAGTGTTATGGAAAACGTAGTTTTGAGGCTTCTGTTGGTCAAGAGAGGAGCAGTGGAGAAGATGGCCGCCTAAGTGATGCATTTCTCAATTTTTTTTATTGCTCGCCGCCCAGGATTGTCAGCATCCACATACCATTATCTAGGGGCAAAAACAGAGATGGAGAGCTTTCCAGTCGACTATCCACTGACTTAATGGGTCATCAGAATAGACCACTGACCAGAACTTGGCCAGTATGCTATTGAGCTGTTGTGCTGCCCTGCATTCAGTGTGCTTTACGACAGGGCATGCAGTGCTGCTGGAGGTTTTGTTATTGATCATAGAACGCGTCTGTCCACAGACTCCGTGGACCATATGACTTTTATCAAAATGACTCCTGGAGTCCTGGATTACCAGCAGCTATGAAGCCCCTGATGCTGATGTCGGCGATTAAGTGTTTTTGGGATGTGGAATCTCTGCAGGACTTCTAGGCTGCTTGGGGTTGTGTGTTTTTGGTGTAGATTTCATGGGCACAATTAACACCCAAAGACCATTTTTTACACATCTGTGTGCATATCATTGCAATTTTTGACAGCAAGACCAGTTTTTGCTTACATCAAGAGTACCTCTATAGCAGGGGTCTCAAACGGGTGGCCCTCCAGCTGTTGGAAAAATACAAGTCCCATCATGCCTCTGTCATTGGAAGTCATGCTTGTAACTGTCAGCCTTGCAATGCCTCATGGGACATGTAGTTTCACCACAGCTGGAGGGCCGCCAGTTTGAGACCCCTGCTCTATAGGGTTATGGTGTGAAGGCGCCACCAATACCCAAAGACCAATTTCTCTGCACCCATTTGACAGGTGCATATCATTGCAATTTTTGACAGCAAGGCCAATTCTTGCTTTCATCAAGAGTACCTCTATAGGGTTATGGTGTGAAGGTGCCCACTGACACCCAAAGACCAATTTTTCCACACCCGTTACTTCTATCCAAAGGTTGGGTAGAGACACCAGAATTTGGCATCCATCTCTCCTACTCTAACCACTTAGGTAACTTTGGTGTGTTCCTATCCCCACCTAATTTCTATTAGCACTTGTCACATTCCTTGCACCTAATTCCCTAAGGATGCGTCATATGCGTTACAGATACACCCGCACAACATTCTACACAATTCTCACCCTCCCCTCACTCTTTTCTCCCCTTACCTATCATACAACATCCCCTCCCCTTCCACTTTATTTTAAAATTCTTGATCATTCATCACAGCATTGTGTTTTTTTTTTTTTTGGGCCTGCTTTAGTTTTATTTTTGCCTTTCTTTTCACCACACACCATCTCGCTTTTCTTCCTTTTTTTTTTCTTATATTTTGAGTCTTCCGTTAGGGCTAGACTCTTATGCATTCTTATTTGTTTCCTCACTGTCATATTCACGGCCACCTTCCCCCTTGAGTCTGGCCATTTTTTACATTTTTTTATTTTTTTTTCATTATTATTATTTTTTTCTTTATATTTTTCCATTTTTCACATTTTTCACATCCATCATCATCTTCTTTTATTTTCATCCTTTATTTTCAATTCTTTTCTTATTTGTCACATTCAGCCCCGGCTCAGCTGTACTATTTCCGTTGACGTAGTACACTGTTCCTGTTATCATACGTTATTCCCTGCACCCCCCTCCTTGTTTTCATTCACACACTATCCCCCTACACACCCCACATTCCTTCACACTCACCGCATCACATTCATCTTTCTTTTCTCGTATTCATATCTTCCCCGCTTTGGCACTCCCTTGATGGTATCGACACCACACTTCACCACTTTGCATGGATTTCCAACACTGGCACACCTATGTCATGGATCCCTGGCACATTAAATACGGCCATGGGAATAGATAAATGATCTATGAGACTGCATGGAGTATGTCCCAGTACAATAGACCTAACATAGTTCCTTTTGTTCAAAATCCCCATTATAGGTTGGGCCAGTATTGACCTTACCCCCATCTGGTTGCACCTCTTTTCCCTCTGACACCCCCGCCGATTCCGGCGGAAGGAGGAAGGGGGATTATTTGTGTGACTCCTCGTAAGACACGCTTGGAAACTCTGGCCCATGTGGTTTCACTGACGGACTTAGAACACTCTGGCATCCTCCGGGTGAGACGAGAAACACCTCTACATTAAGGATTCTCCACGTGGGAGGACTCTTTCTTCATTTTACCTTTTGGATATATGCCCCCTTTGGTAACTATACTAAACATTACTGCATCATAGATTATTGCCTAACTGCAACGATATTGTGATAAATATATTGACAGTATGTTTCTTTTAGTGGACGTACCCCTCTGAAGAAGACCCCTAGCGGGTTGAAACGCGTCAGAGCAATTCTACGACCCCATGATTTATATTGTACATGTGGTTAATAGTTTTGACAAGTCCGCATTATATATCCATGTTTTAATTGTCCTGCACTGGAGCTCATGTCCTAATTCATTTGTTATACCTATTTTTGAATAAACTACTTTATTTTATATACCTTTTTCGACTCCATTTGTCGCAAGCTGCCTAAAAACCCCACAGTGGGGGAATCCTTTCCTTCCCTCGAGACACCAGAATTTATCCAAAAAAACTCTAATTTTGTTCCCAGTGCACTACATTGTGGCCTCATCATACAGACTGCCTCCCCAAACCGTTGCTTCACAAAATAAAGAAAGCTTGCAGAGAACATTTTTTTTTGGCTTTAGAAATGAAATTATTGCTGCAGCAGTTTCTATACACAGTACAGATGTGCCACGTTATGGATGGACTAAGGGGACCCCCCAGGCACTATGTTAAAAGGAACTTTTCATTTTTAAGTATCAATAAATCACTGCTCATTTAAAAATTAAATTTTTTACAAACACTTTTTTCATTGATACATGTCCCCCAGGTCAGTACCCAGACCCCCATAACCATTGTATGCCCAATTACTTGCATATAAGCCTTCAAAATGGGCACTTTAGATTTTTCACGTTCGGGTCCCATAGACTCCAATTGGGTTCGTTATTCGGTTCCGAACATTCGCAATTTTCGAAAATTCTTTTGCGAAGCGAATATTTGGCCCATCCCAAATCTTGAATGTCAGCACAGCCAATTGATCACCCTTTGTAATTAGAATTGTTTTAGGCTCACATTAAATTATTTGGCGGTATTACACTATCTGGAGTCTCATCTTTCCAGCCAAGCCTTATAGCAGAGCTGGAAGAGAGAGATGCAAGCAGAGCACGCTGGAGATGTTCTCTATGCTAAGGAATTCATGCAGCAAAGACTTGTGCAGCTTCATGCCATACTAGACCACCTATAATTTGGGGTCTTATGTTTTTCTCACACAGTTAAGAGGGAGAATGAAAATATGCTGATGAAAAGGTACTGTTTTAATCAAGCTAAATCATATATTTATATGCTATATGTTATAACATAATCATTTATTATTTATCTATTTTCTGTGAACTACTGGTTGGATATTATAACTTCAAACTTCAGTAACTTGTCCGTTAAGCCGCCTGCTTGAGTACAGTTTTTGAAAAATATAGTAAATTACATTAAAAATGATATATAATAATTATTTGTATATTACTTACTTATGGTAATTAACCCCTTGCCACCCAGGCCAATTCTGACACTTCACTCCTACATGTAAAAATCATCATTTTTTTGCTAGAAAATGACTCAGAGCCCCCAAACATTATTTATATATATATATATATATATATATATATATATATATATATATATATAATATAATAAATAAATAATGTTTGGGGGCTCTGAGTAATTTTCTAGCAAAAAAAATATGATTTTTACATATAGGAGAGAAGTGTCAAAATTGGCCTAGGTGGCAAGGGGTTAATTACCATAAGTATGTAATATACAAATATTTATTATATATTACTTTAAATGTAATTTACTATATTTTTCAAAAACTTTACTCAAGCAGGCGGCTTAACGGACAAATTACTGAAGTTTGAAGTTATAATATCCAACCAGTAGTTCACAGTAATTAGATAAATAATAAATGATTATGTAATAATAATAATTATGTTATAATAATATATATATATATATAATAATAATAATAAATATAAATATATATATATATATATATATATATATATATATATATATATATATATATATATATATATATATATATAATATTAGCAGACACCCTAAGGGATAAAATGGTGGTCGTTGCAACTTTTTATGTTACATGGTATTTGCACAGCAATTTTTCAAATGTGTATTTTTTGGAATGAAATTGTCTAACCACTTTCAGACAGGACCATTTTGCAGCATTAAGACCAGAGGACTTTTTACAATTTGGCACTGCACTGGTTTAACTGGTAATTGCACGGTCATGCAATGTTGTACCAAAACGAAATTTGCGTCCTTTTCTTCCCACAAATAGAGCTTTATTTTGATGGTATTTGATTGCCTCTGCGATTTTTTATTTTTTTGCAATATAAATTGAAAAATTCCGAAATTTTGAAAAAATATTATATTTTTTAATTTTTGTTATAAGAAAAATCCAATAAACTTAATTTTAGTCATACATTTAAGCCAAAATGTATTCAGCCACATGCCTTTGGTAAAAAAAAATGTCAATAAACGTATATTTATTGGTTTGTGCAAAAGTTATAGCGTCTACAAACTAGGGTACATTTTCTGGAATTTACGCAGCTTTTAGTTTGACTGCCTATCTCATTTCCTGAGGGGCTAAAATAGCAGGGCAGTACAACCCCCCCCCCCCCCCCAATGACCCCATTTTGGAAAGTAGACACCATAAGAAAATTGCTAAGAGTCATGTTGAGCCCATTGAATATTTATTTTTTTTGTCCCAAGTGATTGAATAATGACAAGAAAAAAAATAAAAAAAATTACAAAAAGTTGTCACTAAATGATATATTGCTCACACATGCCATGGTCATATGTGGAATTACACCCCAAAATAAATTCTGCTGCTCCTCCTAAGGGGATACCACATGTGTGGGACTTTTTGGGAGCCTAGCCGCGTAAGGGGCCCCGAAAACCAATCACCGCCTTCAGGATTTCTAAGGACGTAAATTTTTGATTTCACTCCTCACTACCTATCACAGTTTTGAAGGCCATAAAATGCCAAGATGGCACAAACCCCCCCCCCCCCCCCCCAAATGACTCCATTTTGGAAAGTAGACACCCCAAGCTATTTGCTGAGAGGCATGTTGAGTCCATGGAATATTTTATATTTTGCCACAAGTTCCGGGAAAATTACGAACTTTTTTTTTTTTTTTTTTGCACAAAGTGGTCACTAAATTATATATTGCTCGCACCATGCCATGGGCATATGTGGAATTACAACCCAAAATAAATTCTGCTGCTTCTCCTGAGTACGGAGAAACCACATGTGTGGGTCTTTTTTGGAGCCTAGTCGCGTACGGGGCCCCGAAAACCAATCACCGCCTTCAGGATTTCTAAGAGGCGATTCAGATCGCATTTGCAGCGCTATACAAATCATTCATTCATTCATTCATAAGGGCGTAGATTTTTGATTTCACTCCTCACCACCTATCACAGTTTTGAAGGCCATAAAATGCCAAGATGGCACAAAACCCCCCCCAAATGACCCCATTTTGGAAAGTAGACACCCCAAGCTATTTGCTGAGAGGCATTTTGAGTCCATGGAATAGTTTATATTTTGCCATAAGTTGCGGAAAAATTACGAACTTTTATTTTTTGCCCAAAGTTGTCACTAAATGATATATTGCTCACACATGCCATGGGCATATGTGGAATTACACCCCAAAATACATTCTGCTTCTTCCCCTGAGTACGGGGATACTTTTTGGGAGCCTAGCCGCGTACGGGGCCCCAAAAACGAAGCATCACCTTCAGGATTTCTAAGGGCTTACATTTTTGATTTCATGCCTCACTACTATCACAGTTTCGAAGGCCAGAAAAAAACAAGATGGCACAAAACCCCCCCAAATGACCCAATTTTGGAAAGTAGACACCCCAAGCTATTTGCTAAGAGCCATGGTGAGTATTTTGCAGCTCTCATTTGTTTTTGAAAATTAAGAAATAAAAGAAAAAAATTTATTTTTTTATTTTTTCAATTTTCAAGACTTTGTGACAAAAAGTGAGATCTGCAAAATACTCACCATACCTCTCAGCAAATAGCTTGGGGGGTCAACTTTCCAAAATGTCATTTGGGGGGATTTTGTGCCATCTGGGCATTCCATGGCCTTTGAAACTGTGATAGGCAGTGAGGAGTGAATTCAAAAATGTACACGCTTCGAAATCCTGAAGGCGGTGCTTGGTTTTTGGGGTCCCAAAAAATCGGACATGTGGTATCCCCGTACTCAGGAGAAGCAACAGAATGTATTTTGCGGTGTAATTCCACATATGCCCGTGTTTGAGCAATATATCATTTAGTGACAACTTGTTACAAAATATAAAATATTCCATGGACTCGACATGCCTCTCAGCAAATAGCTTGGGGTGTCTACTTTCCAAAATGGGGTCATTTGGGGGGGTTGAACTGTCCTGGCATTTTATGCACAACATTTAGAAGCTTATGTCACACATCACCCCCTCTTCTAACCACTTGAAGACAAAGCCCTTTCTGACACTTTTTGGTTACAAAAAAATTACTGTGAACCCCCAAACATTATATATTTTTTTAAAGCAAAGGCCCTACAGATTAAAATGGTGGGTGTTTAATTTGTTTTTCAATCAGTATTTACGCAGTGATTTTTCAAACACATTTTTTTGGGAAAAAAACACACTTTTTTAAATTTTAATGCACTAAAACACACTAAACAAACTATATTGCCCAAATGTTTAATGAAATAAAAAAGAAGATCTTAGGCCGAGTACATGGATACCAAACACGACATGCTTTAAAATTGCGCAGAAACGTGCAGCGGCGACAAACTACATACATTTTTAAAAGCATTTAAACGCCTTTACAGGTTAGTGGTTACCACTTAAGATTTACAGAGGAGGTCTACTGCTAAAATTACTGCCCTCGATCTGACCTTCGCGGTGATACCTCACATGCATGGTTCAATTGCTGTTTACATATGACGCCAGACCGACACTTGCGTTCGCCTTTGCGCGAGAGCAAGGGGGAAAAGGGGTGCTTTTTTTTTTTTTTTATTATTTTTTTGCTTTATTTTTTAATTTATTTTTTACTTTTTTTTTTAAACTGTTCCTTTCATCTATATATTTTTTATCATTTTTATTGTTATCTCAGGAATGTAAATATCCCCTATGATAGCAATAGGTAGTGACAGGTACTCTTTTTTGAAAAATATCTCTCCACTGCCCTCAGCATCTGACCACACCAAGATCAGTGTGTTAAAATGCTTTCCCAATTTCCCAATGGCGCTGTTTATATCTGGCAAAATCTAAGTCATGAATTGCTCGTAGCTTCTGGTTTCTTAGGCCATAGAGATGATGTCCCTGTTGGGACAGGAGAGCCAGAGAAAACCATGGAAGACGGGGGGGGGGCATTCCATCCCACTGCTTGTAAAAGCAGTCTAGTGGGTAATTAGCCACTAGGATTGCTTTTACATGAAAGCCGACCGCTGGCTGAAAAGAATGATACCAAGATGATACCTAAACCTGCCGGCATCATTCTGGTATAACCACTCAAAGTCCAGCAACATCTCAGTACGTTGCTGGTCCTTGTTTGGCATATATTGTAATCTTTTTTTTTCATGCAGCCTGTGGGCTGAATGAAAAAAAGAGATTGATGGGTGGGTAGAACAGAAATGATTATATACTTATAAACTATTGAGGATTGACTTATTTATCACGGACTTATATGCATGCAACATAGTCGCAGATGACTATTTTATACGCATCCTGCACTATGCGATTTTAGTCGCATATGACTATGCGATTTTAGTCGCATATGACTATTTTTTACGCATCCTGCATTATGCGATTTTACCTATAGGATATCTGTGTGTGCACTTTGCGTCTGCACCTAGCATTTCGTTATATTTTATATTTCAAACTTTATTCCACTTTGTTTACTGGTAGCTTCATATTTTGCCAGGGATTTTTTCATCTATAGTCACCCTGACTAGTCTCATCCAGCTTATACATTATTTTGTATGCTCGCATACTTCGCACTTTATATTTATTGTTCTACTGTTCACTCCAGTGCAACTTTTCTGCACATACCTCTACTCATCACATATCTCCAATGCGATTATATTTATCGTTTTATCCGTCACTCAATCACTCAGTCGCATTTTTAGCCTGTGCACACTTGCACTAGCACTTTAAGGATTTTATATTTTGTTCACCATCTACTATGCACTTTGGAAATGTTTATCTATAGACGCATTTTTACCATATGTTCACTTATATGATTTTATATGTATATCTGATTTTTTTATTACCTGCTTATGGTGTTTTATTAGTAGTTTTATTTAGATGCTATTAGTTCAATTTACACTCTCGCACCTTAGTACTATTTACAATTCTATTATATATATTTTTACCTGGGTTCACCAATAGCAATTTTTATTAACCTGTATTGGTCACACCATACCCCTTATCTTGTATAGTAAGGGAATTATCTATCTCAACTCACATTACTTCGACTTAATAGTCGCATCATCAACTATTATTGTCTCATATGATTGCTACACTTAAAGGGTTTACGTCTTTATCCCATTACTGCCACCTTGTGGTAGATTTGGCCACCTCCCTGGGGAACAGCGCAGCACCACCCCCACTTTTATAGATGGGTGGGTATGCCCACCATTAGAATACCTCCCTTCATCCACCCACTTCTAATGATGGGCATACATGCACCATTTTGTTTTTAACTGTGGTGGTGAAATCACCTCCAACAGCGCTGGAGTCACGGCTTTGTGTATCGTGGGAGAAAACACTGTTGCTGTCAAGATAAATAAATCCGCGCTGCAGCTGAATGGCGTACCTGCTAAGCAAATGATGGTTAACAATAAAACAAAGTAACATTACAGTATAACGGTAAGACATACCATACCTGCAAAGAAAATACAAAAAAAATAAATTTGTAAAAAATTTCAAAAAATTTAACGCAACCTGTGCCTAAAATATATATATGCCGAAGCATAGGGGTATCCTCCCGGGGGTAAAAGGTAGAAGCAAATCAATCCTCTTCCCCTGCTGCCCCCATGCTTCGGCATATATGCTCTTTTTTTTAACTGTGGTGGTGAAATCACCTCCAACAGCACTGGAGTCATGGTCAGCTGAATGGCTTACCTGCTAAGCAAATTATGGTTAACAATAAAACACAATATAACACAATAAAACATTGCAGAATAGAATGCAGTAAAAAAAGAGCAGAACAATAGAGAGAGAATAGAGAGAAAGAGAACAATAAAACGACAACTATTTTTATTTTTTTATTTTATATTTTTTTTTTTTTTACACTTTTTTTTGTAACTGTAACGGTTCTAACGTAACAATGCTGTACCCTACGCTAAAACTCAACTACTGTATGGTAGCGTTCAAAACATTCACCAATGCAAAGACCAGTATTGTCAGGACAGCGGGGACAATAATAACGGGTGTCTGCAGACACAACATTTTCTTTGGGAGGCTCGTTGGGGTGGGGGTACGCGGGAGGGCATAAGGGAAATGCCTCTCATGCAGCCGGCTTACTGCATTTGGTTGGGGAAGGTGAGGTGGAGCACTGACTGGATGCAGAAGGGCTCTGATGATCTCTTCCTGGAATTTAAGGAAGGATCCAGTCCATCCTGAAGCTCTGTATAGCACATGAGTGTTCAGCAAAGCCAATTGAAATAAATAAACAGACACTTTTTTGTACCAGCGTCTGGCCTTACGGGCAACTAGATACAGCGCCAACAACTGGTCGTTGAGGTACACTCCTCCCATATTAAGGTTATATTCGTGGACACAGAGGGGTTTCTCCACAACACCAGTCGCCGTAGTAATTTGGACCGTCGTGTCTGCATGAAGGGAGGTAAGAACGAAAACATAGTTATTACACTTCAAGCAGGCTCTCTCCCCCAGCCTAAGATGGGAATCTACAAGCCGCTGGGGAAAGCCCTGGCGATTAGATCGCACAGAGCCACATGCTCGAATCTGATGATCAAACAAGTGACTAAAAAGTGTTTATATTTATTATTTTTATTTATTTACGTGTAATAATTGTCCACGTACAAGTTTTACCCCTTTCCGAATAAGGGTGACACCAAGTCCCACACAATCTTGCCAGCGCGCCCTATGTAGTCAGAGCAGTTTGTCGGCTCTACGTGACTATCTTTGCCCTCGTAAACCATAAAACTACATGTATAGCCTGTGGCCCTGTCACAGAGCTTATACATCTTGACTCTGTATCTAGCATGCTTGCTAGGAAGGTACTGTTTGAATGACAAGCGGCCAGAAAACTTAATCAGGGACTCATCAACGCAGACAACTTGATGGGGAGTAAACAAGTCTGCATTGGTTGAAGTGGTTTACGAGGGGCCGAATTTTGTAGAGCCGTTCGTATGCAGGGTCTCCACGAGGACAACAGAGTTCATTGTCCTTGAAGTGCATGAACCGCAAAATCTGCTCGTATTGTGCCCTGGCCATAGAAGCAGAGAACACGGGCATATGGTACATTGGCTCAGTGGACCAATATGAACGCAACATACCCATTTTAACTACGCCCATGTCAAGGGAAAGGCCCAGAAAGATCTTAAATTCAGAGACCGTAATTGGTCTCCAATCTCTGGCAAGGAAGGACTGGGGATTAGCGGCGATGCATTGACCAGCTTACAAATCGCTTTGGTCCACAATAGATCTATAGAGATCATCGGTGAAAAACAGCGAATAAACATCAAGTGACGTAAAATTCCACCTGAATGCCAGGTTGGCCAGTGAATGGGGGAAGTACGGGTGCTGCAGAAGTGGTGGGTTCCCAATTAGGATTGGCGAATGCAGCAGGAAGGGCACGACGGGCCTGTCTTTGTTTTCTTGGTGGCAGTGGGACACTACTTGTGCTTGCCACCTCGCCAGATTGAACTTTACTTATGGGACTCGACACGTCACCATGTGATACTGCAGTGCTGGATGTTTGACCAGGGTGTACTAGGCCACTGGTGCTTGCCAGGTCACCAGAAGGAATAGCAGCACTAGTACTTCTCTGCTCCATACGAGAGTCCTGCGGTTCTTGCATCTCAACAACAGAAGAAGAAGTTCGGGGTCTGGTACGTCTGACCTTGGCAGGGACCACAGGGACACTCTGAAAAGTGTGCCTAGAGTGTTCTACTGAATGTGTAGTGTTGGTGCAACTTACTTGGATGTCTTCTCTCCACGGGAGCTGGAACGAAAAGGCTCCACGAGGAGAGATGACATCACTTCCTCTAGCTCTATTTACATTACAAAGCCAGAGGAAGTGTTTCATTGGCCGGGAGTGATCGCGAGGGGGTGGCCACAAATGAGTGGCCTCCCCCTCATCTCCGATCGCTCCCGCAAAGATGCCGACCGCTGCAGGCACTGGGGGGGCGATCTGGCCCCCTGCCCGCGGGCGGGTAGGGACATACAGGTACGCCCATATGCCTATCAGTGCCATTCTGCCAACGTACATCGTCGTGCAGCGGTCGGCAAGTGGTTAATGAATAATAAAAGAAAAAAACACTAACGTTAGTCTGATTTTTTTGTATACTGTGAAAGATGATGTTATGCCCAGTAAATAGATAAATTACACACACTTGTGGAATGGCACCAAACTTCAGTACTTAAAAAATCTCCATAGGCAACGCTGTAAAAAGTTTTTACAGGTTACATGTTTAGAGTTACAGAGGAGGGCTAGTGATAGAATTATTGCTCTAGCTCCAACAATCACGGCGTATGTAACCTGTGCATATCTAGCTCTGATACTAGCCAGTGCCTCAGCAGCCACTGACTGCATGTCCCTGGAGTGTCATGGTCTGGGGCTGCATGAGTGCTGCCACCACTGGGGAGCTACAGTTCATTTAGAGAACCATGAATGCCAACATGTACTGTGACATACTGAAGCAGAGCATGATCCCCTCCCTTTAGGGACTGGGCTTCAGGGCAGTATTCCAACCTGATAAAGACCCCAAACACACCTCCAAGACGACCACTGCCTTGCTAAAGAAGCTGAGGGTAAAAGGTGATGGACTGGCCAAGCATGCACCCAGACCTAAACCCTATTGAGCATCTGTGGGGCATCCTTAAACGGAAGGTGGAGAAGCGCAAGGTCTCTAACATCCACTAGCTCCGTGATGTCGTCATGGAGGAGTGGAAGAGGACTCCAGTGGCAACCTGTGAAGCTCCATGCCCAAGAGGGGTAAGGCAGTGCTGGAAAATAGTGGCCACGCAAAATATTGACACTTTGGGCCCAATTTGGACATTTTCATTTAGGGGTGTACTCACTTTTGTTGCCAGCGGTTTAGACAATAAAGTTGAGTTATTTTGAGGGGACAGCAAATTTATAAAGGTATAAAAGCTGTACACTCACTGCTTTATTTTACTTAAAGTGGATGTAAACCCAATGTCATCCTTTCTAAACTACTGCCATAGGGGTTATCTATAAGGATATACAGGTCCTTCTCAAAAAATTAGCATATTGTGATAAAGTTCATTATTTTCTGTAATGTACTGATAAACATTAGACTTTCATATATTTTAGATTCATTACACACAACTGAAGTAGTTCAAGCCTTTTCTTGTTTTAATATTGATGATTTTGGCATACAGCTCATGAAAACCCCAAATTCCTATCTCAAAAAATTTGCATATTTCATCCGACCAATAAAAGAAAAGTGTTTTTAATACAAAAAAAGTCAACCTTCAAATAATTATGTTCAGTTATGCACTCAATACTTGGTCGGGAATCCTTTTGCAGAAATGACTGCTTCAATGCGGCGTGGCATGGAGGCAATCAGTCTGTGGCACTGCTGAGGTGTTATGGAGGCCCAGGATGCTTCGATAGCGGCCTTAAGCTCATCCAGAGTGTTGGGTCTTGCGTCTCTCAACTTTCTCTTCCCAATATCCCACAGATTCAAAATCTCCTGATAGCTAGCTGCATTGACCCTGCCCTTGATAAAACACAGTGGACCAACACCAGCAGCTGACATGGCACCCCAGACCATCACTGACTGTGGGTACTTGACACTGGACTTCAGGCATTTTGGCATTTCCCCCTCCCCAGTCTTCCTCCAGACTCTGGCACCTTGATTTCCGAATGACATGCAAAATTTGCTTTCATCAGAAAAAAGTACTTTGGACCACTGAGCAACAGTCCAGTGCTGCTTCTCTGTAGCCCAGGTCAGGCGCTTCTGCCGCTGTTTCTGGTTCAAAAGTGGCTTGACCTGGGGAATGCGGCACCTGTAGCCCATTTCCTGCACACGCCTGTTCACGGTGGCTCTGGATGTTTCTACTCCAGACTCAGTCCACTGCTTCCGCAGGTCCTCCAAGGTCTGGAATCGGTCCTTCTCCACAATCTCCCTCAGGGTCCGGTCACCTCTTCTCGTTGTGCAGCGTTTTCTGACACACTTTTTCCTTCCCACAGACTTCCCACTGAGGTGCCTTGATACAGCACTCTGGGAACAGCCTATTCGTATAGAAATGTCTTTCTGTGTCTTACCCTCTTGCTTGAGGGTGTCAATGATGGCCTTCTGGACAGCAGTCAGGTCGGCAGTCTTACCCATGATTGCGGTTTTTGAGTAATGAACCAGGCTGGGAGTTTTTAAAAGCCTCAGGAATCTTTTGCAGGTGTTTAGAGTTAATTAGTTGATTCAGATGATTAGGTTAATAGCTCGTTTAGAGAACCTTTTCATGATATGCTAATTTTTTTGAGATAGGAATTTTGGGTTTTCATGAGCTGTATGCCAAAATCATCAATATTAAAACAAGAAAAGGCTTGAACTACTTCAGTTGTGTGTAATGAATCTAAAATATATGAAAGTCTAATGTTTATCAGTACATTACAGAAAATAATGAACTTTATCACAATATGCAATTTTTTTGAGAAGGACCTGTACATGCCTCCTGCATGTATCTTTATCTGTCAAATGTCTCCCCTTTGTCTGTTATGAGACCCTGTGGGTTGGTCTGTTGGCTGGAGCTCGGTGGGTGGAGTCGTGATGTCAGTAGACTCCCCGCCCACCTCTACACTTCCCTTGTCAATATGCATTTTCTTCTGTGTATTTCTTCCACTGAACTTCTGCTATGATCTCTAACATCCAGTCAAAAGACATGAAAGTAACCACATGACTTCAGCATGCCCAATTATGCTGAGGTATGCAACATCCAATCCTGGCAGAGCAGCAGAAGAAAGGAGTGGGAGGGAATTAAAAAATAATGCATGTCTCTTAGGCTAGTGCACAAGATATGTAAATCACCTGTCACTCACAGCAAGGGGGAGGATTTGACAAAGTTTTTCTCTGTTTGTCAAGATTTATCTCACTGAACAATAGAAGAGGATTGCTCAGAGCTGGATTAACTCTTTGTGGCAAGTCTGGGCTCAAATGATAGGAAATCTTATACTCTACATTATGACATCAAAAAACATAAAAAAATGATTACATCCACTTTAAGTTCCCTTTTATCTTTTTCCTTTCCCTCCGCCTTCTTTTTCCCCCCTCTCTCCACCCTCCAACATGCTCATTTTAGTCTTCTTTGCAATAATGCTCTCTCTTCTCATATACATATCTCCCTCACTTTTGCCCTCTCAATATTACTGCACTTATCACCTCATTCATTCTGAGCCCACACAAGGTCACAACTTCCAATTCATTGCAGCACCTGCCATTGTATAAATTCCACTCCCACCTTTCCGCCCTCACCCTCCTACTACTCCTAATCATTGGGAATATCGCCCCAAACCCTGGCCCTCCTCCAGCTAACTCTTACCCCCAGAATTGTCAGTCTACCTTCTCTGACAGTAGCCGTAACTCCCACTCTCTTATCTCAATTCCCCTGATTCCACAGTTTAGCCCCTCCTTATGTGTGCCCTCTGGAATGCCCGCTCAGTTTCTAACAAACATGCCTCTGATTGGAATCTACTTGCTATCACCAAAACCTGGGTCCAGGAATCCAACACTACCTCTCCAGATGCCCTCTTCCATGGTGGCCCTCTCTGGACTCACTCGCACTTCTCCTCTTCCTGCAATGCACCTTCCAGGTTCTTCCTACACCTCCCTCTCTTTCCCTCTGTTCTTTAGAAGTGGACTGCATCAGCTTGAGGATTGCAGCAGTTTGAGGATTGCAGTAATTTACTGACCTACTGGCCCAGTGTCACGCTTTCTCAATGACTTCTCCGCATGGTTACCCTACTTTCTCTCCTCTGATGTACACACCATCATCCTCAGTGACTTTAACATTCCAATCATTGTTAACACCTCAGCCACTTCTCAACTACTCAACGTAACCTCCTCTTGCAACCTAACACAATGGACACGGACCACCAGGCATTCCAATGGCAACACTCTCAACCTCCTATTCTCCCACCTTTGCACTCCCTGCAACCTTTCTAACACCCCCTTTTCCTCTCTCCGTTTACAAACTTATCCATTTCACACTCTCTCTGTCTCCTACCTCCCATGCTGCCTGTGATAGACTCACCCAGGACAGAGGCTTTTGGAGGGAACTGAATGCTAACCTCTTGCTTTCCGACTATGGGCCCTGGCATTTGATGGAGCTACAAGCACTTAGGAAGATGTCCTGTTATGTAATGCAAAAGAACATTATTGCCGGGTGAGTCTATCACACTGCCGACCTGCAAAGAGTTACTTGCAGGAACCTTCACCACCTCAACCCTTCCCTTCTTGATTCTGCTACAGACTGACTTTATGATAAAATTGCATCCCGGTCCTGCCCAGACCTGACCATTTCCATCTACAACAACATAATGTCATTCTCCGTCGACACACTCGCTCCACATGTAGAACCAGACCTCGCCTGCTACAACCCGGCAAACAGACGACACCAGAGGTCTCAAGAGACGCAACTGTGCTCTTGAGCGAGCATGGCGTAAACTAAATCTGTGCAAGTCTTCACCCTCTACAAATCTGCCCTTCTCAAATACAACTCCTGCCTCCACAATGCTAAACAAACCTACTACACCACTCTCATCAAAACCCTCTCATCCAAGCCTCCTCAACTCTTTTCTACCCTTAATTCCTTACTTCACCCCCCACTTCCTCCACCCACCACCTAGCTTACTGCCCAGGAGATAGCCAGTCACTTCAAAAACAAAACCAACACAATTTGTGATGAAACCTCCATATCCAAGCTTCCTCCTCCAACCAACACACCAGGTCCAACACCACACACAATACTTTCCTCCTTTAACCCCATTACCACCGATGAAGTTGCCAAACTCCTTTCCACAGCCCACCTCACCACTTGTCCCCTGGACCCTGTCCCCTAACAATTACTGTTATTACCTTCCTGTTCCATCCTAAACTCTCTAATCCACTTCTTTAACCTCTCCTCCAGCACCTTTCCCTCCCCTCTCAAACATGCACTGGTTACCCCCATACCTAAAAAAAACCTCACTGGACCCCACTTGTTTGAATAACTTAACTCCCTGCTACCGTTTGCCTCCAAGCTTCTTTAACGCCTTGTCCACAACCATATGAGCTCATACCTCATTGACAACAACCTTTGCCATCCCCTACTGTCCGGGTTCCTCCCATAACATTCCACTGAAACTGCCCTACTAAAACTCACCAATGACCTACTAACTGCAAAAACCAACAGCCAGTACTCCATACTCATACTCTTGGACCCAGGGCCATCTTTAATATTGACTGGACCCTGGGCAAACATTTTCTTGGGCCCTCTCTTCCATGCAATTTTACTCTCCACCTGCTCTGAGACATACAATAAATAGCAGCTAGACTCAAAATCTGTTTACTGAATCAGATCAGGCAGCAATTGCGATTGCTTTCCGGAGGTTACAATGTAGCATTACCGCACACTGACTGGCTGCTAGAGGTTACAGCACACATTATGGCTCACTGTTTATTTTCTAAAGGGTTACAGCACATGACTTCTGCTTGATTGGTTGCTAGAGAATATTTTACATCAATACTGCTCACTAATTGGTTGCTAGAGGTTACTGCACATTATTACTGCTCACTGATTGGTTCCTAGAGGTTACTGCATATCCTTACCGCTCAATGATTGGTTGCAAGAGGTTAGTGCACAGCATTACTGCTCACTGATTGCTAAAGGTTACAGCACATAATCTCCTCACTGCTGGCATACCATGAACTGGGGAGGTGAGGGGGCCATTATTGTTAATGACACCCTCATGCATTGGCTGTGATGTGCGTATTCACATACACCAAAATTCAGATTGCTGTGGCACCATGTTTTTTTGAAGAAGGGTTCCACCTCCAATTTGCTTACCTTTGCAGAACAGGCTGATGTTAGACTGAATGACCACAGTTGTAGGCAGGACTTTCAAGCATGCTCCTTTACCTTCCCAGTGGGAAGCATTCAGCAGAAGTGATGGTAGATATGACCTCAGGGGGACATGATACACATATCAATGCCGCCTCTATTTACATATCAATACAGCGGTCCCTGACCTTTTACATATTAATGCTGCCACTATTTACTTATCAATGCAGGCTATTTACATGTAAACACAGGGTCTGCAGGTGAGTTAGCTGTACATGGCAATAGGGCAGAGCTGGGCAGCAGCAACAGAACTTTACACTGAGATATCAGGACACAGCACGGGACTAAAACTTCAAGGGATAAGTACATTTTAACTGGGATAGTTGGCAGATATGAGGCAGCTGCTTTGGGCCCCACAACAATGATGGGGCCCAGGGCAGCTGCCCCTTTTTCCCTGCCTTAAAAACGGTCCTGCTTGGACCTTTCTGCTGCCTTTGACACAGTTGACCACCCACTCCTCCTCAACAAACTCCATTCTCTCCAGACTCCACTCGCCCCAGTGACTCTGCTCTTTCCTGGCTCTCCTCTTACATATCTCAGCGCACTTTCAGTATCACATACAATAACACAAGGCAACTTGTTGTACATCTTGCGGTATGTATGCGTTCCTTGATTATCCGATCGAGGGTGAATACTGCTGTGCAAAATGTAAGCGCATTGTTTCCCTGGAAGCCCAGGTTCTGAATCTCGGGAAGCAACTGTCAGCACTGAAAAGTCCCTCCATACTAAAGAAGAGGCAGGAACATACACAGCAGGTGCCAGCAGGGGCCAGCACAGAGGCGGGTGGAGACAAAGAGGTGCAGACACTAGCAAAGAGTAAATGGGTGACAGTCAGAAAGGGTAGAAGGGGAAGTACCAGGGAGGCTGATCCAGGGCTGGAGCATCCCAATAAATACACTCCATTGAGTGACATTGGTGAAACCAGTCAGGGACCAGCACTGCTGGAGCTGAGGGACTCTCCTAGCTGCCAGGGGAAGAACTCCTCCAGTGAGAGTGGGGGGGGGGGGAGTGAAGGGAAAGGAAAGACAGATTCTGGCGGTAGGGGACTAAATTCTTAGGACAGAGAGGGCAATCTGTAACAAAGACCTGAAGCGCCGAACAGTATGTTGTCTACCGGGCGCTTGGGTTCAGCACATCACGGATCTGGTGGATAGATTACTGGGAGGGGCTGGGGAAGACCCAGCTGTCATGGTGCACGTTTGCACCAATGACAAAGTCAGAGGCAGATGGAGTGTCCTAAAGAACGATTTTAGGGACTTAGGAGCTAAATTATGGAAAAGGACCTCCAAGGTAGTATTCTCAGGAATACTACCGGTACATTGAGGCACACCAGAAAGGCAGAGGGAGATTAGGGCAGTAAACAAGTGGCTGAAGAGCTGGTGTAGTAAGGAGGGGTTTGGGTTCCTGGAGGACTGGGCCGACTTCTCCGTCGATAACTGGTACTATAGAAGGGACGGACTGCACCTAAATGAGGAGGGTGCAGATCAGCTGGGAATGAAGATGGCCGAAAAGTTAGAGGGTTTTTTAAACTAGGCAATGGGGGGGAGGGTCCAGAGGTAGAGATAGTCAGTGCGGAACATATTCCAGAGGGTAGTATTGGGGGCATTAGTGGTAGGTTGACCAAAGCACATAAACCCAAGGTAAGTATAGTAGCAAGTCCTAGTTGCAATCTTGGAACACCCAATAAAAGGATAATATGTGACCGGTCTAAACTACGTGGCATGTTCACCAATGCCAGGAGCCTGGCGGACAAGATGGGTGAACTAGAGATACTGTTGTATGAGGAGGATTTGGATTTTGTGGGAATTTCAGAGACCTGGTTCAACAGCTCTCATGATTGGCTGGCAAACATTTAAGGGTATACCCTTTATCGCAAGGATAGAAATGGTAAAAATGGGGGAGGGGTATGCCTATATATATCAAGAATAATATACAAGTGAATGTGAGAGATGACATCACTAATGGAGCTAGGGAGGAGGTGGAATCCTTATGGGTAGAGCTCCAAAGGGATGAAGCTAAGGGGAAAATAATACTGGGAATATGCTATAGGCCCGCGGATGATACTAAGCTAAGCAGGGCAATAACTTCTCCGCAGGATGTGGAAACCTTGCAAAAAGATCTGAACAAATTAATGGGGTGGGCAACTACATGGCAAATGAGGTTCAATGTAGAAAAATGTAAAATAATGCATTTGGGTGGCAAAAATATGAATGCAATCTATACACTGGGGGGAGAACCTCTGGGGGAATCTAGCAGATGATAGGCTCAGTAATGGCATGCAATGCCAAGCTGCTGCTAACAAAGCAAACACAATATTGCCATGCATTAAAAAGGGGATCAACTCCAGAGATAAAACAATAATTCTCCCGCTCTACAAGACTCTGATCCGGCCAGTTCTGGGCACCAGTCCTCAGGAAGGATGTACTGGAAATGGAGCGAGTACAAAGAAGGGCAACAAAGCTAATAAAGGGTCTGGAGGATATTAGTTATGAGGAAAGGTTGCGAGCACTGAACTTATTCTCTCTGGAGAAGAGACGCTTGAGAGGGGATATGATTTCAATATACAAATACCATACTGGTGACCCCACAATAGGGATAAAACTTTTTCTCAAAAGGGAGTTTAACAAGACTCATAGCCACTCATTAAAATTAGCAGAAAAGAGGTTTAACCTTAAACTACTTAGAGGGTTCTTTACTGTAAGAGCGGCAAGGATGTGGTCTCAGAGGGGGACATTGATAGTTTCAAGAAACTATTAGATAAGCACCTGAACGACCGCAACATATAGGGATATACAATGTAATACCGACATATAATCAAACAAATAGGTTGGACTTGATGGGCTTGTGTCTTTTTTCAACCTCACCTATGTATGTAACTATCACCTCCACTCCTCTTCCTCTTTCTGTTGGGGTACCCCAAGGCTCCATCCTTGGGCCCTCCTATTCTCTCTATACCTCTCCCCTGGGCCAGTTGGTTACCTTCCATTGTGTCAGGAAAGGACTCTATCTACTTGATCTCCCATGTATGACCCTGGCTTGTTACGATTACGCTTTGGATTCAACACTTCTATATATTTGGTTTAGGCAGTCATTTATTGTGTGTAGAAAAGTGTGAATTACTGCGCTGTCCAAAAAACACAATGGTGACCCAGTGTTGAATAGTGCACACCATACACAAAAAATATTAGAAAGAAAAAAACACAAATTTTTTTTAGCTGCTGCAATCGTGAATGCGAGATACCCACATCAACAAGACCAAAAGAAAAACAAACGATTGCGCTGCAAGCAATAATCAAGTAGTGAAAACAGTGATTAAAACAGTGATTAAAACATAGCAGTGTACCAATTGGGTAATGAACCTAAATGTACAATAAAAACTGTTATATAATAGTGGTATTAATTCAAATAGTCCAAGGTGTAAATGTTCTTTAGTATTGGTCTTTGGTTCCCAAATCAATTGTATAATTTCAACAAAAAAAGGCAGCTCCAAAGCGTAGTTCAAAGTGACATCAATCCAATAACACCAAAGGAAGTAGTGGTCTGGTAAGAAAAGGGTTAACACCTCCACCAATGAACACACTGACCCTTACCAGAGTGCGAGACCTCCTGTTACAGAGGTCTCACAAGCTTGTGGCTTAATCCCGGCCAGGGGCTCCAGGAGACAATGGCTGGTCACTCAGGATGCAGGACACACAGGCTCAAGACGGTCAAACGAATAACATGGTATAAAAAGGGAACTCCATAGTGTATCACTTTAAAAAATTTTAATAAATAAAAAGGGGGGTTTACACTTACAACATGTAGAAGAATAAAAATCAAATAGAAGCCGGCTGGCTTTAGTTTGCTGCCCGTTGCTTCCGGGTCTGCGTGGTTGTGTGGTGACGTCAGCACGCCGGTCCTCCCTACGCCGTTTCGTCACAGATGACGTTTTCCAGGGGCACGGGCGGCGTGCTGACTCACCACCAATAAATACATATTACACACCGAAGACACGCCCAGCTCTGAACCACTGAGAGCCCGATGCATATCCACCATTTTGATGAAGGGCAAAATGCCCAAACTCATAAACCAAAAAACTTAATGTTTGAAGCAGCGATGGTTAAAATTGGCCTGATTAAAAACCCGAACCAGGGCACCATGACTGTCAGATAAAGCTGGGGATAACCTAGGTTACCCCACCATAGCACAACTCAATAGCGATCTCAGCGGCCGCCCGGTTGGTCCAGGGACATAACCAGACATTGCCAAATAGTGTTAAAGCAATCTGGAGTCCTGGCCACAGGAATAACGGCGGAAATATCACATTGAGTTTGTATTAAAAAAAAAAAAAAAAAAGGGAATGCCGATGGAACGGCCTTCATTTGCCTAATGGTCTGAATCCCACATACACCTCAAATCCCAAATCGCTAAAATATACCTTGCCCATTGGTCATTAGGCATACTTAGTAGATGATAAGACATAAAGAAAAAAACTTGTGATCAAAAAGGAAGAAAAATTGTACTTAATCATCATTAAAAAGGAAAAGGGGAAATTAAACCCCATTAGCGCCAACCGATGATTTGGCCCTATATAGCATACAGATATATGTAATCATAAATAGGCCTCAGGGGTTCAGAGTCGGTTCACAATTAAAAAGGGGAAGATTAATATCCCATGAGGGTATGCACAAATGGCCCATATATTGCATGATGGTATGTTTGATTGATGTGAACCATGATGAAAAAACACGGATTGTGCATTAATCTCATTTAGGATCAAAAATCCCAGGATGGATCAAAACCTATTCACCTCTAATATCATTAGAGGATTTATATATCCCAAAATTGTTAATAAAAAATAAAATTAAGAATAAAATTAAAAGTAAAAATAGAAAAAGAAAATAGAGAACCAATTTAATCAGCTATTATCTATGAAGCAATTGACATCAGTATCTATGTTTAGGCCATGGGGGGTATAGCAACGAACCCTATGGATCCAGGACATCTCTAACTTATATAGTTCTCTTACCAGAGAACTACCCCTCCAGTGGGCACTATATTTGTCTATGCCTAAAAACAAAGTGTTAGCAGGTTTCCGGTCGTGGTGGATTGCGTAGTGCTTGGAGACTGAATGAAATCTATAGCCATTTTTTATGTTAGTAATATGCTCACCCAGCCGCACCTGCATGGAGCGTTTTGTCCTTCCTATGTACTGGTACCCGCAAGGGCATTGGAGCAAATATACTACGCCTGTTGAACTGCAGGTAATAAAAGGTTTGATTTTGTGTACTTTAGAAGTACTAGTAGAGACAAAAGTCTCAGTTTTCCTTAGTTTACTTTTATTAAGTGTACAAATCTGACATTTGCGGCATTGGTGATAGCCAGTGATGTTCTGAAAGAAGGAAACCTTCTTGATTGGAGGATCAATAGCATTTGGAGCGATCCTGTCGCTGTGTGTCACTGTTGTTTGGTTTTCGGGTTTGTTTACCCAGTTTGCAATATTGTAGGTGCATTTACTTTTGTATTATTCACTTATTTTTTAAATAAATTATATTATTTTACACTACTTGTGCCTGGTATTCTTTGTGGCAGCCCACACATTTGTGGTCATACCGGTTACTGACATAACACCAAGGTCAGTCCTGACCAGAAGTGACTGCACATGGAAGCCATTTTGGCTCTGCTGTTGTTTGTGGCAAGATGCATCCTGAGGAGGTTATATACTTTTCTTCGCTGGTGACAGAGGAAAAAGAATATTGCCGCCAGATACTGAAGGAGTGGACCAGTGACTAGCTGTTAGAATGTATTCGTCTGGCTCATTCCCTAGTTGTTCAGGTATGTTGTTTGGAAATGTTCAGCCTTTGATTCAAGTTGGCTTTGTTCAGTACTCCTAAAGGCAGTGATGACTTTTCTCCCCACTTCAGTATGGCTCAGGTAAAATCTCTAGTGATGGCTATTGGAGGACTCTGCTTATTTCTTTTAGCATTATTCAGCATGTTTCCAAAAGGTGCCAATTGAGTGTATTAACGCAGTAAAGTCAGATATATTGCACTCAGCCCCAGTCAACTTTCACCAACCCATTCCTGCTGCTAGACACCCGCCTGCTCAAGTATCTCTCTCTCCATCACCCACAACAACCACAGTCACAGCCCAGTATACCCTGCTACCAACTTTGCGTCCGTACCCTGTTTCCACTTGCTGTACCTACCCTGCCTTTAACCCATTGAAGATTACCTCTTCTACGCTGCCTGCGGCAACCCCGCAGAAATCCTCCTTAGTAACTGCTCCCTATTTTTCCTTGTCAAAATATTTTATTATGTATTCAAAGGTAAATTATACAAGTGTACAATATAATCTGTTATCAATCAAATTAATGAAGCTCAGTTATATAAATGCAAACAATAGTATAGATTGCTATTATATATTATTAAATAAAAGTAATAAAGTTATAAGCAACTGTTGATCTGTATTTGAATGAAATATCTTACTTTATACAGTTACAATTATAACTGTAAAAATTGTATATGATCATAGGTAGCATATGTGGGCGCTTCCAAATTCAAGAAGTAAATATGGATATAAATAAAGATAAGAAGGGAAGAAGGGTAGAAGGAAAGAGAGGGATGTATAGAGAAGGGGTAATGAGTTCCGCAGAGTTCGGTCGGGAGCCACCACAACGTCCTTGAACAACCATATTTGAAACGAAGCCTATCAAATTTACTACCGTGGTAATAGTACTCTGTTATCAAATGTTGATGGCAAAAAAATTTCTATCCAAGGTTGCCATATTTTTTCGCATTTAGGGATTTGGTCTGTTTCAAGAGCTAAAATTTTCGCTTGTATCATAGTATTATACATTCTATTCACAGTCTCATTGACTTCCAAAGTCGAGGATCTCCACGCTTTCGCCAGCGTTTGTTTCACCGCCGTGAAGAGCTGTATCAACAATTTAAAGCAGGTATGCGATAAGAATTCTGGTTTTAAATTGAGTATGGCCATTGTAGGGTCCAGATGTAATTTAGATGCAATATATATATATATATATATATATATATATATATATATATATATATATATATATATATATATATATAAGGATTTTTATAGTTTGGTTCACCATTATATTGGTTTAAGGATTTTATTGATTGCTTTTTTCTCACCATATGGACGTTTTATCATATCCTGCATGAAAGCACTTTATTTGGAATATTGTATGTATTTTAGCACGTTATCACTTTATTGCTGTTGTTATACAGGTCCTTCTCAAAAAATTAGCATATTGTGATAAAGTTCATTATTTTCTGTAATGTACTGATAAACATTAGACTTTCATATATGTTAGATTCATTACACACAACTGAAGTAGTTCAAGCCTTTTCTTGTTTTAATATTGATGATTTTGGCATACAGCTCATGAAAACCCAAAATTCCTATCTCAAAAAATTAGCATATTTCATCCGACCAATAAAAGAAAAGTGTTTTTTTTAATACAAAAAAAGTCAACCTTCAAATAATTATGTTCAGTTATGCACTCAATACTTGGTCGGGAATCCTTTTGCAGAAATGACTGCTTCAATGCGGCGTGGCATGGAGGCAATCAGCCTGTGGCACTGCTGAGGTGTTATGGAGGCCCAGGATGCTTCGATAGCGGCCTTAAGCTCATCCAGAGTGTTGGGTCTTGCGTCTCTCAACTTTCTCTTCCCAATATCCCACAGATTCTCTAAGGGGTTCAGGTCAGGAGAGTTGGCAGGCCAATTGAGCACAGTAATACCATGGTCAGTAAACCATTTACCAGTGGTTTTGGCACTGTGAGCAGGTGCCAGGTCGTGCTGAAAAATGAAATCTTCATCTCCATAAAGTTTTTCAGCAGATGGAAGCATGAAGTGCTCCAAAATCTCCTGATAGCTAGCTGCATTGACCCTGCCCTTGATAAAACACAGTGGACCAACACCAGCAGCTGACATGGCACCCCAGACCATCACTGACTGTGGGTACTTGACACTGGACTTCAGGCATTTTGGCATTTCCCTCTCCCCAGTCTTCCTCCAGACTCTGGCACCTTGATTTCCGAATGACATGCAAAATTTGCTTTCAGCCGAAAAAAGTACTTTGGACCACTGAGCAACAGTCCATCTGTAGCCCAGGTCAGGCGCTCCTGCCGCTGTTTCTGGTTCAAAAGTGGCTTGACCTGGGGAATGCGGCACCTGTAGCCCATTTCCTGCACACGCCTGTTCACGGTGGCTCTGGATGTTTCTATTCCAGACTCAGTCCACTGCTTCCGCAGGTCCTCCAAGGTCTGGAATCGGTCCTTCTCCACAATCTTCCTCAGGGTCCGGTCACCTCTTCTCGTTGTGCAGCGTTTTCTGCCACACTTTTTCCTCCCCACAGACTTCCCACTGAGGTGCCTTGATACAACACTCTGGGAACAGCCTATTCGTTCAGAAATTTCTTTCTGTGTCTTACCCTCTTGCTTGAGGGTGTCAATGATGGCCTTCTGGACAGCAGTCAGGTCGGCAGTCTTACCCATGATTGCGGTTTTCAGTAATGAACCAGGCTGAGAGTTTTTAAAAGCCTCAGGAATCTTTTGCAGGTGTTTAGAGTTAATTAGTTGATTCAGATGATTAGGTTAATAGCTCGTTTAGAGAACCTTTTCATGATATGCTAATTTTTTGAGATAGGAATTTTGGGTTTTCATGAGCTGTATGCCAAAATCATCAATATTAAAACAAGAAAAGGCTTGAACTACTTCAGTTGTGTGTAATGAATCTAAAATATATGAAAGTCTAATGTTTATCAGTACATTACAGAAAATAATGAACTTTATCACAATATGCTAATTTTTTGAGACCTGTATAGCACATTTTTCATTTCACTATTTGGATTTTAAGTTTGAAAGCGCAGCGTACTTTAGAATATTGGATGGTCTTTGCATGATTTATGAGACATGTGCAACGCTAGCTGCTGATTCAAAAATATAGTGACATTTGGGAGATCCTATTTTGGGCTTATAGCAAGTGGTGGCTCGCAGGACATTACATTGAATGTTAAAAATTTCCTTCCAGAAGGCTTGTGCAATAGGGCAATCCCACCAAATATGAAAACAAGTACCCAAACCTGTACAACCAAGATAACATTGAGCCGAATAATTTTGGGTATATTTAGCTACCCTGACTGGTACAAGGTACCATCTGGTTAGTACCTTGTAGTTGGCCTCTATTGCCATCACATTAGGAGAGGCTGATTTGTTTACTGACCAAATTAGGTTCCAGTCTACATTTTCAAGAGTTTTCTCTAGGTCAACCTCCCATTTCTGAACGTATGAAGGATTTTCTGAGTTGGGTTGAGTTAATATTTGAGGGTATAGAAGGGATATTATTCCTTTGGCATTTGGTTCATCCTTACAGATAGTTTCAAAATTGGTTAGTTTGTTTAGGGGAGTGTTCATGTTTAAGAAGGGTGAGAAAAAGTTTTTAATTTGGAGATATTAATATATTTCTTTATGGGGTAAGCCATAGGTGTCACAAAGTGTGGGGAAGGGGATGAAGGATGAGGAGTCTACAAACTTATGCATGGTCAGAATATTTAGTGATACCCATTCTTTAAAAGATTTAGTAGAGACCCATGCCGGATAAAATGCTGGGTTTTTATAAAATGATAATAGCGGATTGTGTGTAGCTTGTACAGGGCCGGACTGGGAATAAAATTCAGCCCTGGAAAAAATTTCATACCAGCCCCACAGCATTATTATACCAGCACAACAGCATAAAGTCATTATTTTCTGGTTCATGAAAGGGAAAACCAGACATTTTAAAGCACATTTGAAGACTGTATTATATACAGAAAAGACAGATCTGAAATCGCATAGGGCTTTATATATATATATATATATATATATATATATATATACACATATATACACTGTGGGGGGTGGAGAGCACTGTGGGGGTGGAGAGCACTGTGGGGGGATCTGGAGACTGATGGGGAGAGCTGGAGAGCACTGGGGGCAGACAGAACAGGGGTGGGGAGCACGGGGGCTGGACAGCACTGTGAGGTGTGGGGTGCACAGGGGGGCTAGAGAGCACTGTGGGGGTGGGGAGCACAGGGGGCTGGAGAGCAATATGGGGGGTGGAGAGCACTGTGGTGGGAGCTAGAGACTGATGGGGAGAGCTGGAGAGCACTGGGGGCAGAAAGAACAGGGGTGGGGAGCACGGGGGGCTGGACAGCACTGTGGGGGTGGAGAGCACTGGGGTGGGGGCTGGAGAATGATGGGGAGAGCTGGAGAGCACCGGCGGTAGAAAGAACAGGGGTGAGGGGGGGGGGCTGGAGAGCACTGTGGGAGGTGGAGAGCAATGGGGTGGGGGCTGGACAGCACTGTGGGGGGTGGGGAGCACTGGGGTGGGGGCTGGACAGCACTGTGGGGGTGGGGGCTGGAGAGCACTGGGGGGGGGTGGAGAGCACTGGGGTGGGGGCTGGAGAGCACTGTGGGGGGTGGGGAGCACTGGGGTGGGGGGCTGGACAGCACTGGGGGTGGGGGCTGGAGAGCACTGGGGGGGTGGAGAGCACTGCGGTGGGGGCTGGAGAGCACTGTGGGGGTGGGGAGCATGGGGGGGCTGGAGAGCACTGTGGGGGG
Organism: Lithobates sylvaticus; assembly: GCA_028564925.1. Classification (NCBI taxonomy): domain Eukaryota; kingdom Metazoa; phylum Chordata; class Amphibia; order Anura; family Ranidae; genus Lithobates; species Lithobates sylvaticus. The sequence goes on along the minus strand of CM053027.1, from coordinate 216,629,336 downwards.
TGGAGAGCACTGTGGTGGGAGCTGGAAACTGATGGGGAGAGCTGGAGACTGATGGGGCAGACAGAACAGGGGTGGGGAGCACGGGGGCTGGACAGCACTGTGATGGGTGGGGAGCACGGGGGGGCTAGAGAGCACTGTGGGGTGGGGAGCACAGGGGGCTGGAGAGCAATGTGGGGGGGGGTGGAGAGCACTGTGGTGGGAGCTGGAGACTGATGGGAGAGCTGGAGACTGATGGGGGCAGACAGAACAGGGGTGGGGAGCACGGGGGCTGGACAGCACTGTGAGGGGTGGGGAGCACGGGGGGGCTAGAGAGCACTGTGGGGTGGGGAGCACAGGGGGTTGGAGAGCACTGTGGGGGTGGAGAGCACTGTGGTGGGAGCTGGGGGCTGATGGGGAGAGCTGGAGAGCACTGGGGGGCAGAAAGACCAGGGGTGGGGAGCACAGGGGGCTGGACAGCACTGTGGGGGGGGGGCTGGAGTCGGAGAGCACCGGGGCAGAAAGAACAGGGGTGGGGAGCACGGGGGGGGCTGGGGAGCATGGGGGGCTGAAGAGCACTGTGGGGGGGTGGAGAGCACTGGGGTGGGGGCTGGAGAATGATGGGGAGAGCTGGAGAGCATTGGGGGTAGAAAGAACAGGGGTGGGGGGGGGGGCTGGAGAGCACAGTGGGGGGTGGAGAGCAATGGGGTGGGGGCTGGACAGCACTGTGGGGGGTGGGGAGAGCACTGGGGTGGGGGCTGGACAGCACTGTGGGGGTGGGAGCACGGGGGGGCTGGACAGCACTGTGGGGGGTGGGGGGCTTGAGACCACTGTGGGGGGTGGGGAGCATGGGGGGCTGGACAGCACTGTGGGGGTGGGGAGCACGGGGGGGGGGGGCTGGACAGCACTGTGGGGGGTGGGGGGCTTGAGACCACTGTGGGGGGTGGGGAGCATGGGGGGGGGCTGGACAGCACTGTGGGGGGTGGGGGCTGGAGACCACTGGGGGGGGGGCTAGACAAGGACCTGGAGAGCAGGGGAGGCAGAAATAACAGGGGTTGAGAGAACTGTGGGGGGGGCTGGACACAGTGGAGAGTGTGGTGGGGGAGGAGAGCACTGGGGGGCGCTCAAGGAGAACTGGGGGGGGGGCAGTAAAAGAATTTGGATAGGGGTATCAGCAGGGGGCGGCATATAGAGGAAATGAGCTTTCTATATCCTCCATGCAGCCGCTGAATGCTTTATTCTCCTCCTCTCCCTCCTCCAAGCATTCAGCGGCTGCATGGAGGAATATAGAAAACTAATCTCCTCTATATGCCGCCCCCCTGATGATCCCCCTATCCAGGCACACATATAGGGCTGTACTCACAGCCATCTCTCCTCCTGTGATCTCGGAGCTGGCCGGGTCCAGTGTTGTGCGGCCGCGCACCGCGCTGTAACATGGTCCCGCCCCCCTAGACCGGCTGTGTGATAGGTGGAACACTGATTTCTAGATACTATCACACGAGCCGTTCTAGGGGGGCGGGACCATGTTACAGCGCGGTGCGCGGCCGCACAACACTGGACCCGGCCAGCTCCGAGATTACAGGCGCATGAGAGGGGGGACAGGGGAGCACTGTAGCGGCCCAGGGCAGGCAGCCTACCGGGAAATATCCCGGTATCCCGGTAGGCCAGTCCGGCCCTGAGCTTGTAAGTGATTTCCTATTTTAAACCTATCCCAAAGAGATATAAAATGTTTAGTGATAGGATTTCGTAGATTTCTACGATCTCTAGGAGAGATTCAAAGAAGGTTTGATATGGAAATAGGGTCAAACTCAACCGCTTCTATAGACACCCATAATGGGATTTCTTTCCGTGCATGATATTTACTGTATATACTCGAGTATAAGCCGAGATTTTCAGCCCTTTTTTTGGTATGAAAGTACCCCCCTCGGCTTATACTCGAGTCGCTGCCGTCTGCCTACATGATCAGTGTGTCATGTAGACAGACGGCGGCCTTGGCAGTGTTCAAACGCTGCGCCTTCTTGTCTGTGATAGGCGGAACACTCTATTTCCCAGCAGTCAGTGTTCCGCCTATCACGGACATCCTCTCATCCTCGTCCGTGGTATGATGATGAGCGGATGTCCGTTATAGGCGGAACACTGACTGCTGGGAAATATAGTGTTCTGCCTATCACAGACAAGGAGGAGGCGCGGTGTTTGAACACTGCCAAGGCCGCCGTATGTACCGGCACGCTGATCTGTGCAAATGAGGGACAAGGAGGTTGCAGAGGGACAAGGAGGCTGAAGAGGGACACCGAGGCTAAAGAGGGACACAGACGCTGCAGAAGTGTCAGAGGGTGCAGAACAGGACACAGGTAGGCTGTGACCCTCTTTTCCACTTACAGTAGCTGCTGCATTTCTCACCCTCGGCTTATACTCGGGTCAATAATTTTCCCAGTTCTTTTGTGGTAAATTAGGGGCCTCGGCTTATATTCGGGTCGACCTATACTCGAGTATATACGGTAGTTAAACTAGCTAAGTGTGCTGCCCTATAATAGCATGCAAAATTAGGACATCCTAATCCTCCATTAAGTTTGGGAAGAAATAAAGTACACTGTTGTTTTTGCGGTTTGGAGGAACCCCATATGAACGACATTACTCTCTTCTGTATAAGTCTTAGGAAATAGGCAGGAACAGGGATTGGTAAAACACGGAATAAATATAGTATTTTTGGTAGGATTGTCATTTTTATGGCATTGATTCTTCCAAACCACGATAACGGGAGGTGGGACCAGGATTTTAATAGATTAGATCTAATTTTCAGAATGGATGGATAATAGGGATGAGCCGAACACCCCCGGGTTCGGTTCGCACCAGAACCCACGAACGGACCTAAAGTCCGTGTAAATTTAAGAACCCTATTAGTTACAATGGACGCGAACGTTCAAAATCAAAAGTGCAAATTTTAAAGGCTAATATGCATGTTATTGTCATAAAAAGTGTTTGGGGACCTGGGTCCTGCCCCAGGGGACATGTATCGATGCAAATTTTTTTTTTAAAAACTGACGTTTTTTCAGGAGCAGTGATTTTAATAATGCTTAAAGTGAAACAATAAAAGTGTAATATTCCTTTAAATTTCGTACCTGGGGGGTGTCTATAGTATGCCTGTGAAGGGGCGCATGTTTTCCGTGCTTAGAACTGTCCCTGCACAAAGTGTCATTTTTGAAAAGGAAAAAAAGAGGAAAAAAAGCTATTTAAAATCACTCGCGGCTAATGAATTGTCGGCTCCCGTAACACAGAGAACAGTCATTCATTGAAAGTCATTGATAAAAAAAAAAGTCATTGATAAAAAATAAAAAAAACAAAAAAATAAAAAGCGTGGGGGTCCCCCCAAATTCAATGACCAGGCCCTTCAGGTCTGCTATGGATATTAAGGGGAACCCCGGCCAAAAAAAAAATGGTGTGGGGTCCCCCTTAAAAATCCATACCAAACCCTTAAGGTCTGGGATGGATTTTAAGGGGAACCCCGGCCCAAAAAAAAAAATGGCGTGGGGTCCCCCTCAAAATCCATACCAGACCCTTATCCGAGCATGCACCCTGGCAGGCCGCAGGAAAAGAGGGGGGATGAGAGCGGCCCCTCCTCCCTCCTGAACCGTACCAGGCCACATGCCCTCAACATTGGGAGCCCAAAGCACCTTGTCCCCATATTGATGAGGACAAGGGCCTCATCCCCAGGGCCATCTTAAGAGCATTATAGGCCCCCGGGCTATACTGTGCACTGGGGCCCTGTCTACACAATCATGCATGAGAATAAAAATGCAAATTATCAATAAGGCTATATTTATTGGTACTTCCAACAAAATCAGTGTTTAAACAATAACAAAACTTTTGGACAATATAACACGAGTTTGATGGGCACAGTGGCAGCTTTTGATGGGCACAGTGGCAGCGTTTGATGGGCACAGTGGCTGCGTTTGATGGGCACAGTGGCTGCGTTTGTGCACAGTGGCTGTGTTTGATGGGCACAGTGGCAGCGTTTGATGGGCACAGTGGCAGCATTTGATGGGCACAGTGGCTGTGTTTGATGGGCACAGTGGCAGCTTTGATGGACACAGTGGCAGCTTTGATGGACACAGACAGTGGCTGTGTTTGGGCACAGTGGTAGCTTTTGAATGGCACAGACAGTGGCTGTGTTTGCACTGGTTGCTTACTTGCTAGAATCGGCCAGCCAGTCGATTTAAGCAGCAGATTGCAGCCCTGAGGATCAGCCCTGGATGGGGCCCTCCAGGCAAGTGGGGCCCCCGGGCAACTGCCCAGCATGCCCAGTGGAAAAAACATCCCTGTTCGTCCCCACAACCCTGGCCATTGGTTGTGGGGGTCTGCGGGCGGGGGGCTTATCAGAATCTGGAAGCCCCCTTTAACAACGGGACCCCCAGATCCCGCCCCCCCCTGTGTGAATGGTACCAAAAAAGTGTCAAAAATTGTAAGAATTACAGGAGACGGTCTTTGACAATTTCTTTATTAAAATCTTCTTTCTTATGGTCTTCCTTCTTCCTTTCTTCATCCTTCGGTTTCTTCATCTTCTCCTTCCGGCATCTTCTTCCGTCTTCTTCTTCCATCATCTTCTTCCTCCGATCCACTTCTTCTTGCTGTGGTCTTCTCGTCCGGCATCTTCTTCCATGGCGTCGGTGTCTCTTCTGGGCCGATCCGCGCAATGGGAGGCTCCCGCTGTGTGAGGCTTCGCTGCGTCTGACAGGTCTTTTATAACGGAGGGCGGGGCCACCTGGTGACCCTGCCCCCCTCTGACGTCATGGGGAAAGCCTAGGGAATTCCCCATGATGTCCCTGTGCGTCAGAGGGGGCGGGGTTACCAGGTGGCCCCGCCCTCCATTATAAAAGACCTGTCAGACGTAGCAAAGCCTCACACAGCGGGAGCCTCCCATTGCGCGGAGCGGCCCAGAAGAGACACCAACGCCGTGGAAGAAGATGCCGGACGAGAAGACCAGAACAAGAAGAAGCAGATTGGATGAAGAAGATGATGGAAGAAGAAGATGGAAGAAGATGCCAGAAGGAGAAGATGAAGAAACCGAAGGATGAAGAAAGGAAGAAGGAAGACCAGAAGAAAGAAGATTTTAATAAAGGAATTGTCAAAGACCGTCTCCTGTCATTTTTAAAATTTTTGACACTTTTTTGGTGAAATGGTAGGGGTACTTTTGTACCCCCTTACCATTTCACACAGGGGGGGCCGGGATCTGGGGGTCCTCTTGTTAAAGGGGGCTTCCAGATTCCGATAAGCCCCCCGCCGGCAGACCCCCACAACCAATGGCCAGGGTTGTGGGGAAGAGGCCCTTGTCCTCATTAACATGGGGACAAGGTGCTTTGGGGGGGACCCCAAAGCACCCTTCCAATGTTGAGGGCATGTGGCCTGGTACAGTTCAGGAGGGAGGGGGGGCGCTCTCGTCCTCCCTCTTTTCCTGCGGCCTGCCAGGTTGCGTGCTCGGATAAGGGTCTGGTATGGATTTTGAGGGGGACCCCACGCCATTTATTATTTTTTTTGGCCGGGGTTCCCCTTAAAATCCATCCCAGACCTCAAGGGTCTGGGATGGATTTTGAGGGGGACCCCACGCCATTTTTTTTTTTTTTTTTTGGCGGGGTTCCCCTTAATATCCATAGCAGACCTGAAGGGCCTAGTTATTGAATTTAGGGGGACCCCCACGCTTTTTTTAAAAAAAAAATTATTTTTATCAATGACTTTTTTTTATCAATGACTTTCAATGAATGACTGTTCTCTGTTACGGGAGCCGTCAATTCATTAGCCGCGAGTGATTTTAAATAGCTTTTTTTCCTGCAAAAATTACACTTTGTGCAGGGACAGTTCTAAGCACAGGAAACATGCGCCCCTTCACAGGCATACTATAGACACCCCCCATATTTGATACTGCAATGCTGTACTAACAGCACGCACACACTAATCCCCAGAATCACAGCAGATAATGTCAGCAGTCAGCAGCACATAACACTGACACTGGAACACAATATACGAGGCCGCCGGCGCGGCGGCCTTTTATAATGTGGGGTGTGTACTAAACCCCCTGAGCTTTAATTGGCCACAGGCATCCTGCCTGTGGCCAATTATTGCTCTCCTCGCCGCTGGCTCTATGATTGGCTAAGCATGCGGGTCACAGTGCATGCTTGGCCAATCATCAGCCAGCAATGCACTGCGACTGGCGCAGTGCATTGCGGGCCGCTCGCATCACACAAATTTTATGCGAGCGGCCCAAATAGTTCTGGGCTCGCTGAGCGGGCGAACGCCCGATGTTCGATTCGAACATGGGTTCGAATCGAACACCGGGCCCATCCCTAATGGATAATTAACTGAGAATAAATTTGTAAAGGAAGCCGACAAATAAATTCCTAAATAAGTGATCGATTTGTCATCCAAATAAAAGGGAGACCTATCTTTGCTGAATTTAGTTCTACATTTGAGAGGGATATGTTTAAGGTTTGACATTTTTTAGGGTTAATATGAAGACCAGAAAATAATGCAAATTCATTTAGTATTGGAATTAGGTTGGGGCCCGATATTTGTGGAGAAGAAAGAAATAGAAGGATATCGCCTGCAAATAGGCATAATTTATGTTGGTAACCGCCAATTTAAATTCCAGTTATAGTGGGGTCCGATCTAATCATTTGAGCTAGCGGTTTTATTAGGAGGGCAAATAATAGTGGAGAGAGTGGACAACCCTGACGTGTACCTCTATTTATACTAAAGGACTCAGATTTATAACCTGCATATTTAACATATGCTTTTGGGTTATTATAAAGGGCCATAATCCAGTTTATAAAGTTGGGGCCAAAACCCCATTTTTGTACAGTATAATACAAGTTACGCCTGCTCCCTATTTTTTACCATCCCTCAGCTCTTATCTTCCATTAGCTGCACCCCCTACTTACAGCCCTGCGTTCACATGCAGAACCTCAGTGGCTAAACCCAAAAAGAAACTGAAGTTTTTCCCAACCCACACAATCCTGCCACTATCAAAATCTGCCTCTACGCCAGCCAATCTGCTCCAGCCTGCCTCCACGCCAGCCTATCTGCTCCAGCCTGCCTCCACACTAGCCGATCTGCTCCAGCCTGCCTCCACGCCTGCCAATTTGCTCCAGCCTGCCTCCACGCCAGCCAATCTTGTCCAGCCTGCCTCCACACCAGCCGATCTGCTTCAGCCTTCCTCCATGCCAGCCAATCTGCTCCTTCCTGCCACCACACCTGCCGATCTGCTCCAGCCTGCCTCTATGCCAGCCGATCTGCTCCTTCCTGCCTCCACGCCAGCGATCTGCTCAAGCCTGCCTCCACGCCTGCCGATCTGCTCCAGCCTACCTCTTTGATTGCCAATGGGGTTAGGCTAGCCTCTGACGGTCCTGAAATTGATGATCCACCTGACCTTGCCAATCCTCTGCCCTCTGCCCAGCCTAATGTTCCGGTGCCTGCTGTCCAGCCTGATGTTCTGGTGCCTGCTGTCCAGCCTGATGTTCCCAGTGCCTGCTGCCCAGCCTGATGTTCTGGTGCCCACTTCCCAGCCTGATGTGCCAGTGCCCGTTATCCAGCCTGATGTTCCAGTGCCCGCTGTCCAGCCTGATTTTACCTTGTCTGCTTCCCAGCCTGATGATCTGGTGCCCGTTGTCCAGCCTGATGTTCCAGTGCTCACTGCCCAGCCCCATGATCCGGTGTTCTCCGTCCAGCTTGATTTTTCCGGTGCCTTCTGCCCACTGCCCAGCCTGATGGGCTTCTGCCCGCTGCCCAGCCTGATTTGCCTCTGTGCACTGCCCACCCTGATGGGCCTCTGCCCGCTGCCCAGCCTGATGTGCCTTGGCCCGCTGCCCAGCCTGATGTACCTCGGCCAGCTGCCCAGCCTGATGTGCCTCAGCCAGCTGCCCAGCCTGATGTGCCTCAGCCCGCTGCCCAGCCTGATGATCCGGTCCCTGATACCCAGCCTGTCTCTGATGGTCCGCTGCCCAATGACAAGTCTACCTTTGATGATCTTGTTTATCTTCTTCCTACCACACAGCCAGGTTCTACTGACTCTATGCCAGCTGCTCAGTTATATTGTTGCGCAAAGGCTGCTAATGGGTCTGAAAGCTCTGAATCCTCACGTGCCTTATATGGGTTACCTGCTTGGCATAAGATTCATTTGACAGTTGCCTTGGTTGATTCACTCCTGGCAGTGTGTTGCTCCTATGGCGCCTAAGCCTGGTGGTTCAGACATACCCTAGGTACCTGGTAGCTGCATTTGCCTTCATGGCCCTGGTCCCTGGTGATGGTAAGCTCCTGGGGAATGGCAGAGTACGCTCTGTGCTATGCCATTATCCGGATGGGATTGCCACAGCTCTGGGTGTACTAGGGGACCCAGGTTGGGTAACCAGTGCCACAAAGAGACCTTAGTGGCTTTTGATGTGCAAAGCAAGTCCTAAAAAACAGGCAAGCTACTTAGTTATGATGAGACACTTTGGTGTCTGGACTCTGGTATTGTTACATGACCCCAGGGCTAAGTTTGAAGATAACCCATGGGACCCCAGCATTGGGGTATCTGCTGTTTTGAGGGACTTGGAGTGTCGAATATTTTGTACATCTCAGGGAATCTGGCCAGCAGCACACCAAGCCAGTTGCTATACCCCAATAGTGGAATACCCAGCCAGTTACCTGACCCGGGTGGTGGGACACTTTGCCTATTGATGGATGTTGGCAGTAGGGCATCTTGCTTGGAACCCCTCCCCATGACTATATTATTGAGATCAGTGGCACAACCATTAGTCCCTCCACTCAAACCAGGATGCTGAGTGTAATCCTAGACTTTGACCTCTCCTTCAGCCCCCACATCCAATCACTGGCTAAATCTTGTTGCATTAACCTCCGCAATATTTCCAGAATTCACCCCTTCCTGATTAACGACAGCACAAAACAACTTATTCACTCCTTAGTTATTTCCCATCTTGACTACTGTAACTCCCTCCCTACTGGCCTACCTTTACACAGGTTATCCCCTCTTCAGTCTATTATGAATGCTGCTGCTAGACTTATATACCTTACTACCCGATCAGTGACTGTTGCTCCTCTCTGCCAATCTCTTCACTGGATTCTCCTACCCCATCATATAAAATGTAAAATACTAACCACAACATACAAGGCTATCCACAACATCACCCCGAGCTACATCACCAATCTCATCTGCAGATATCACCCAAATAGTCCTCTCCACTCCTCCCAAGACCCCCTGCTTTCTAGTTCCCTTGTTACCTCTTCCCATGCTCACCTCCAGGACTTCTCTAGAACCTTTCCCATCCCCAGGAACTCCCTGCCCCAGTATGTCCGATCAGCCCCTACCCTGTCTGCCTCTATGCGATCCTTGAAAAATCACTTATTCAGGGTACCCTCCCCCACTTTCACCTAAGAACGGTACTCGAGTCACCCACATCAGATTATCACTCGCAGCTATTACTTTTTGTACCAACCCGCCCTCCTTTTTAGATTGTAAGCCTTATGAGCAGGGCCCTCCTATTCCTGCTGTATTAAACTGTATTGTAATCGTACTGCCTCCCTTTATATTGTAAAGTGCTGCTTTAACTGTTGGCGCTATACAGTATACTGTATATCCTGTATAATAATAATATACACTTATTTGTTTATTTTTTTTAGCAAAGAAATTTAGCAGAATACATTTTGACTTGAATGTTGGAAGAAAGAATATTTATTTGCAAAGTTTTATTACAGAAAGTAAGGGACAACTATTTTTTTTGTATTTTCCCCGTATATAGTAAAAAAGTAAAAATAAAAAATAAAAAAAAATCTCTTATACCAAATTAATTTAGGTACAGTGTTGCATTAATGAGCAACTGTCAATCAAAGTATCATAGTGCTGAAAGCGTATGGCCTGCACAGGAAGGTTGTGGGCCCTGGACCACTAGGGGGGCCCTATCAGGGTTGCCAGCCTCAGTAAAACCAGGGACAGTATGTAAAAATCTGTGTTTTTTTTTAATATCTGTCTCTGAAATGTCCCTTACTGACATCCTTTTGGTCTAAAAATCCAGAGATTATAGCTGCACCACCTCTCCAGTACCTTCTCAGCCAATAGAAACATGTCTGTGTATACTGTGTGATTGTATACTGTGCGTGTTTATACTGTGTGGCCCCATAATCTCTGATTGCCTGGGGGCCCCATAATCTCCTATTGCCCAGGGCCCCATGAGTTGTCAGTCCGCCCCTGCCCCTACCATTACCTAGGTATAGATTTGGTCCTTGCTACTAATTATACTTTGCAATTAATGATAATAACAGTGGTCTTTCTGGTACCCAAAATCTCATCCTGGTAAGTGTCTGTGTTGACAGGCTTTGGAGTTGATGTTGATGTTTGGTGTTGATGGCATCAGTTTAACATCAATTTTAGACACGTTTAATTTAATTCAGAGTTCAATGAGCAGTGCATTTAACCTGCAGGTGACCTTCTTCTGGCATGCTTCAAGTGGGTTCTGCATTCCTATAGACTTGTATAGGAATGCAAAACTCGTCTGATGCTAACAAAAGCCCTTCAAGCATAGGTCTCAAAAAGAGCAGTAACCAATTGTCTATAACTTAAGATACAGAGAGCTTTGGAAAGCTTGTTTTAAAAATTCCAAAACGCCCATAAAATTAAACAATTATGGTTCATACATCATCTGTTTCCTTTTTTTTTTACTTTATATCTTTATTTTGTCTTTTACATTTACATATTATACACCTTCTCATATAACTCACTTACATAAAACTATTTAAGCACAGAGCATTAAGCATTCTAGAAACATTCTTCCTCGCTCGCTCCTTCTTTCATTCCCCCCCTACTCCTTACATCTTACTCTATTGATTTCTTTACAACCACATATTACTACTTCTATTTCTTTTTGTTTAGATATCTTTACTTGGCATTATCTTGGAGGTTTATTATGTTCCTTTCTTGGTCCATAGGTTCCATATCGTTTGAAATTTGCCTAGGTTCCCTTGTTTAATATATGTGGTTCTCTCCATCATGATCACCCTTTCCATATTTTGCTCCCACTCCTTAGCTGTTGGGGGACTAGAGGATTGCCACCTTTGAGCAATTTGTTTCCTAGCTTGGAAAAGGCATCGCAAGACCGCTAGCTGGGCCTCCCTGGGTCTACCCTCTCCCCTGCATCCCCCCAGGACGCATAGGAAGGGGTCCAAGTCCATTTGAGTTTTAAATACCTGTGAGACCCTATCCACCACCTCTTTCCAATATTCATATAGTTTTGGACATCTCCAAAACATGTGGATAAGGTCTCCCTCAGGTCTCCCGCATCTAGGACACGTATCGTCTTGCCTACGACCAAACCCAAACAGTTTTTTGGGGGTATAATAAGCTCGGTATAGTAAAAAAAGGTGTGAAATCTTCTGGGGGGGGGGGGGGGAGTGAAACCCATGGAGCAAGTTCAAGTATCCTTTCCCATTGTTGGTCTGAGATATTTCCCACATCTCTCTCCCATTTTGCTTTATATGAACTTGTTTGAAACCCTTCCCTATTCCCTTTATATAAATGTAGGTATATTTTAGATATCAGCCCCTTACGGGTCTCGGCTCCTATTACACTCTGTAGTACCGGGATCTTGGTCCACTCTAGTGATTCCCTTCTAAACTGTTCAGCAAGGGAATGCCTTACCTGCAAGTATCTGAAGAAAGACTTCCTAGGGAGGGCAAATTGGTCCCTAAGGTCCTGAAAACTTCTGATCCTTTCCTCCTCTTGGTAGATCTGGGCGATATATTTTAAGCCTACTCTCTCCCATTCTCTAATGGTTCCCATTTTTTTTACCTCTCCCAGATTATTATTCTCCCACAGAGGGGAGTAGGCTGTAAAACCTCTGTACCCCATAATTCTTTTTGCCGCCCCCCCCCCCCCAGTACTCAGTATAAGGTGTAGTTACCGCCCACCCCCCTAATAATAACGCTGTCAGCACCCCAATTTAGTCCACATCTGCGAGTCATTCTTTAAGTTTTTCTTTTTTTATCCAGTCCTCCACCCCCTCAGGGGTATCGAAGAATATAGTCCCCCCAGGAGCCGCCACTCTCAGTTATGCTGGGTAAAGCAGGGCATATGTAATGTTAACTTGGCGTAGTTTACGTTTCACCTCCCCGAATTTAGATCTCTTTTTTTGAAGATCTGGCGAGTAATCAGGGTAAATGGATACCCTCGTGCCGTTATAGAGAATGTTGCCCATTTCCCTTGCTTTCCGAATTAGCGTTACTTTATCTTTAAAAAATAATAATTTTGCCAAAAAAGGTCTTGGAGGGGCCCCGAGGTTAGAAAGTCTAGAGGGAACCCTATGAGCTCTCTCCACTGCAAGAAACGATGAAAAAGAGTCCTGGCCAAATATCTCACTAAGCCACTTTTCTAAGAAAGCGGCAGGGTATGAACCCTCAGAGTGTTCTGGGAGACCTATTATACGAATATTTTTCCGTCTCATCCTATTCTCCATCTCATCCATTTTATTTGCTTGTTTGTTCAGGAAATCTTTGATTTCACTCATTTCTCGTTTTAAAGGTGCCAAGTCGTTCTCCACTAAGCTTAATCTGTCCTCAAGGATTGTAGTCCTCTCCTGGACCTTTTGTAGCTCATTTCTGATAAAAGAAAGTTCCTCATGAATTGTTTTCAACTGGTGGTTCATCTCGTTCAAGGAGGCTCTGCAGGAATTAATAGCCTCCAACACTTCATTCAACGTTGGGTCAGACCCCTCTACCTTATCAGGCCCTTTCCTCAATGACAGGGTATCCTCCACTTCCTGGGCCTGGAGCTGCCCACCTGGCTCACCCCCTTCCACTAATGGTATCTGTGAGGTGTGCGTTGTTACTTGAGTCTGTCCTTGGCTTTTTCTTCCCCCCGCAGCCCCTCCCACCCGAACAGGCTGGGCCTGTTGACTCTGAGTCAGGTTTTTTGGGGTAGTCTGGGCCAGCACCTGCCCTGGGGTATGGGCATATTTCTCCAGTTTAGCTGCTGCTTGGCTTGCCTGACTAGCCGCCTGGCTTGCCTTTGTAGTACGCTGTGAAGGCATGCTTAATTATTCAGATTTTTACTTTTATACAAAATTTAAGCAGGTTCCGACAATGCTTTTTCTGGGGGCACCCCCAAAAAAAAGAAGGAAAAAAAACACAAACACTTGTTAGTACCGCTGGGGGTCCCCTGCTGGTTGAGATAAAGGTAGGTTTGTGTAAGGTCAAAGACCACCCTAGTATAGTTTTTTCCTAAAAATAAGCAGGGCTCTCCTTTTATCACAGCACACTCCTTAGGCAGTCCTTTAGACAGAGTAAAGCCCCATACACACGGTCGGATTTTCCGATGGATTCTGTCCTATCAGACAATGTTGTCGGAAATTCCGACCGTGTGCAGGCACCATCGGACAGTTTTCATCGGATTGTCCGACGGACAAAGTCCTATCTCCTGCTGGATAGATTTTTTGACAACAAAGTCCGATCACACCAAATCCGATCGTGTGTAGCGAATTCCGACGGACAAAGTGCTACGCATGCTCAGATCACATTACAAGACCAAAGCTATTTGCTACTAGCCTCTACGTAGTCCCGTCGTAGGCAACAAACGTCACCACGTTCAGAATGATCGGATTTTCCGACAACTTTGTCCGACCGTGTGTACGCAAAACCAACATCGGACAAAGTACGACGGACATGATCCGACGGACCTGGTCCTCGGATAATCCGCGCGTGTGTATGGGGCTTAAAAGTGCAGTGAAGAAAATAAGGCAACAAAAAAAAAAAGGAAAACGGGGACCAATTTCTCCCAGTTAGGGCCCTTCCTAGGAGTAAATTAGGTTCAAAATCCAAAGAAAACAGCAGGCAGGAGAATGACTCCTGCTGGTTGAGGTAGAGTTATACTGAGATAAATTCGGGCAGAGTCCACATAGGAGTTTTACTTTTAAAGGGTATAATACAGTGCTCTCAGTTTATAACTCTATTTATGGCTACACAGTCCAGAAAGAAGGAAAGAGACACACTGGGACCTAACTTTTACTTATTAAGCTCCTTCACATTCGATTTTCTTGTTATTATGTAGTGCCGCAAGACAGGTGATATTATACATACAAAACTTTTTTTTTTTTATATCTCACCCATCCAAAGCGGTAGTAGCAGTAGTAGAAATGGCCAAAGTCCAGCAGGGCAGGTAAGTTGTCTTGTGCTGTCCCACGCTGAGTGAAAACAAAAAGGGCCTTCAGGTAAATAGAAACAGCTGATAACCAGCCCCGCATGATTCCAAGTAGCTTTTAGTAGATGGGTACAGAAAGTCAGGGATGCCCTCTCACAGCTATCCCCAGTACTGGTTTTGTCCCACAAACGAGGGAGGTATTAAGCCTCCTCTGTACACTGACTGGCTTGGATTCCTTAATTGCTGAGTGCTGGAAGCGGAGGATGCCCTCTCACAGCAATCCCAGATGCTGGCTATGACCCAGAAACGAAGGAGGTAATACACTGGCTGGCATATACTTCTGTCGCCGACCGGCAACTTTGTTGTTCCCAAGGGGCAGCAGACAGCCGGAGTCCCTCACCCCCCTTGCTGCTGCTCTCCTCCTCCAGCTAGCTTGAGCCGACACACCGCTCTCGCTTTGATCACACTGTGCAGTGCGATGATAGCATGGTATATGCTGTGAAAGTGAAAGTAAAAGTGGGATGCTCCAGCCGCTCGATACGCCGACAACGGTGCTCCTCACAGCCCAGCACGACTCCACTCCCCACGCCGTCAATCAGCTACACAGCCGCACAGCCGCCTCTCTTCTCCCTCGCTCTCATGCCTGAATCAGTGCTGGTGAAGTCCGGGCGTCTAATCAGTAGATGGAGCGGGGTCGGGAGGGTGAAAGGAACGCAGCACACACTCCTCACTCACTTCTCACTGACATCCGGTCACGCCCCCATCATCTGTTTCCTAAATTAAATCCAAATGGTTGCAGAAGTTAACCACTTGCCTACAGGACATTTACACCCCCTTTCTGCCATTTTTCAGCTTTCAGCGCTGTCGCACTTTGAATGACAATTGCGCGGTCATGCTACACTGTACCCAGATTACATTTTTGTCATTTTCTTCACACAAATAGAGCTTTCTTTTGGTGGTATTTAAGCACTGCTGTTTTTTTTTATTTTTTACTATAAAAAAAAAAAGACCAACAATTTTGAAAAAAAAATATTTTTTACTTTCAGTAAATTTTGTAACTAAGTAATTTTTCTCCTTCACTGATTTGCACTGATGAGGCAGCACTGATGGGCACTGATAGGCTGAACTGGTGGGCATTGATGAGGTGGCACTTATGGGCACTGATGAGGCAGCACTTATGGACACTGATTAGGTGGCATTGATGAGGAAGCACTAATATGCTGCACTTATGGGCACTGATAGATGGCACTGATATGTGGCACTGATGAGCACTGATGGGTGGCACTGCAGCAGTGATGGGCATTGATGGGCAGCACTGATAGGCAGCACTGATAGCCAGCACTGACTGGCATCACTAATGGGCCTGATTGGTGGCACTTGTGGGCAGTGGTGGGCACTGATTGCTGGGCACTGATTGCTGGCACTGGTGGGCAATGGTGGGCACTGATTGGTGACACTGTTGGCGCTATATTGTAATCAGGGCATTGATGATCAGTGCCCTGATTACATGACTAGATGTCCCTCTGCGTGGAGTTGCCACTGATCGGATCTCCTCGCCACACACTCTGTCAGTGTGAT
Organism: Lithobates sylvaticus; assembly: GCA_028564925.1. Taxonomy (NCBI): domain Eukaryota; kingdom Metazoa; phylum Chordata; class Amphibia; order Anura; family Ranidae; genus Lithobates; species Lithobates sylvaticus. The sequence continues at coordinate 216,613,612 of CM053027.1, read as the reverse complement.
GAGAGGAGCGCCGATTCCCAGCATCTCCATGTTTACATGTGACCAGCTGTGATTGGACACAGCCGATCACATGGTTAAAGAGCCATGGATGCGGCTCTGTACAGAGATCGCGAGAGCGGCCATTCTGGGACGCATCATATGACGGCGTCCCAGAACAAGAGATGCACCGCCCCGCCGTCATTTGACGGTGGGTAGGCGGCAACTAGTTAAAGAGGTTGTAATTCTCCAATGAAAAAAAAAAACCTGCAAGACAAAGGCATAATGAGCGAGTATGCATCGCATACTAGCTCATTATGAAATACTTACCTAAGAACGAAGCCCTACAGCAGCGCCCGCAGACCGCTGACAAGGTCGACATCCTCCCCGGTGTTTCTCCTGGGTTTGGGGGATCCGGCGTTGTGATTGGCCGGAGCCACGATGAATGTCACTCAAGCGCATGCGTGTGCGAGCCGCCGGTCATGGCACAGGCCCTGAGGAAACGGCATGGGCGTCCGTTCCTTCAGAGCGCATGCGCCGATGACTCAATTGGCGCAGTATACTGTAAATATCTCCTAAACGGTGCAAGTTTAGGAGATATTTACAGGAATTATAGGTACAAACAATACAGGAAGGTTTACTTATGCTTTAAGTTTTGGTAAATTAAATATATTTTCAATTTCTCCAACTTCTCTAACAGCAAATGTTTCTTTGACATTCTGTAGGCTGCAAACATGAACAAGATTCGTCCTCGATATGCAGTTGACCGTTTTACATACTCACTTGATATTTTCAATGAGGAATATGAAAAGAAGAACCGTACTTACCCTGTTGGCGGGAAGGCCCGAAAACTGTTCAGGTAATGTATAGATTGTACATTTACATTATGTTATTTACTACATGAATGCCTATTAGGGAGTTCTTCAGATTAAACAATCTACAATTTTTTCATAATCTAGCCGTATGTTTTAATTCTTTATATCACTGCTGTGCACAGAACACCTTTTGGGTGTCATAAATCTTTTCTTTTTTTTTTTTTCGAGGGGTAGGGTTAGATTTGGTAATAGGTGAATTAGTCATGAAGTGGGGGTTCACAGTATGGTGAAGGGATTGGGGGAGAAGGGTAAGACAGCAGGGAGAGGGAGAAGAAGAACAAGAGGGGAAAAGGTTGAATAAAATAGGGGGGTACAAAAAGGGGGAGGAGAAAGGGGATGGAGGGCACTGTGTCACCACCACATGGTGGGGGGGGGGGGGGGGCAAGTCTTGTGAAGTGTGCAGTTTGAAAGGAGGCCATAAGTGCATTTTTCCTCAGAAGGGGGTCTGGGGCATCATCCTGGAGAGTCTAGCTATATTTATTGGAAGATTTAAAGGTTTCTATTCACATTATACCCCTAAAGGAAAGGGGAGCAGCAGATAGTTTATTGCACAGTTCAGGAACATACACTCCAAAAAAATATTAGTTGTTCAAGGCTGCTAGTTCATCACTTAGAGGTACAGCAAACTGGGAAAAAAGAAGGAGCACAGTGCTTTAAGAGTAGCTGCATATTTGTGTTAAATTCCACAGAAAACTATGTACGCTCACATTCTATTGTGGCTGCCCTTGCACCAGTGGTGCATCATAGTATTTAAGTTGTTTGCAAAACAGTAATCCCTTCGGAATGTTGCTGGCAGTGGCGGCTGGTGCTCCATGAGTTGTGGGAGTGAGGCAGACAGACCAGAGCACAGATATCCCCCCCGCCAATCCAGCCAGCCAGCTCGCCACCCCACACTAACCCCCTCCTCACTCAAGCCCGCCACTGCATACCCTACCCCCAATCGCTGGCTCACCCTCTGGCCCACCAGGCCACCCTTCAGCCCTGCACTTATTCCATGCAGGTCAGGGCTGTGGTGGCGGCTTCCCCCCCCTGTCTCCTTGTGTCCTGGCCATCCCATCTCCTCATGGCCAATGGGGTCTTCAGACTCCCAACCAATGGGGTCTTCGGACTCCCAGCCAGTGGGGTCTTAGGACTTTAGGCCAATGGGGTCCCCCTTCTGAATTGGCTGGGAGGAGAAGCAGGAAGACATTAGCGAATATTAATTTGCTAATGACACACAACAGGGTGGGCTCAAGGAGCAGTGTTCTGCCCCCAGAGCCCCCCTTTTTTTTAAGACAATTGGAGCCAATCACGTGCTTCAAAAAAAAACTCCCGTTGGAATCCATGCTGGTTGCTGGGTAAAACATCCACAGCAACTGGCACTTGAATTTACAAAGAAAATATATTTTTAAACGGTAGGATGGACCAATGTACAAAATATATATTTTTTTAATAACTGAAGAGCACACCAATGCACTGTCTTTAGGAATATGATACAAACACTACAGAATTGAAAATCCAAAAAAACACACCCTTACCTCATTAATCTAAAACATACGAAATTCTGGAATTAATGCCAACATTGCCAAACAGCAACAATATGGGATTTGTTTGGTCCTGAATAAATTGGCTTGCTAGCCACAAATACTGCTGCTATCATACACTCATACACCAGGGACTACATATCAAATTCAAGTCAAATGACACTACAATCACATTCACAAAAATAACTATACAGATATCTGTAATAGATATTCTTGCCCACAAGCCTCAATTAGCATACAAAAAAAGCCATCATACTAAATTCAGCAATAAAATAGGAATTGGGCAAGCTCTTCAATCTTGTTAATGTCCGAATCTTCTATAATAAATATAAATTCTGATATGCAGAATTGACACTTGATTTAATGTAGTAAAAGGTCCATATAATAGATGATAGAAGGACAGATAAACCCCTGCATCAGCTTCCGTGTGAAGAATGATACAAGCAGCACCCAGTGTTTCTAGCAAGTTTCCTTACCAGAGAGGTTAGACCCTCAAGTTATAGAGTGGTCAAAATGGGCATGTAACACAGATATCCCAATCATCAGCACTGGACGTCCGGTGAAACAGTTTACATCAAGATCACAATGGGCTAAGTATGTAAAATTCTGGTGTCATGATCATGCATATACTCTGCTTCAAGGTCTGAAAAAGCTCAGCAAAGTAATAGACATAAAAGATCCCATGGTGAAGTATGTTTTAAAAATGACTACTTTTATTAAGAATCGTACTTACAAAACATCCAAAATATTCAGGCATCAAAATAGAGTAATCGAAACGGCTGTGACTTGAAGCATGCTTACGTCATACGTCAGGTCCCGCTAAGGCGTTTCGCCATCTAGTAGACATCGCCAGAGGTGTGGCCTGCTGATGCAAGCATGCCCATATATTTGTAAAAAACAGAATAGATAAACCGTATGTAAACAACCGGAAGTCGGCCGTATTCACGAATGCGATCCAATGGCCGGAAGTGTATCCACACAGTTAAGTGTGGATATATAAATAACCAATATAGAAAACATTCTTAAAAAACATACCACTGAACATAAGAGAGATAACTTATGGCTATGACAACATACAAATAAAACATATATATGTAGCGCCGGCTCCTAATGAGCAGACGCTATTGTTTTTTCAAAATTAAGTTGCCTGAGGCCACAGTTGGGCTTTAGGCTAATTTCTCTAAAAGTATTGGTTTCTGTGCCAGTTCGGCTGGATTGCAATGGTTTCTCCTTGACCGTAGTTGTCGCTGTCATCACCGGTAAGTGTAGAAGCGCAGTTCAGCTGGATGTATTGAATGCCACCTATTGCTGGGAACAAGCCCAGTGGGAGTGTTCTTCCTGCTGTGAATTCTGGGAGATGGTATTTAAGGTACAGACACCATTTTTAAGGGGGTTTTTTTTGGTTCTGTGCTTCTTCTCTAGGTTCTTATGGACCCAGACCCCATGGCCCTCCGGGCCTGGGGTGCGCAGCTATGTATCATGTGTCTCGGGGCCGGCTGGCCCGAGGCTGCGCAACTGAGAGGATAGGCCAGAGCGAATCTCTGGGCCTACTGATCCAGGGATGGTCCGGTGCTGTCTCGCCTGAAAAGAGAGGCTCAGAAACTGGAGGATCCAAGGGAGGACTCTCCCAAGAGAAGACCGTGCGTAAGGCTGGTATCTCTGGAGGAGCCTGGAAACTCAGTTGAAGGACGCAACCCAGATCAATACACATACAGTATCGCCGGTTCGGGTGAAAGAGACTGGTATTGTATGGAAATTCTTTAAATCTCTCAGCAACGCTTAAATTGAAATTCACAAGTCTGTGGCAGAGACTGTGTCAAATACCCCATCGGCTGTTAGGTCAAGTGAGAGGGGCCTATCCGGTGGTGGCTGGATCTAGTCAGTGGAACTATTATCTTCTTAATCTAAAAAGAGATCTCAAACTCGCAGTTACCAGGTGCCTGAACTCATCCCTAACCCTCTGACCCATTTTATTGAGAAACTTTGCTTTTATCTTGAATAAATAACTGTAGACAAAGGACTAAGTATTTGAAATCCACATTCTTTGGGCCATTTTCCACAGGATCCCTAAGACGGAGATGCAAGAAGGTGAGGTAACGGTAAGCCCAAATAAAACCAGCAGCTCCTTCGGGGGTTAGTGCTGCATATATAAAAAGAAAAAAATGTAATAACAATTATTCACCTACATGTGGTAATGACACCATCTAGTGGACAATAACCAAATAGGCAGAGAAGGCAAATACGTAAGAAACAAAACGATATATGGTCATCCAAAATTCATATTTAAAAAATGATTGAACTCTAAAATAGTAGCTAAACCCCTAAAGGGAATCAAACAACAAATGGATATTTGACATAATATGATTTTATACACAAAAATTCTATTTCACCCCCTATTATCTAGCCCTAAAGATAAAAAAAAATAATAAAATAAAAAGCAGGATGAGAGAATAACTAAATTTAGCTTCCCTTTAGCCTATCATATCCCACCAGCATGGATCAGACACAGTGGATATCTTCTTAAGGAGGGATACTAGTTTATTGTCAATCCAAAGAGAGTTTGTGGTGCAGTTGCTTAACTTCGCAATGTTCCACAATTATTTCTGGTTCAGTGACTCCTTTTATCTACAGAATAGGGGGGTCACGATGAGCACTAAGTTTGCCCCTAGTATGGCAAACTTATTTATGGCTAAATGGCAGGAGGACATCATATTTACCAATAGGAGACCTGAATGGATTTGGAGAAGGTATACTGATGATGTCCTCCTTCTATGGGATGGCGATATGCAATTGCTTTGTCTCTTTATGGAACAACTCAATTATAATTAATTGGGTATTGCCTTGCAATATGAGGCTAGTCAATTTAAGATTCATTTTTTTGGATCTAAATATTGAAGTAAGCAGATGGTTATTTGGTCACCTCTACTTTCTTCAAGGAAACTGACCGCAACAGTTATATAGGCCAAGGGAGTTGTCATCATCCCCCCTGGCTGAGGTCAGTTCCCAAAAGTCAGTTTATCTGCCTCAGGCGAAATTGTAATTTAAGAGATAATTATTTGAAACATGCCATGATATTGAAAGCCAGATTTGTAGATAGGGTTTACAAGGGAGGGGAGTTAGATCAGCTTATCTCAGTAGTGCATAATAGGGACAGAAATGTTTTTTGAGTGGTTCTAATGATAATAACAGAGACTTCAGTTTTTCTTTTGTCACAACCTATTCTCATCAGTATTATGATGTCAAAAGCATTATGTCGAGACACTGGAAGGTGCTGAAGGATGACAAACTACTGGGACCTAGTATTCCTGACTCCCTCCACAGGTCATTTTTCGAGGGTTACCACCCTTAAGACTGCAGGTTGTACCAAATGTCCTGGATGCTCCTAAAAGGGTTCCTTTTTTTCAGGATTTGAAGGGTTATTTCCCATGCCGTAAGTGTGCGGTTTGCAGTCTGAATAGGTTATGTTATAGTCGGATTTGTAAATTTAGTTCATATGTCGTTGTTTATCCCATAATGTGGTCTATTTGCTCATTTGTCCTTGTGGCCTACAAATGTGGGTCGCACTGTTAGGGCTATGCACGTGAGGATAAAGGAGCATATACCCAACATTAAGAAGGGATTTCCAAGACATAGTGTTTCCAAGCACTATCTACAATGTCATAATAAAAATCCTGCGAGCTCCACTTTTCTGGCCATAGACAAATTCACTCCAAAGATTTGTCCAGCAGGAAATATCCCGATTGGAGACCTGCTGGATTTATGAATTAAAATCTTACATTCCATTCGTACTTAATGTTGAATGGGACGTAAATTGTTTCAATAATAATTGCTAAGTTGAATTATTCTCTCTGTGGTAATATATCCACTTCCGGCCGTTGGAGTGCATCTATGAATATGGCGGCATCCAGTTTCCGGTTGTTTACATCCAGTTTAGTAATTTTTAAAACTTCGTTCACCATGGGATCTTTTATGTCTATTACTTTGCTGAGCTTCTTCTGATCTAGGAGAGAAGTGTATACATGATCGTGACACCGGGATTCACCGGAAGTCCAGTGCTGATTGGGATAGATTGATTGTGTTACATGCCCATTTTAACCACTCTATAACTTGAGGGTCCAACCTCTCTGGTATGGAGACTTGCTGGAAATACTGGATGCTGCGTATTTCATTCTTTACACTGAAACTGGTGCAGGACTTTCATCTGTCCTTCTATCATCTATTGTATGGTCTTTTTCAGGGGTCAAGTCCTGGGGAAAAAAGTGTGGGAACTCCCACCCAAGATCCACTCGCCCACCAAAAAAAAATAAAAATGATACGCTCATATGCACGAACGCTTCAAAAGTGGTATTTTTCATCCAATTTTCGTATTGTGCGTATGAAGCTTAATTGTTAGTAAAAAAAAAAAAACAATCCTCAATAAACATAAATACAGTAATTCTCTGAATAATCAGCATTCATTCAATTGTGCTTCCATGCAAATGTGAACATCATGTTCTGATCTTTATTGGGGAATGTTATTTTGTATATAGAGTGTTTATGTGGTGAGTTTACACTTTTCATTGAACAGAGTTTGGATAACACAGGGTTAAACGGAAAGGTCATAACTTAACTGCACATTATCTGGACAGAATGCTTGGGGAGATAGTGATGTGTTCCTGCTTAGGAGATGTATGTTAGCTTGGGGGGCTGCAAACTCTGCAGGGCTCCAACACACTCGCTCGGGGAGGAGTGCATTACGAGAGGTCTGACTAAATACAATCTCTTAGCAGCAGGGACCTGATCTACCTGTCAGCTAGCTGTGATTGACAGGTAGATCGAAGCGGAAGCTGTCATGGGGCCCCCTACTGGCAATGCCTGAATGGTCAGGTGTGCAGCACTTACTTTTGCAAGCTGTGTCGGCAGCTGCTGGTGTAGCAACTGCCACACAGCTTGCATACTTAAAATTCTTGCAGGACACGGTTGCTAACGGGAACTGAGTTCCTGTTGTGAAAAAAGTACAGGAACTCCGTTCCCATGCGTTCCCGCAGGACTTGAGCCCTGGTCTTTTTACAACATTAGATCAAGCACTGCATATCAATATTTATACTTTACATTTGCATGACCAAGTATAACCTAACTCATTTTCGTGCTGCCCAGCTGTAACACTCCCACCTTTACCTTTCCCAATAATGGAGACCACACCGTAGCTGGAGTGCTAATAGGCCGTAGCAGCCCCTTTATTTAATAAACAAATAATAAACAAAATACCATAAACAAATAAACAAACATATTAATAAAGCATGGCGTTGGTCTACAGGAGGACATTACCCCCCCCCCCACCCATTTTACCATAATCAAAAACATTGTGCACTACGATCATATCAACTGTAACTAGGCCTCAAGCTGACATGCTAGCTCAGAGACAAAACTATTCCCGCAGTGCAGTCATCCACCATATTCCCTACATCTCCTATAAGGAATATTACCAAACGGGCCCATATCACCAATGGGTCCAGCATCAAGTTCTCTGTGGGGAGGGGGTATCTTCTCTCTACCTGCGTCAGCCAACATCCGCCACTGCTACGACATCCAAGCGACCCTGAAAGAAAATTGTTAACCACCACCTGTAAGAAGAAAGAAGGGGAGGGAGGGCGGGAACTTTCCTACAGACGCACTGACGCTGGGAGGGCTGAACCTCCCTTACTTTACCCAAGCTCCACCCCCTACCTTAAACGGCCAGCACCTAAATGGCCTGTTAACTCATTCATGCCAGCCCTTTGCCTATTTATTTTGGCTTTTGCTGCGGGCTGTTCTATCAACAAATTTGATGCTGTCTGCTTTTTGTGTATTTTGTATCTAGGTAGTGCGGATAAGTTGCATTTTTTTACCCCCCCCCCCCCCCCCCTAATACTTACCTGAGCCCCATCTTGATCCAACAATATGCACAAAATACTCGGCTGTCTGAGACTCTCCCTCCTCATTGGCTGAGACAGCAGCAAAGTGCCATCAATTAAAGTCAGTGAGGCAATGAGGAGAGAGAGGGGGCAGGGCACTGGACACATGGAGCTGCGGCTCGGCTTGGGTGGCCCCATAGTAAGCAAGGAGGAAGGAGCCAGGAGCGCTGAAGAGGGACCCGAGAAGAGGAGGATCTGGGCTGCTTTGTGCAAAACCACTGCACAGAGCAGGTAAATATAACATGTTTGTTATTTTTAAACAAAACAATTAGACTTTAGTATCACTTTAGGTAGTTGCCCCTGCATGCAGTATTTAAGGAATGTGAAAATATAATAGCCAATTTTGAGTAGTCTCTGCCTTTTTGGATCAGTTCTCTCAACAGTAATTCATAGAAAACTAAATATGGAAAGTAGTTTCTGTACTACTTTTGGTGATTTCAGTAATAATTTTGGCGATTTCAGGGTGCGATCTCTATTGACATCTGTGCACCATCTCAGTCCGGAACATCGGGCGGTGTGCAGGGCATGTGATTGGAGCACTGCCACTGTCCCGGACGTATTGTCAATGTGGCAGCATGGATTCGGTAGTGGAAGAAGCACCCGGGGTGTAGAGCTGCAAGCACCGGAGATCCCCAACACAGAGTTGAGTCCCCATTACCGACCCGCACAGCTGAATTCCCTGAGTGATGTCCCATGATCTGTGTATATAGACGTGGATAAAAGACAGCCAGAGTATCACCTCAATGCACTGCACACTCCCCCTCCTTTACCAGATCCCTCTGTGTGCTCTGTCTCTGTATTACTCACTCTCTTTTTTTGCTATCTCTCTCTCTCTCTCTCTCTCTCTCACTCGCTTTCTCTTGCTCTCTCTCTCAAGCTCCCTCTCTCATGCTCTCTCTCTCACGCTCCCTCTCTTGTGCTCCCTCGATTGCTCTCTCTCATGCTTTCTCTCTCACGCTCTTGCTTGCTCTTTTTTGCTGGCTCTCTCGCTTGCTTTCACTCTCTTTCTCTCGCTCTCTCTCATGCTTCCTCTCTCATGCTCCCTCTCTCATGCTCCTTCACTCGCTCTCTCTTGCTTTCTCTCTCGTCTGCCCGCTCTTCCTCTTGCTCTCTCTCTTGCTCTCTCCCACGTTCCCTCTTTCTCATGCTCCCTATACCATGCTCTCACTCCCTCACTTTTGCTCTCTCGCTGTCTCTCTCTCTCTCTCTCTCTCTCTCTTTCTCACTCTTTGCTCTCTCTCTCACTCGCTCTCTCACACTCTCTCTCAAAAATTTCAGAAGGGAGTGCTAAAAGTCTATAGATCAGGGGGCGCAGATTAGTTAGTTCCCTGTCACCAGAGAATACAATGGGGAATTTGGGACGTTGAGTGAGGCTATAGACATTGTGGAGGTAGGTTGAATGGAAGTACATATTTATTGATCATAAATAATTGTATAAAACTGCCCTCAAAAAATCCACTTGCCTGATCGCATTTTGCGAGTAGATTTTGAGGGCTGGCGAGGAAGGGCTGCCTGGGAGCTGCAGCCTGTTTGGAATGGGAGTCTTTCTCCCAGCGATCACGGAGGGGAAGAGAGAGAGAGACACCCAGGTATTCAGAGCGCGGCACGGGGAACACAGCATTAACGGCTTTCATTTCAATAGCCGTGTTCCCCGCCGCTCGCTGTCATATACAGCCCCGTTGTCCCGGGACTTTTATAGACAGATCACCCGTCCAATCCCAGTGAAAGTTCCCAGGCCCGGGGGCGGAGCTGTATATGACGTTGCGCTGCGGGAACATGGCAATTGTTCCTCTCCTCCCCTACACAGGTAGGCTGCATGGTGGACACAGGCTGCATGGTGGACACAAGACTGCTTTGGTGGGCACAAAGCTGCATTGGTGGGCACAAGGCTGCATGGTGAATACAAAGCTGCATTTGTGGGCACAAGGCTGCATGGTGGGCAAAAGGATACATTGGTGGGCAAAAGGCTGCATAGTGGACACGGGATGAATGGTGGGCACACGGCTGCATGGTGGACACACGGCTGCATTGGTGGACACAAGGCTGCATTGGTGGGCACTGGGCAGAAGGCTGCATGGTGGGCACTGGGCACAAGGCTGCATTGATGGAAACAAGGCTGCATTGGTGGGCACTGGGCACAAATCTGTATGGTGGAAACAAGGCTGCATTGGTGGGCACAAGGCTGCATTGGTGGGCACTGGGCACAAGGCTGCATGGAGGACACAAGGCTGCATGGTGGGCACAAGTCTGCATTGGTGGGCAGAAGCCTGCATGGTGGACACACGCAGCCTGCATTGGTGGGCACGGATACAGTTGTTGTTAATATTTATTTTTATAACTTAATTCTGTATAATACATTTAAGTGTAATTTCATGAGATAATTTGAGGGCGGGTTTAGGGGCGGAATTAGAGGTGGGGCGGGCTGGGTGGGGCAACTGGTAGCGAGTAACTCTTGAGGCCTGGATAGTAGCTCAGGACTTGAAATTTTGAGCCCTGGTATAAAACATATCAATAACAGAAACCACATTAAAGAAAAAACATTAAAATAAATATAATTTATATATATATTTATACACACATATGTATGTGCGTATGCAATACAGGCATCTAGGTACATCAATGTATAGTAGCCAAGCGCCACATAGTGGTCTGAATTGATTGGGAAACGCATTCCAATGAGTTCATATATGTACATATAACATATGCGCAGCACTTGCGGATAAAAGTATTATAAAAACAGTAAGACCATGATTGATTGGAAAGTGATATTCAAAATTGATGGTTAGGTCGGGGTATATATCTACATCCCAAATGCCCGGAATTGGTGGTTTGATGGGGGCATATGTCTGCATCCCAAAATGCCTGACGCGTTTCGTGTATATCACACTCATCAGGGGCGGATGCTCAAAAGATATCTACAAGGTATAATGAGATACGATTAGTAAGGGTGTTGTTAAACATATCAGGGAAGGGGCAAATAAGCAAATAAGCCTACCCTGAGTACTAACAGAAAATCACTGCAATGAGATATGGTAAGTCATCTGAACCAGGGATGGAGGCACACCACATATGTGCCTCATTCAAAGTCCCAAATCCCCCCCCCCCTTTTTTCCTGTCACCAGAGTATGTAATATGTAGGGACAGTGTGGAGCTATGGGTATATGGACAGGCTAGGGTAGTATATGGACAGGCTTGGTGTCACGTACCTGGTGGTATTGAGCCCGGATTGCAGAGGAGGGCCTCCCTTGCGGCTCCCACCCTCGGTTCCCTGGTAAGGTGACAGAGGACACAGGAGTAAGGAGGGGCACGGGTGCCTGGCAGGATCGACAGACTGGATTAGAGGGATCCCTGGATCAGCTCAGCGGACTAGGTGAGTATGGCAGACTGGATCAGCAAGCAGACTGGATCAGCAAGCAGACTGGATCAGCACAGTAGACTGGATCAGCAAAGCAGACTGGAACAGCAAAGCAGACTGGAACAGCAATGCAGACTGGAACAGCACAGCAGACTGGATCAGCAGAGCAGACTGGATCAGCAAAGCAGACTGGATCAGCACAGCAGACTGGTACAGCACAGCAGACTGGAACAGCACAGCAGACTGGATCAGCACAGCAGACTGGATCAGCACAGCAGACTGGATCAGCACAGCAGACTGGTACAGCACAGCAGACTGGATCAGCAAAGCAGACTGGATCAGCAAAGCAGACTGGAACAGCACAGCAGACTGGATCAGCAAAGCAGACTGGAACAGCACAGCAGACTGGAACAGCACAGCAGACTGGATCAGCAAAGCAGACTGGAACAGCACAGCAGACTGGATCAGCAAAGCAGACTGGTTCACTGTAGTCAGACTGGGTAGTCAAGAAGGCCGGGTCAGGTATCAGGCTGGCAACAAGGTACAGGTGGAGCAGGCAGAAGGATGGTCATAGACAAGCCGAGGTCGGGTACAGGCGGATAGCAGGAAGGTCACAAGTAAGCCGGGTCGAATACTGGTAGGCACTTCAGGTCAGGTATCAGACACAGAACGCTATAGAGCAGACAGTGGGGACCGTCTGTGACAGGCAGATTTAAATAGCCTATCTGGCGCCAACAGGGGCGCGCGCCGTCTTCCCGCGCACGCTCCCATGCTCTGAGCATGCGCAATGGCGCCCGCGGACGTGCGCCAAGGAGCCCAGGGCTCTGATTACTGGCAGGTAGGCAGAGCTCCTATATTTTGTTACCAGAAGCACCTATAGACTTGTAGTGTGTTCGTGGCAGGCAGGCAGAGCTCCTATATTTTGTTACCAGAAGCACCTATAGGACTTGTAGTGTGTTAGTGGCAGGCAGGCAGAGCTCCTATATTTTGTTACCAGAAGCACCTATAGGACTTGTAGTGTGTTAGTGACAGGCAGGCAGAGCTCCTATATTTTGTTACCAGAAGCACCTATAGGACTTGTAGTGTGTTAGTGGCAGGCAGGCAGAGCTCCTATATTTTGTTACCAGAAGCACCTATAGGACTTGTAGTGTGTGTTAGTGACAGGCAGGCAGAGCTCCTATATTTTGTTACCAGAAGCACCTATAGGACTTGTAGTGTGTTAGTGACAGGCAGGCAGAGCTCCTATATTTTGTTACCAGAAGCACCTATAGGACTTGTAGTGTGTTAGTGGCAGGCAGGCAGAGCTCCTATATTTTGTTACCAGAAGCACCTATAGGACTTGTAGTGTGTTAGTGACAGGCAGGCAGAGCTCCTATATTTTGTTACCAGAAGCACCTATAGGACTTGTAGTGTGTTAGTGGCAGGCAGGCAGAGCTCCTATATTTTGTTACCAGAAGCACCTATAGGACTTGTAGTGTGTTCGTGGCAGGCAGGCAGAGCTCCTATATTTTGTTCCCAGAAGCACCTATAGGACTTGAAGTGTGTTAGTCCCATTACACACAAAGAGCTATACTTTGTTCCCAGAAGCACCTATAGGACTTGAAGTGTGTTAGTCCCATTACACACACAGAGCTATATTTTCTTCCCAGAAGCACCTATAGGACTTGAAGTGTGTTAGTCCCATTACACACACAGAGCTATATTTTTCTTCCCAGAAGCACCTATAGGACTTGAAGTGTGTTAGTCCCATTACACACACAGAGCTATATTTTCTTCCCAGAAGCACCTATAGGACTTGAAGTGTGTTAGTCCCATTACACACACAGAGCTATATTTTCTTCCCAGAAGCACCTATAGGACTTGAAGTGTGTTAGTCCCATTACACACACAGAGCTATATTTTCTTCCCAGAAGCACCTATAGGACTTGAAGTGTGTTAGTCCCATCACACACACAGAGCTATATTTTGTTCCCAGAAGCACCTATAGGACTTGAAGTGTGTTAGTCCCATTACACACACAGAGCTATATTTTGTTCCCAGAAGCACCTATAGGACTTGAAGTGTGTTAGTCCCATCACACACACAGAGCTATATTTTGTTCCCAGAAGCACCTATAGGACTTGAAGTGTGTTAGTCCCATTACACACACAGAGCTATATTTTGTTCCCAGAAGCACCTATAGGACTTGAAGTGTGTTAGTCCCATCACACACACAGAGCTATATTTTCTTCCCAGAAGCACCTATAGGACTTGAAGTGTGTTAGTCCCATTACACACACAGAGCTATATTTTGTTCCCAGAAGCACCTATAGGACTTGAAGTGTGTTAGTCCCATCACACACACAGAGCTATATTTTCTTCCCAGAAGCACCTATAGGACTTGAAGTGTGTTAGTCCCATTACACACACAGAGCTATATTTTCTTCCCAGAAGCACCTATAGGACTTGAAGTGTGTTAGTCCCATTACACACACAGAGCTATATTTTCTTCCCAGAAGCACCTATAGGACTTGAAGTGTGTTAGTCCCATCACACACACAGAGCTATATTTTGTTCCCAGAAGCACCTATAGGACTTGAAGTGTGTTAGTCCCATTACACACACAGAGCTATATTTTGTTCCCAGAAGCACCTATAGGACTTGAAGTGTGTTAGTCCCATCACACACACAGAGCTATATTTTGTTCCCAGAAGCACCTATAGGACTTGAAGTGTGTTAGTCCCATTACACACACAGAGCTATATTTTGTTCCCAGAAGCACCTATAGGACTTGAAGTGTGTTAGTCCCATCACACACACAGAGCTATATTTTCTTCCCAGAAGCACCTATAGGACTTGAAGTGTGTTAGTCCCATTACACACACAGAGCTATATTTTCTTCCAGAAGCACCTATAGGACTTGTAGTGTGTTAGTCCCATTACACACACAGAGCTATATTTTCTTCCCAGAAGCACCTATAGGACTTGAAGTGTGTTAGTCCCATCACACACACAGAGCTATATTTTGTTCCCAGAAGCACCTATAGGACTTGAAGTGTGTTAGTCCCATTTACACACACAGAGCTATATTTTCTTCCCAGAAGCACCTATAGGACTTGAAGTGTGTTAGTCCCATTACACACACAGAGCTATATTTTCTTCCCAGAAGCACCTATAGGACTTGAAGTGTGTTAGTCCCATTACACACACAGAGCTATATTTTGTTCCCAGAAGCACCTATAGGACTTGAAGTGTGTTAGTCCCATCACACACACAGAGCTATATTTTCTTCCCAGAAGCACCTATAGGACTTGAAGTGTGTTAGTCCCATTACACACACAGAGCTATATTTTCTTCCCAGAAGCACCTATAGGACTTGAAGTGTGTTAGTCCCATTACACACACAGAGCTATATTTTCTTCCAGAAGCACCTATAGGACTTGAAGTGTGTTAGTCCCATTACACACACAGAGCTATATTTTCTTCCCAGAAGCTCCTATAGGACTTGAAGTGTGTTAGTCCCATTACACACACAGAGCTATATTTTCTTCCAGAAGCACCTATAGGACTTGAAGTGTGTTAGTCCCATCACACACACAGAGCTATATTTTGTTCCCAGAAGCACCTATAGGACTTGAAGTGTGTTAGTCCCATTACACACACAGAGCTATATTTTGTTCCCAGAAGCACCTATAGGACTTGAAGTGTGTTAGTCCCATCACACACACAGAGCTATATTTTCTTCCCAGAAGCACCTATAGGACTTGAAGTGTGTTAGTCCCATTACACACAAAGAGCTATACTTTGTTCCCAGAAGCACCTATAGGACTTGAAGTGTGTTAGTCCCATTACACACACAGAGCTATATTTTCTTCCCAGAAGCACCTATAGGACTTGAAGTGTGTTAGTCCCATTACACACACAGAGCTATATTTTGTTCCCAGAAGCACCTATAGGACTTGAAGTGTGTTAGTCCCATTACACACACAGAGCTATATTTTCTTCCAGAAGCACCTATAGGACTTGAAGTGTGTTAGTCCCATTACACACACAGAGCTATATTTTCTTCCCAGAAGCACCTATAGGACTTGAAGTGTGTTAGTCCCATCACACACACAGAGCTATATTTTCTTCCCAGAAGCACCTATAGGACTTGAAGTGTGTTAGTCCCATTACACACACAGAGCTATATTTTTCTTCCCAGAAGCACCTATAGGACTTGTAGTGTGTTAGTCCCATTACACACACAGAGCTATATTTTCTTCCCAGAAGCACCTATAGGACTTGAAGTGTGTTAGTCCCATCACACACACAGAGCTATATTTTGTTCCCAGAAGCACCTATAGGACTTGAAGTGTGTTAGTCCCATTACACACACAGAGCTATATTTTGTTCCCAGAAGCACCTATAGGACTTGAAGTGTGTTAGTCCATCACACACACAGAGCTATATTTTCTTCCCAGAAGCACCTATAGGACTTGAAGTGTGTTAGTCCCATTACACACAAAGAGCTATACTTTGTTCCCAGAAGCACCTATAGGACTTGAAGTGTGTTAGTCCCATTACACACACAGAGCTATATTTTCTTCCCAGAAGCACCTATAGGACTTGTAGTGTGTTCGTGGCAGGCAGGCAGAGCTCCTATATTTTGTTCCCAGAAGCACTTATAGGACTTGAAGTGTGTTAGTCCCATTACACACACAGAGCTATATTTTCTTCCCAGAAGCACCTATAGGACTTGTAGTGTGTTAGTGGCAGGCAGGCAGAGCTCCTATATTTTGTTACCAGAAGCACCTATAGGACTTGTAGTGTGTTCGTGGCAGGCAGGCAGAGCTCCTATATTTTGTTCCCAGAGGCACCTATAGGACTTGAAGTGTGTTAGTCCCATTACACACACAGAGCTATATTTTCTTCCCAGAAGCACCTATAGGACTTGAAGTGTGTTAGTCCCATTACACACACAGAGCAATATTTTCTTCCCAGAAGCACCTATAGGACTTGAAGTGTGTTAGTCCCATCACACAGAGCTCCTCTATTTTCTTTGCATAAGCACCCACAGGACTTCTAGTGTGTTAGTGGCATCACACAGAGCTCCTATATATTCTTCTCAGCAGCACCCACAGGACTTCTAGTGTGTTAGTGGCATCACACAGAGCTCCTCTATTTTCTTTGCAGAAGCACCCACAGGACTTCTAGTGTGTTAGTGGCATCACACAGAGCTCCTCTATTTTCTTTGCAGAAGCACCCACAGGACTTCTAGTGTGTTAGTGGCATCACACAGAGCTCCTCTATTTTCTTTGCAGAAGCACCCACAGGACTTCTAGTGTGTTAGTGGCATCACACAGAGCTCCTCTATTTTCTTTGCAGAAGCACCCATAGGACTTCTAGTGTGTTAGTGGCATCACACAGAGCTCCTCTATTTTCTTTGCAGAAGCACCCACAGGACTTCTAGTGTGTTAGTGGCATCACACAGAGCTCCTCTATTTTCTTTGCAGAAGCACCCACAGGACTTCTAGTGTGTTAGTGGCATCACACAGAGCTCCTCTATTTTCTTTGCAGAAGCACCCATAGGACTTCTAGTGTGTTAGTGGCATCACACAGAGCTCCTATATATTCTTCTCAGCAGCACCCACAGGACTTCTAGTGTGTTAGTGGCATCACACAGAGCTCCTCTATTTTCTTTGCAGAAGCACCCACAGGACTTCTAGTGTGTTAGTGGCATCACACAGAGCTCCTCTATTTTCTTTGCAGAAGCACCCATAGGACTTCTAGTGTGTTAGTGGCATCACACAGAGCTCCTATATATTCTTCTCAGCAGCACCCACAGGACTTCTAGTGTGTTAGTGGCATCACACAGAGCTCCTATATTTTCTTTGCAGAAGCACCTATAGGACTTCTAGTGTGTTAGTGGCATCACACAGAGCTCCTCTATTTTCTTTGCAGAAGCACCCACAGGACTTCTAGTGTGTTAGTGGCATCACACAGAGCTCCTCTATTTTCTTTGCAGAAGCACCCATAGGACTTCTAGTGTGTTAGTGGCATCACACAGAGCTCCTATATATTCTTCTCAGCAGCACCCACAGGACTTCTAGTGTGTTAGTGGCATCACACAGAGCTCCTATATTTTCTTTGCAGAAGCACCTATAGGACTTCTAGTGTGTTAGTGGCATCACACAGAGCTCCTCTATTTTCTTTGCAGAAGCACCCACAGGACTTCTAGTGTGTTAGTGGCATCACACAGAGCTCCTATATTTTCTTCTCAGCAGCACCCACAGGACTTCTAGTGTGTTAGTGGCATCACACAGAGCTCCTATATTTTCTTTGCAGAAGCACCTATAGGACTTCTAGTGTGTTAGTGGCATCACACAGAGCTCCTATATTTTCTTCTCAGCAGCACCCACAGGACTTCTAGTGTGTTAGTGGCATCACACAGAGCTCCTATATTTTCTTTGCAGAAGCACCCATAGGACTTCTAGTGTGTTAGTGGCATCACACAGAGCTCCTATATTTTCTTCTCAGCAGCACCCACAGGACTTCTAGTGTGTTAGTGGCATCACACAGAGCTCCTATATATTCTTCTCAGCAGCACCCACAGGACTTCTAGTGTGTTAGTGGCATCACACAGAGCTCCTATATTTTCTTTGCAGAAGCACCCATAGGACTTCTAGTGTGTTAGTGGCATCACACAGAGCTCCTATATTTTCTTCTCAGCAGCACCCACAGGACTTCTAGTGTGTTAGTGGCATCACACAGAGCTCCTATATTTTCTTTGCAGAAGCACCTATAGGACTTCTAGTGTGTTAGTGGCATCACACAGAGCTCCTATATTTTCTTCTCAGCAGCACCCACAGGACTACCGACTACAATGGCTGGAAGACCGCCAAGGGGAGGCAGAGCGTGCAGAGCCAAGAACACAGGGCAGACAGTCTCTGTTTCTAGTGGACGTGGCCGTGGACGTGGACGTGGTCGTGCATCGTCATCAGCACGTGGCCATGGGACACGCGCGTCTTTGTTTTCGGCAGCTGGACATGTGGAGCCGCATCATGCTGAAGGCTTGGTAGAATGGATGACCAAGCCCTCCTCATCCTCCTCATCCTCTCTCACCCAGGCTCAGGGTACTGACAGAGCATCATCAGCCACCCCTTCCCTAGACCCACCATGTCCTCCTGAGGAGTCCCCCGAACTCTTTGAGCACAGTGTTGGGTACATGCTCCAGGAGGATGCCCAACGATTCGAAGGCTCGGATGACGATACCCAGCTTGAGGAATCTGGCAGTACAGTTCCACCAGCTGCAGCTTACTGCCAGGTTTGCTCTAGTGGTGAAGAGGGAGGGGATGATGAGGTCACTGACTCCACGTGGGTGCCTCAAGGGAGAGAGGATGAGGAGGAGGACGAGGAGGAGGAGGATGCGGCGTCACATGTCCAACGAGGCAGGATGCCCCCTGGAGGCCAGGTAGAGGCCAGCACAGCAACTGTACAACACCGCAGAGCTCCGCCTGTGCAGGGCGCTGCCTCTGCACGTTATCAGAAAAGTTCTTTGGTGTGGGCCTTTTTTGAGACGAGTGCAGCAGATCGCACCACTGCTATTTGCAATATTTGTCTCAAGCGTATCTCGCGTGGCCAAAACATCAGCCGCTTGGGCACGACAAGCATGACCAGACATATGGCGACCTGCCATGCAGCTCGTTGGCAGGCACACATAAAAGACCCACACCAAAGAACTAAGCGGACCTCTCCTTGCTCCTCCTCAGCTGGGATCTCCATCCCCACTACACCTTCAGTCCTCTCTGAAAGCTGCTCTGAGAGGACTGAAGGTGTAGAATTCGGTGTGTCACAACCAAGTACTTGCAGTACACCGACGTCCGAATGCAGCAGGCAAATTTCCCTGCCCCAGCTGCTGGACCGTAGAAAGAAGTACACTCCCAGCCATCCACATGCCAGCGGTTGAATGCTAGCCTTGCTAAATTGCTAGCACTTCAACTGCTGCCTTTTCAGTTGGTAGACTCGGCCCCCTTCCGTGAGTTTGTTCAATGTGCGGTTCCTCAGTGGCAGGTTCCCAAACGCCACTTTTTCTCGCGGAAGGCGATTCCGTCTCTCTACCGGCATGTGGAGGGCAATGTCCATGCCTCGCTGGACAGGGCGGTCAGCGGTAAGGTGCATATTACCGCTGACTCATGGTCCAGCAGGCATGGACAGGGACGGTACCTTTCTTTCACGGCCCATTGGGTCACTCTATTGGCAGCTGGGAGGGATGCAGGACAAGGTGCAGTAGTGTTGGAGGTTGTTCCGCCACCACGCCTCCAAAACGCGACTACTGCTACTGGTTGTGACACACCTCTCTCCTCCACCCCCTCCTCTTCTTCTTCCTCCAGTGCTCTGTCCTTGGAACCAGCGGTGCTCCGTAGGCGTACAAGGGGCTACGCAAGTACGCAGGCAAAAAGATGCCATGCCGTGCTTGCGCTGGTGTGTTTGGGGGACAGGAGCCACACTGGGCCAGAGGTTCTGGCAGCTCTGCAGGGGCAGGCCGAGAGGTGGTTGACGCCACGTCAGCTTAAGCCAGGAATGGTCGTTTCTGACAATGGCACCAACCTCCTCTCCGCCCTGCGACAGGGGCAGCTCACCCATGTGCCCTGCATGGCTCACGTCCTCAACCTGGTGGTGCAGCGGTTCTTGGGCAGGTTCCCAGGCTTACAGGATGTCCTGAGGCAGGCCAGGAAAGTCTGTGTGCATTTCCGCCGATCTTATAATGCCAGTGCTCGGCTGACTGAGCTGCAAAAGGAGCTGAACCTGCCCAAGAACCGCCTAATATCTGACATGCCCACCAGGTGGAACTCAACGTTGGCCATGCTGCAGCGACTGCACACGCAGCAGAGGGCCATCAATGAGTACCTTTGCGACTACGGCACCAGGACAGGGTCAGGGGAGCTTGGGTTTTTTTCCCCACGTCAGTGGAGCATGATCAGGGATGCATGCACTGTCCTCTCACCATTTGAGGAGGCCACGAGGATGGTGAGCAGTGACAGTGCATGCATCAGTGACACTGTCCCTCTTGTCCACCTGTTGGAGCATACGCTGCGTGGGATAATGGACAGGGCACTTGAGGCAGAACAGAGGCAGGAAGAGGAGGACTTCCTTGCCTCTCAAGGCCCCCTTTATCCGGACAGTGTTCCTTCTGTCCCACCCATCACACAGGAAGAGGATGAGGAGGAGGAGGAGGAGGAGGAGGATTGTGTGAGCATGGAGGTGGAGCCTGGCACTCAGCATCAGCAGCAGCAGTCTTTTAGGGATGATGTACAGTCCCAACAAGCCAGTGGACTTGTACGTGGCTGGGAGGAGGTGGCTGGCGATCATGTCATCCTCAGTGACCCAGAAGACTCCGGACCGAATGCCTCAGCTAACCTACGCTGCATGGCCTCCCTGATCCTGCAAAGCCTGCGGAAGGATCCTCGTGTTCTTCGGATCAAGGAGAGGGACCATTACTGGCTGGCCACTCTCCTTGATCCGCGGTACAAGGGTAAGGTTGCGGACCTTATCTTGCCGTCGCAGAGGGAGCAGAGGATGAGACATCTCAGGGAGGCCTTGCAGAAAGGTCTGTGCAACGCGTTCCCAGAAACTGGGAGGCTACAAACTCCTGGTCCTGGGCGACGAGTTGCTGAGGCTTCGGTCAGTGGCAGAAGGAGCGGTGGGGAAGGTGGACGTCTGACCGATGCGTTCAGACAATTTTTTAGTCCGCAGCCCCAAGGTATGATCGGTTCCAGCAACCATCGCCAGCGTCTGATATACATGGTGCAGGAATACCTTGGGGCAAGGTCAGACTTGGACACCTTTCCCACCGAAAATCCTCTGGCTTACTGGGTCCTGAGGATGGATCACTGGCCAGAGCTTGCACAGTATGCAATTGAGCTACTGGCCTGTCCTGCCTCCAGCGTTCTTTCCGAACGCACATTCAGTGCTGCTGGAGGATTTGTGACTGATCATAGGGTGCGCCTGTCCACCGCCTCGGTTGATCGACTGACATTCATCAAAATGAATCAGTCTTGGATCACCACCAGCTACCAGGCACCTGAGGCGGATATAACCGAATAATTTTTAATGTCACATCCCTTCAAGACTGCCTATGCTGATGCTGAGTGACTGTCCTCTTATGTTCACTGACTATCCTCTTCCTCCTCCTCAATGATCCATGCCACAGCACCAGTGCCTAAGGCACAATTTTTCAGCCCTGTTTAACAGGGGCGTGTACTTACAATTTTTTAAAAAAAATGCTTCGCAACACGTGTGACTGCTGTGCTCCAAGTACAGTCTCTGTGAGGGCCGTGTTGCAGTGTTGTGGCACCAGCACCAGTGCCTAAGGCACAATTTTTCAGCCCCTGTTTAACAGGGGCGTGTACTTACAATTTTTTAAAAAAATGCTTCGCAACACGTGTGACTGCTGTGCTCCAAGTACAGTCTCTGTGAGGGCCGTGTTGCAGTGTTGTGGCACCAGCACCAGTGCCTAAGGCACAATTTTTCAGCCCCTGTTTAACAGGGGCGTGTACTTACAATTTTTTAAAAAAATGCTTCGCAACACGTGTGACTGCTGTGCTCCAAGTACAGTCTCTGTGAGGGCCGTGTTGCAGTGTTGTGGCACCAGCACCAGTGCCTAAGGCACAATTTTTCAGCCCCTGTTTAACAGGGGCGTGTACTTACAATTTTTTAAAAAAATGCTTCGCAACACGTGTGACTGCTGTGCTCCAAGTACAGTCTCTGTGAGGGCCGTGTTGCAGTGTTGTGGCACCAGCACCAGTGCCTAAGGCACAATTTTTCAGCCCCTGTTTAACAGGGGCGTGTACTTACAATTTTTTAAAAAAATGCTTCGCAACACGTGTGACTGCTGTGCTCCAAGTACAGTCTCTGTGAGGGCCGTGTTGCAGTGTTGTGGCACCAGCACCAGTGCCTAAGGCACAATTTTTCAGCCCCTGTTTAACAGGGGCGTGTACTTACAATTTTTTAAAAAAATGCTTCGCAACACGTGTGACTGCTGTGCTCCAAGTACAGTCTCTGTGAGGGGTTGCAGTGTTGTGGCACCAGCACCAGTGCCTAAGGCACAATTTTTCAGCCCCTGTTTAACAGGGGCGGGTAATTACAAATCTTGATCTAATAGTTCACAGCAGGGCCCATTCCTGCGCCACCAAGAGTAACTATGAGGGCCTACAGTCTTGTGGCAACACCGTCCACCACCACCGCCAAAGGCCCAATTTTTCTGCCCTGTTCATCAGGTGCTTGCAATTACAAATCTTGATCTAATAACTCACAGCAGGGCCCATTCCTGCGCCCACCAAGAGTAACTGTGAGAGCTTACAGTCTTGTGGCAAAACCGTCCACCACCACCACCACCACCACCACCCCCAATTTTTCTGCCCTGTTCAACAGGTGCATGCAATTACAAATCTTGATCTATTAACTCACAGCAGGGCCCATTCCTGTGCCCACCAGTCTTGTGGCTACACCAACATCTAATAGGGCAAATTTCTGCAGAGTATATACGCCAGGCCCCTACTTTCAAACATCCAACTTACAAACGACTCCTACTTGCAAATGGAAAGAGAAAACAGGAAGTGAGAGGAAATCTACCCCTAGGAAGGGAAATTCTATCCTGTTAGATTTAATTTGGGAAAAAGGTATCTCCTCTCTACTGATACTTTATCACCAATCCTTGTTTCAATTAAAACCCCACTTTTCCAAAAACATTTATCATTGGGACGGAAAGTGAGGTGACATGTTCTGAACAGATGTGCAAAGACAGCAAATGTTACAGGGGTGATAACCCCTCCCTATGTTCTCCAAAAAGCTTAAAAATAGATTTTTTTGGGATGGAGCTACACTTCATAATGTACCTGTTCAGATTCTACTTAAGATCAAACCTAAAGCCGCAAGTGGTTTTAAATGGCTTCTTTTTTTCCTTTACAAATGTCATTTTGTGCAAGGACAGTTCTAAACACGGGAAACACATGCCACTTCACAGGCATACTTTGGACACCCCCCAGGTACCATATTTAAAGGAAAATGTCACTTTTTTTTTTTTTTCACTTTATGCATCATTAAAATGACTGCTCCCGAAAAAACGTTAGTTTTTAAAAGTTCTTTTTGCATTGATATATGTCCCTGGGGCAGGACCCGGGTCCCCAAACCTGTTTTATGACATTAACATGCATATTGGCCGTTGTAATTAGCACTTTTGATTTCGAACGTTCGCGTCCATTATAACGTATAGGGTTCGAAAATTCGCGCGAACTTTCGGTCCGTTCGAAGGTTCTGGTTCGAACCGAACCCGGGGGTGTTCGGCTCATCCCTACTGGCAGGATCTTCATGACCCTTGGGTAGTATATAGACAGGCTAGGGCAGTATATGGACAAGCTGGCTGTGTAACTGCCTGTCCGCATGAGCAGACAGATACACTGACAATGCTCTATAGCAGTGGTTCTTAACTCCTGTCCACAGAACCCACTAACAGACCAGGTTTGCAAGATAACTGAAATACATCACAGGTGATATAATTTGCTGCTCAGTGATTGTAGTATTCTAGTATGCATTTCCCCAAGGTAATAATTAAAATCTGGCCTGTTAGTGGGTCCTGAGGACAGGAGTTGAGAACCACTGTTTTTCATGCTCCTAGTAAAAATAATAATAAATGCACATTTTTTTTACCTGCAAAAAGATCTACATTGATTATTTTTTTACAAAGGTGGACTTGAATCTCCACACCTCAAATCACTGCAACCTTCACACCTCAGATTACCACAATTTCTTTATCGCTGTAGTCCCCTGAATGCCTGTTCCCCTCTGCACCTCTGTTCCCCACTGTATCCCCCCCACACATCTGTTCCCCTCTTTAGCCCCCTACACACATCAGTTCCTCTCTGTTTCCCCCCAGCACATCTTTTCCACTCTGTACCTACCCCCGCTAACACATCAGTTCCTCTCTGTACCTCCCCCTCTCGCACACCCGTTTCCCTCTGTACCCCCCCTGCACACACACAGATCAGTTCCTCTCTGTATCCCCCCCCACACACCTGTTTCCCTCTGTACCCCCCCTGCACACACACAGATCAGTTCCTCTCTGTATCCCCCCCCCCTGCACATCTGTCCCCCCTTGTACCCTCACACACGCATTAGTTCCTCTCTGTATCCCCCCTGCACATCTGTTCCTCCCTGTACCCCTCACCCCCACACATACATCAGTTCCTCTCTGTAACCCCCCTGCACATCTGTTCCCCCCTGTACGCCCCACCCCCACATCAGTTCCTCTCTAACCCCCCCCCCCCCAGTGTAATACTCACTGTGTACTCTCTCCTGTGTACTCCTCTAAGAGTAACCCCCCAGTGTAAACCCACCCCCACCATGTAAATCCCCCTAGTGTACTCCCTGCAGTGTAATCCCCCCCAGTGTAAACCCCCCCCCCCTGTATAAGCCCCCAATGTAATCCCTTGCAGTGTATACTCCCCTGCAGTAGGAGGTGAATTAGTGGGCTCTGGGAATCCAGCGGGAATGGGGACCCCGGCAGTGCTCAAGTGCCCAAATGGTTAGTCCATCCCTGCCCCCAGCCTGTCCTGATCACCCCCTCCCCCCAGCTCTAATCTCATCTAATGACTGATCCCATTAAACCCATCATAAGCAGAGTAATGAGATATGTCTGTAGGCTTTACCTGCCTTGAAGAGGAGGAGGACTTGGAGATGGATGGGGACCCTGGGTCAGATGTGCTGGTGGGGTGGGAGAGCACACTCAAAAACACTTGGAAGTCGGCCCAGGGAGGGAGGGGCAGAGCTGAGGTGTCAAGGGAGGAGCCAGGAATACTTGGGGGCGAGCTCCATACTCAGGAGCCGTGCTGGGGAGGGAGGGGTGGAGCTTAGGCACTTGGATTGAGCCGGGGGAGGAGCCAGCAATACCAGGGGGCGAGCTCCATAATCAGGAGCCGTGCTGGGGAGGGAGGGGTGAAGCTGAGGCACTGGGGTGAGCCAGGAATACCCCGGAGTGAGCTTCATACTCAGAGCTGGGCTGGGGAGGGGCGGAGCCAAGGGAGCAGCCAGGAATACCTGGGGGTGAGTTACATAATCAGAGCCGGAAGGGACGGACGGAGGTGCCGGGGTAACCCCTGGGAGGAGAGAAATTACATCGAGCAGCCAGACGGGGAAGGGAGAAGGATCATAACCGCCCATTGGTCTCCTGATCCCGCTTCCCTTCCTTAAGCCATATGATTAGCTGCACTGACTCCAAGCTGCATCCTGGCCGGGGCGGTGTCACCACGCACTCTGCACAATTGTTTATTATGATTAGTCTGCCCCTGCTCGGATGATGTTATCTGGCGGAGAATAGGGAAGCCAGCGGCCGTGGCTGCGCCCTAGGCGGCAGTGCGCTCTAGGCAGCTGCCTAGTTCGCCTAGTGGTAGTGCCGACCCTGTTCAAGAACATCAGAGAAGAACAATGGCTATTTTCTAACAAGAAAAAACAGACCTGTCCAAAGATATAGCAATGACCTGCCAAATGCCAACTTGCCAAATATCACAGCAAAAATTACTTTAAAACAGAGTTTCTCAACCAGGGTTCCATGGAATCCTAGGGTTCCTCCAGAGGTTACCAGGGGAAAAAGAGTATAAAAAATTGCACACATATATAAATATACTTCTTTTTTTTTTTTTTTTCAAAATAATATTTTATTAAGTTTGTAACATGTATATAGAATACAATTAACATTGTACGTCGTACAGTGAAGTCAGAGTTATCATAAACAATACATTAGAAGGATCTTGTAGTCTGTCCATATAGATATATCAATCGGACAACATAAAGAAAAGGAAAACCGTAAACAGGTAACAATTGGAACTTAGTGGTTGCAGGAGATCACTCCCCTGATGCGGCACCCCATCTGGGATCTTTAGTGCCACATCAGTGGAGAGGTCTCGTCTAGAAGACGAACTTAATACCCCTTATGGGAAAAGTCAAAGCAAATATCTGGTCGTCTGGTAGTAGACGGTAGACTAGTTGTAGGAAAATTGTCAGTATATTATCGTGGGGAACAATATACAGTGGTGTGAAAAAGTGTTTGCCCCCTTCCTCATTTCCTGTTCCTTTGCATGTTTGTCACACTTAAGTGTTTCGGAACATCAAACCAATTTAAACAATAGTCAAGGACAACACAATTAAACACAAAATGCAATTTGTAAATGAAGGTGTTTATTATTAAAGGTGAAAAAAAATCCAAACCATCATGGCCCTGTGTGAAAAAGTGATTGCCCCCCTTGTTAAAACATGTGGTTGTCCACACCTGAGTTCAATTTCTCTAGCCACACCCAGGCCTGATTATTGCCACACCTGTTCACAATCAAGGCATCACTTAAATAGGAGCTGCTTGACACAGTAAGGTCCACCAGAAGATCCTTAAAAGCTACACATCATGCCGAGACCCAAAGAAATTCAGGAACAATTGAGAAAGAAAGTAATTGAGATCTATCAGTCTGGAAAGGGTTATAAAGCCATTTCCAAAGCTTTGGGAATCCAGCGAACCACAGTGAGAGCCATTATCCACAAATGGCGAAGACATGGAACAGTGGTGACCTTCCCAGGAGTGGCCGGCCGCCCAAAATTACCCCAAGAGCGCAGCGACGACTCATCCAAGAGGTCACAAAAGACCCCACAACAACGTCCAAGGAACTGCAGGCCTCATTTGCCTCAGTTAAGGTCAGCGTTCATGCCTCCACCATCAGGAAAAGACTGGGCAAAAATGGCCTGCATGGCAGAGTTCCAAGGAGAAAACCACTGCTGAGCAAAAAGAACATCAAAGCTCGTCTCAATTTCTCCACAACACATCTTGATGATCCCCAAGACTTTTGGGACAACATTCTGTGAACCGATGAGACAAAAGTGGAACTCTTTGGAAGGTGTGTGTCCAAGTATATCTGGCGTAGAAGGAACACTGCATTTCAGAAAAAGAACATTATACCAACAGTAAAATATGGTGGTGGTAGTGTGATGGTCTGGGGCTGTTTTGCTGCTTCAGGACCTGGAAGACTTGCCGTGATAAAAGGAACTATGAATTCTGCTGTCTACCAAGAGATCCTGAAGGAGAATGTCCGACCATCTGTTCGTGTACTCAAGCTGAAACGAACTTGGGTTCTGCAGCAGGACAATGATCCTAAACACACCAGCAAGTCCACCACCGAATGGCTGAAGAAAAACAAAATGAAGACTTTGGACTGGCCTAGCCAAAGTCCAGACCTGAATCCTATTGAGATGTTGTGGTATGACCTTAAAAAGGCCGTTCATGCTCGAAAACCCTCTAATGTAACTGAATTAGGACAATTCTGCAAAGATGAGTGGGCCAAAATTCCTCCAGGACGCTGTAAAAGCCTCATTGCACGTTATCGCAAACGCTTGGTTGCAGTTGTTGCTGCTAAGGGTGGCCCAACCAGTTATTAGGTTTAGGGGGCAATCACTTTTTCACACAGGGCCATGATGGTTTGGATATTTTTTCACCTTTAATAATAAACACCTTCATTTACAAATTGCATTTTGTGTTTACTTGTGTTGTCCTTGACTATTGTTTAAATTGGTTTGATGTTCCGAAACACTTAAGTGTGACAAACATGCAAAGGAGCAGGAAATGAGGAAGGGGGCAAACACTTTTTCACACCACTGTATTGCTCACTCAAGAATCAGGTGAGTTGGTCGAAGTTTGCTTGCAACAGTTACTGGTCGCAGCAGAGGTTATCCATGGTTGCCATTGTGTTTGATATTTTGGGGTTTGGTCATTACTGGCTGCTATAACGGTTTCGTAGCTATAGTGTAAGGCTACCAGATCAGTAACTTGGGATATAGTTAAGGGAGTATCAGATTTCCAATGTCTAACTATATTGAGTCTGGCCGCCAATAAAATGTGAGTGATTTCGTATCGTATGTCGTATGTGAAGGAGTCAATGGTAAGGTTCAGAATTGCTAGTGCTGGGGTCGGTGTTATTTTATGGTCGGTGATCCTCGAGACGAGGTCGAAGATTTCTGTCCAATATTTCTGTACGTTTGGGCATGACCAGAATATGTGAATTGAATCTCCTACATGTGATTTACATCTCCAGCAAATGTTGGTGTTTCTAGGCCCAAATGAGGCTAGTCTGGCTGGTGTTAGGTAGTAGCGTAATGACATTTTCTGCGTGATCTCCCAGAGGGCAGCACATTTCGTAGTCTTGTAGATAGTTCTAAATGCAGATTGCCATTGGGATGTGGAGTATGTTTGTGCGAGATCCAATTCCCATCTGAGGTGGGGGTTCAATTTGACAAAGGTGTCTTTTTGTTGGATCAGGTTGTAGAAGTGAGAGATGCCTTTAACTTTTGAGGTTGGGCTGGTGAGGAGTTGCCAGGAATTGGGGTGTATAGTGTATAGGGGAAGAAGTTTATCCGGTATGCAGTGGGGAATACGAAGATAGTTGAAGTGTTCTGATGGAGGGAGGTTGTATTCAGATTGGAGTTGGGAAAAAGGTTTAAGGCGATTGTCATGTATTAATTGTTGGAGAGTCTTTATACCATGAAGGGTCCAAAGTGAGATGGAAAGGTCTGGAGTCAAGTGGGTGAGAGAAACTAGAGGTATAATAAATAGGGAGGAGGTCGGGGATCTATTCGCAAGGGTGGAAAACTTTATCCAGGCTTGAGCCGAAGCTTTCATTGTCGGGGGTAAATAAGTCGGGATTGAGGTACCTAGAGGGGTACTGAGAAGCCAACTATGTAGGTCAGGTCTGAGGAGCGCGTGTTGTTCTAGCTGAACCCATGGTGTGTTTGAGTGGGGGTGGAACCAGTTGGGAAGTTGTGCTAGGATGGCGGCCAGATAGTAGTCTCTGAAGGCTATGGAGCCCGTGCCTCCAGCTAGTTTGTGTTTGATTAGATGATGATGAGCGCATCTAGGTTTTTTACCGTTCCAAAGATATTTGTTATAGAGTGTTTGGAGGGACCGGAAGAAAGAGGTGGGGATTGGGATGGGGAGCGTTCAGAAGTAGTAGAGTATTTGAGGGAGACAGAACATTTTGAAAACAGCGAGTTTGCCTGACCAGGAGAGTTTGTGTTTTGCTATGTCTTGTGAGGTTGTTTGAACGTTGTGTAAGAGAGGGAGGAAGTTAAATGTGTACAGGTGTTTGAGTGTTCTTGGTAAGTGGATGCCTAAGTAGGGAATAGTAGTGTTTGCCCACGCGAAGGGGTATTGTAGTTGTAAGACATTTTTCATGGTTGCGTTAATGTTGATATCAAGAATCAGAGATTTGGTCGTGTTTACCTTATAATAGGATACGGAGCTGAACCAGGTTAATAAGGTCTGTACCGCAGCCAGGGAAGAAGACGGATTGGTAAGAATTAGGATGACGTCATCCGCAAAGAGGCTAATTTTGTGGGTTTATGGTCCAATTTGAAGTCCTGAGATGGCAGGATTGGAACGGATATGTTCCGCTAGTGGTTCCATGATCAAGTTAAAAATAAGGGGAGATAGGGGGCAGCCTTGGCGTGTGCCGTTAGTGATGGGGAAAGGGCGGGATAACATATTTTCAGTGAATACCTGGGCTTCGGGGTTAGAATATAAGGCCATGATGGCTTTTAGTATGTGACCCTTGAATCCAAACTTTTGGAGGACTGTGTTGAGGTATGCCCAGTGAACCCTGTCGAACGCCTTCTCTGCGTCCAAGGAAAGGAGCAGAGAAGGCGTTCCGGTGGATTCCGCGTGATGTATAATGTTGAGCATCCTTCTGGTAGCATCGGAAGCTTGTCTGCCTTTTGTGAAGCCAGTCTGATCGTGGTGGATGAGAGTGGGTAGTATTTCAAGTAGTCTGGTCGCTATAGTTTTGGCATAGATTTTGAGATCAAGATTGAACAAGGAGATTGGACGGAAGTTTTGGGGTACATTCGGCTCCTTCCCTGGCTTCAGTATCGTTATCACCAGCGCTTTTAAGTATTCTTTGTGGAAGGTGGAAGAGGAGGCAGCGTGGTTGAAAAGTACAGTTAGATGGGGGGATAGTTGAGAAGCGTAACGCTTGTAATATTCCCCGGTCAGTCCGTCTGGGCCTGGTGCTTTGTTGTTTGGGAGTGAGTTAATAGTCGTCATAATTTCTTGTTCAGTGAAGGGGGCATTTAGAGCGTCAAGTTGGTCTCCGGTCAGGGTGGGTAGGTTTAAGTTTTGAAGGAATTTGTCAATGTTTTCCTGTGTGGGTTGGGGGGTATGAGGTTCGTGTATTAGATTGTAGAGGTCCCCGTAGTATGCGCTAAAAGCGTCGGCAATGTCTTGGGGATTACTAAGATGGCGGTTAGTGTGAGGATGTATTAGTTGGGCAATTTTAGTTTTGGTACGTCTGCCTTTGATGCGTTGTGCAAGTCTTTTCCCTGCTTTATTAGAGGTGGAGTATGAAGTCGCTTTTATTTTCTTCTGGAGATATGCATAGGAGTGTAACAGTAGGGATTTAAGTTCCTGTCGTAAAGAGAATAACTGGTCAGTTAGTAAGCTACTGGGGTTGGATTTGTGGTCCAGCTCTAGTGCTGCGATGTGGGCTATCAATTGATCAACATGCTGCGTCCTCTACTTTTTGTGAAGGGAGCTTAGTCTTATTAACATTCCCCTCATATAGGCCTTGTGAGCGCTCCACACCACGCTGGGGTCGGGCATGGTGCCCTGGTTATTTAAGAAAAATTCTTTAATGTGATTCGATATCTCTGGAACATAAACGTCATTTTGGACAATATAGTTGTTCGTTCTCCAGAGATATGAGTTCGATGGGGGGGGGGACTCTTCTAAAGTAATAGAAATTGGGGCGTGGTCCGACCATGTCGTGGTGTGGATCACTGATCGAGATACTTTCTGTAAAGTCCATTTATCAGTCAGGAATAGATCAATCCTCGAGTACGAGCGATGCCTGGTGGAGAAGAAGGTGAAGTCACGTTCGGATCCGTGGTGGCATCTCCAGACATCATAGAGTTCATGGGAGGAGATAAAAATTTTCAGAGGTGAGTTGTGTCTCTTAGTAGTTAACGTGGAGTCCATTAAGGGGTCTGGGGTTAGGTTGAAGTCTCCGCACATTATTAGTTGGCCCTTCAGAATAGGTGTAGCGTTCCGGAAAACTTTATGCAGAAATTTCATCTGGTGGGAGTTTGGGGCATAAACATTGATGAGTCTGTAAGGCACCTTGTTAATGGTGCAGGATAGAATAATAAATCGCCCTTCTGGATCTGATATAAGATTCAACATGTGGAAGTCAATGGTATGCTTTAATGCTATCATGACCCCTCTAGATTTGGTGGCGTGAGAGGCATGAAAGATGTGAGGGTAGTGACGATGGTTGCATAGGGGGGTGTTTGGGGAGATTAGATGGGTTTCCTGTATGCAGAGGATGTCACTGTGGAGAGCTGCCGCAGTTTTCCACAGTGAGTGGCGTTTAGCCGGATGGTTAAGCCCATTGGCGTTTAACGATAAAATGGTAAGTGTCATCTCGGTGGTGGGGTGTAAAGTAGAGATTGGATTATCACTCACGGTTAGACGGAAGATTCAGTGTTCTTGGGTCTCTGGGAACCAGACGCGGAGGTGAGGCAGTCCAAGGATTTAGTAGTAGGTATATACTATATGCTGCGAAAAGAGCAATACGTTAATAGTAGATTTCAATAGAACAATAGCGACCAGGAGAGGCCAAAAAAAGAAGACAACGAGAGAAAAAAAAATAAAAATATATCAATCCGTAATCTGGAACAGACTTTTC
Organism: Lithobates sylvaticus; assembly: GCA_028564925.1. Classification (NCBI taxonomy): domain Eukaryota; kingdom Metazoa; phylum Chordata; class Amphibia; order Anura; family Ranidae; genus Lithobates; species Lithobates sylvaticus. Next base: position 216,581,224 of record CM053027.1, on the reverse strand, counting down.
TTTGGTGGTAGAAAGAAAGAAAGTGTCCTACGGGGTTCACCCCCGTATGGGGTTTGAAGGAACTGGAGGAGGTGTGGAAATATTCGGAGGGGTGCTGCTGAGCACAAAAGCCTCCAGACAGGGGTAGAAAGAGTTCGTAACACTGGAGAAGAAGATAGGTGTGTCAGAATGTCAGAGCTCCAGGGAGCCTGGTTCATTGTTATAGGCCAGATGTTTCTGTCTTGGCAGAGTTATTCAGGTGGCGGCGAAGTCCATGTTTTTGTTGTACACGGGTGGTCTCCCTTGGTGCGATAGGGGGTTCTACCAGGATTCCCCAGGTATGGAGGAGCCTCAGGCCCTTGTCAAGGTTGTTGACTGTGTGGGATTGGCCATTTTTTGTGATAAGGATTGTGGCTGGATATCTCCATTTGTATAGAATCTTGTGGTTCTGTAGCCCTTTAGTTATTGGGTTTAGCGTGCGTCTCAGCTGCAGGGTGTACTTGGAAAGATCAGGAAAAAGTTGGATTCCTGTGTAGGGGGCCGGTAGAGGTAATTTATCTTTAGTGCCTAGCAGTAATCTTTCTTTTACGTGGTAGAAGTGCACTCTCATCAAAACGTCTCTAGGGACCGAGGCTGCCAGGTGGGACGGTTTGGCGATTCTGTGAATCTTATCAATGATCACATCGCATGGAGATGCCTCAGGGACTATGATACGGATCAATTCTTTCGCATATCGCGGTAGGTCCGCAGGGGGTACATTTTCGGGGACCCCCCGCAGTTTAACATTGTTCCTGCGGGATCGGTCCTCGAGGTCGACCAGCTTGGCGCGTACCCATGTTTGTTCTTCTTTAAGGTCCTCACAGGTATCAATTATATCATTAACTGTATGTGTGCAGTCTGCTAGGCTTTTTTCAGCATTGGTCACTCTGTCAGCTATGAGGTGGAGATCTGAGTTTACTTTGGAAAATAGTGAGGAGAGGTCAGTCATGAGGGAGGACTGAAGGGAGAGTAGCATTTCTTTGAGTGTTGTGTCCAGCACTGGCTGACCTGCTGTGGGGAAGGTGGCCATTGAGGTTTGTAAGGCCTGGTTTGAGAGGAAGGGGGGTGAAGCCTGGGCCTCGATTTGCGGGCCGTGCGCCCGCTGCGGGGGCGAATCTAGCCGCATCCTGGCTTTAGCTGGGCTCCCTGGTAGTGGGTCTGCCTCATGGGGATGTGTGGAGGGGGTACCTGTGTCATCATGGTCCTCTGGAGAGGCGTCCGGGAGGTCCGTGTGTGCCGCTCGCGGCGCGGCCTGGCCGGCGCCATCTTGGATCGGCGCGGCCCGCTCCGCCGGCTTGTAGGCGAATTCCGTAAGTTTCTGGGTCTTACGGTCGGTATATCTTTTCCTCAAGGGATTCATTGTGCCCTCCAAGGTGCCCCGCTCAAGGATGGCTGTTGATTGCGTTCGGATTGTGGCCGTAGTTGCTGCGTACTGTCTCCCTGTTGAGGAGCTGTGGAATCAAGCGGCCATCTCCTTTCCCGGCAAGCCACGCCCCGCATAAATATACTTCTTCTATACCAATAAAAAAATACAACCTTGTCTTTTTTTATTGGTGAAAGAAGGGTATTTATATATGTGTGTAATTTTTGATACTCTCACTCTCCCCCTCTCAATGTCTCTCTCTCGCTGTCTCTCATTCTCTCACTCACGTTCTCTCACTCTCATTCTCTTTTGCTCTCTCTCTCACGCTCCCTCTCTCACTCTTGCTTTCTCATGTTCCCTCTCTCTCACTCCCTCTCTCACTCTCTCTCTCTCATGCTTCCTTTCTCACGCTGTAAAGGGAAATGCCTGAAAGCAAGACTGGCTCCAAATTAAATTGTTTATTAGCACATATATATATGGGGAACAAAGCACTGTACAGAATGTGTGTGCACTGTATATTATCAATGTCCCACTGAGCCTTGAGTACATCTCTTCTTTTATACCCCTTCCATGCTCAACACACCCAGAGCTCCACATCTACTTATCTGGTTATCTGTGTCTCCTATTCTCTGTTAGTATGCACAACCATGACCGGACATATGGACGTACAACTGCTTACAACGTGCATATTGCTATCTAAACAGCTTATAACACATATTGTTATCTAACTGCTAGCAACACATATTTTTGTTACAAAACATGTTTATGTAATTTTGCAGTGCTGCCAGAGGAATACAGAATATACTTAATTAATTAACACAGCAAACATATAGTGATTCAGCATGATCATAAATTATCCTATACATTTCCTCCCTTTGATCATTGCTGATCACTGATTTGCATTCTTTTCCACCAGCCTTAAAGTGACAGGAAACAAAGGTGTATGAGATAAAAAAAAACTCCAAAACATCTATCACCTTAAAGTGGTTGTAAACCCCCAAAAAAAACAAAACAAAAAAAAAATGCAAGACAAAGGCATTATGAGCTAGTATGCATAGCATACTAGCTCATTATGTATTACTTACCTTAAGCCCCATACACACGGTCGGACTTTTTCATGGATTCTGTCCGATCGGACAATGTTGTTGAAAAATCAGACCGTGTGTATGCACCATCGGACAGTGTACGTCGGATTGTCCGACGGACAAAGTCTTATCTCCTGCTGGAAAGATTTGCCGACAACACGGTCCGATCACACCAAATCCGATCGTGTGTACGGTTGTCCGACGGACAAAGTGCTACGCATGCTCAGATCACATTACAAGACCAAAGCTATTGGCTACTAGCCTCTACGTAGTCCAGTCGTAGGCAACAAACGTCACCACGTTCAGAATGATCGGATTTTCCGTCAACTTTGTCCGACCGTGTGTACGCAAAACCAACATCGGACAAAGTATGACGGACATGATCCGACGGACCTGGTCCTCGGATAGTCCGAGCGTGTGTATGGGGCTTTAGATTGGAGCCCCCGCAGCGGTCCTCGTTCACCACCCCGGCTGGCGACATCGCTCCCGAAATTACTTCTGGGGATCGCAGGCTCCGGCGATGTGATTGGCTCTACCGACATCCACGAGCTGGAGTAGCCATGCTCATGAACTGGGTAAATGTTACCCCCTAAGAGCTGGAATTAATGGGACAGAGTCATCAACTACTCACTCAAGAAAACTTTAAATTTTATTTAGCCACTGCACACATCAACCATCCACACTCTAACTAAGAATTCACATCCCCCATAAACAGACAAAACTCCACCATCTGTCTCAAACTGGACACAAAAATGCAATTCCCTTTATTAATTAGGTGAACCCCATAATCTCAGAAGAGATCAAGCTGTTCTCCTTCCGAAGAATAGTTATGGTACATATACGCCTTTTCCTTCCACAAAAACCTTTGTAGAACACTGTTTATTTTCCTTCCCCTCCACTTCGCTTCCCGACACCAACATGGTCTGAGAACAATGGAGGAAAATACCAGAATGGTGTCAGGGAAGTGAATCGAGTCATCAGAATAAACAGACTCCCTATTTTCTTCTGAGGGCTCTTCAGCACTGGGTAGGGAACTGGGTCCAGCAACACAGCTTAATTGTTCTAGTTCAAAGTTCTTGGTATCAAACTTAGGGCTAATGCCGTGTACACACGACCGGACTTTGACAGACTGAATTCCGTCAGACTTTGATGGAGTTTCGACGAACTTCCGTAGAATCGGACTTGTCTACACACAATCACACCAAAGTCCGATGGATTAGACCGTGATGACGTACGACCAGACTAGAATAAGAAAGTTCATAGCCAGTAGCCAATAGCTGCCCTAGCGTCGGTTTCCGTCCGTCGGACTAGCATACAGACGAACAGATTTTTCGACCGGACTCGAGTCCGTCGGAAAGATTTGAAACATATTTCTAAATCTAAAGTCCATCTGATTGTTCGACAGCAAAGGTCCGATGAAGCCCACACACGGTCGATTTGTTCCGTCTGACCTTTGCTGTCAAAGTCCGGCCGTGTGTACACGGCATTAAAGAACCTCCAAATGTGTTGTAAATCATCCGGTTGGGTGAATTCTCAATTTCACGTTCAGATTCTAGTTCAGGCATTTTTTGCTTCAGCAGCTTAACAGGACAGACAACTGCAGGGACCATCAAATACAGAGAATAGGTCTGGTATTTCTCTTTCTACCATTTTCTTCCTTCAAGGAAGCAAAATAAACATCTGAGGCTTTCTTATCAGGTTTCTTCTTTACCTTACACATTGCTGTACAGGCAAACATGACTATCTTAAAGCACAAATACAAACATAGCACAGCTCCCAAGATCACCCTCCTCCCCATTCTGATAAATCTAATGTATGATTAGCAATATCATGCACTTTCCCCTGCAATTCCCCTGCTGCCGCTAAATGCTTTTCTACATCATAGCTATTATCAACTATATAAATACAACATTCCTGTTCAAACACTTTACACAACCCTCCTTAGCAAATAATATGTCTAATCCCATGTGATTATCAATCCCCTGTCTTCATATCTCTATTAGCTCATCTGTTTCTTCCTTTAGGGCCTCCAAAACATGTCCCAACATTAATCATTTCATGTCCCCATACTGTGAACGAAGGGGCATAAGTCCATATCTTAAATGCCCCCCCAAACAAAGACACTGAGTACTTTTTCCCTATTCGTTTCATTTCCTTTTGTGCTGTTGTAAAAGAGTACATCTTATCTCCCGTAGATGTCTTAAATCTTTTCCCTTTATGGGCCTCTAGTAGTTCTGTAGTATTAACAACTCTAGTGGTGTAAATCAGCCTAGCAAGAACACAAGTACCATTTGACACATAATAATATGAGGCTGGCAGCACTCTCGCTTCAATGCTTATACGGTGAATTTTCAATTGGGAGTCTACTATTTCCTTCAAAGAGTGAATGTACATATTTAAGTCAGTGAACTCATAATTCCTTTCACATTCATCAGTTACATTCAACTCCTTCGAATACTATTTCAAGGTCTCATCAAAATAGTTAGAGCAATCCTTAAGGCACTGTATCATAGTTTGGTTTTCTATGTTAAAACAACCTTTCACCACAACCTGAACATACCCAGGGTTCTGATAATAATCAGTAATCCTGATTTCAACCATCGCTGGATCAGCACTATTGTTAAGGATTAGTCCTATTCCTTTCCCTGATATTCCCTGCAGCAACAGCCCTTTTTCCCCCACCAAGTTCCAAGGCTTCTCAGTTGGGGTACTATTGGCAGGCTCTTTTATCAACAATTCATAAAATAAATTGTGATCTGTAACTGCTAGAGCTACTATCGGCTTGTGTCTCACACTTGGGGGAATCATAGAACACACCCAACAGTTAGAGAGATTGAATTGAGTATTGATCACCTCATGTAATTGGATCTTCCTATTCAGATAGGTTTGAACATCCACAAGCACACACTACGCGACACTCAGCAGCAGCAAACTTTTCCAGGTACTCATGATCCTTCATCAGGTACCGTACTTTATACACAGCTCAACTCCTTGTTAGGTGTTCCAGTAACGACTAGAGAGATATGATCACATTCTGAGCAGTGTCTTGCTGAGGACACAATCCTTAGGCAGGTGAACTGGTCCTACTGCTCAGATACAATTGCAGCATGAACACGTTTACAATGTGAAGCGTGTATCCAAGTATCCCTGTTTTCCAGCTTCACTGCTGTACCTGTAGTGAGTAGCACCTGATAGGGTCCTGTCCACCTGGGATCCAGACCCCTCCTCTGATGCTTTCTCACCATTACCCAGTCACCTGGCTGCAGATCATGAGTCCCTTCAAGAGTATCTGGGTATGGAAGAGATGAATATATTTTCTTGTGCAATTGATTTAAATGCCTGTGTAACCTGATTACATATTCAGTGACCCATATGATGACTAAAACCTGTGAATAGTACAAGCCTGTCATTGGTACTGATCCAAATAATACTTCATAGGGAGAGAGTTTCCCTATTTGTTTTGGTGTAGTTCTTAACGCAAACAGAGCTATAGGTAAACCTTGAAGCCAATTTAGCCCTGTCTCAGCTGTAATTTTGCCCAATTTGGCTTTTAGTAGCCCATTGTATTTTCCTATCTTACCACTAGCTGTGGGCATGTATGGAGTGTGTAAGCGTTGCTCAATGTTGAAGGCTGCAAGTACCTCTTTCATTACCTGCCCAGTAAAGTGACTTCCTCTATCTGACTCTAATGCCCCGTACACACGGTCGGAAATTCCGATGACCATATCCGTCGGATCATTTCCGTCAGATTTTGTCCGAAGCTGGTGTTGCGTACACATGGTCGGACAACGTTGTCGGAATTTCCGGTCTTCTAGAACACTGTGATGTAAGCCGTGTACGATGGGACTAGAAAAGAGAAGTTCAGCACCACGCCCGGAACCCTTTGGGCTCCTTCTGTTGATTCCGTGTTTATAGCGCGTTAGTAGAAGTTTGGTTACATACGATTCGCGCTTTTTAGACTTGTGCTTCAGATCGTTACTGCTCTTCAGTTTGTGCTTGTCGGTGTGTATCTGTTTATCAGTGCGTCTAGTCAGTTCGCATTTGTTGGTCATTGCGGCCTATATCTTGATATCTTTTTGATATAGGAGGCTTTGATTTGATCACTGCTTATTGTCTGCTCGTTTCTGGTATTCATTTCTTTCAGGCCTTGCTGTTTATCGGTGCTTTCTGTTTGTCCGTTCTGACCAGCGGACCGTTTGAAAGCCATGTTTCATGTACGTACTTGTCGTAGAGTTCGTGCTGTGCACGGCCACACATTGTTGATACGGTCAAATTTTACTTCAAGCACATTCACATGTGCCTTTCAAAAAGGCTTTTAAAAAAAAAAAACATATTCGGTGTTTATAACATTCTTTAACTTCTTGCTGACCGCCCACTGTCAAATGACGGCGGGACGGTGCAGCTCTTGTGGCGGGCCGCCGTCATATGACGGCGCTCGCTTTTTGGCCACTAGGGGGCGATGACCGCCAGGCACCCGCGATTGCCCGGTAATTGAGCAGGACGTGGATCTGTGTGTGTAAACACACAGATCCACGTCCTGTCAGAGGAGAGGAGACCGATGGTGTGCCCTTGTACATAGGGACACCGATCGGTCCCCTCCCCCAGTCAGTCCCCTCCCCCCACAGTTAGAATCACTCATATAGGGAACATATTAACCCCTGCAGCGCCCCTAGTGTTAACCCCTTCCCTGACAGTCACATTTATACAGTAATCAATGCATTTTTATAGCACGGATCGCTGTATAAATGTGAATGGTCCCAAAAATTTGTCAAAAGTGTTCGATATGTCCCTCGCAATGTCGCAGTCACGATGAAAATCGCAAATCGCCGCCATTACTAGTAAAAAAAAAAAATAATAATAAAAATGCTATAAATCTTTCCCCTATTTTGTAGACGCTATAACTTTTGCGCAAACCAATCAATAGACGCTTATTGTGATTTTTTTTTACCAAAAATATGTAGAAGAATACATATCGGCCTAAACTGAGGAAAAAATTTGTTAAAAAAAAAAAAAAAAATTGGATATTTATTATAATAAAAAGTAAAAAAATATTGCGTTTTTTCAAACTTGTCCCTCTTAATTTGTTTATAGCGCAAGAAATAAAAACCGCAGAGGTGATCAAATACCACCAAAATAAAGCTCTATTTGTGGGGAAAAAATGATAAAATTTTTATTTGGGTACAGCGTTGCATGACCGCGCAATTGTCATTCAAAATGCAACAGCGCTGAAAGCTGAAAAATGGCTTGGTCAGGAAGGGGGTGTTCGTACCTGGTAGGCAAGTGGTTAATAACATTAATAACTTGGCGCTTTTGTGTAAACAGGAATGTATCAAAGCAGAACATACAGAACACAGGAACTTACAAAGTTCAACTTTAAAAAGTGAAGACAAGATCAGACATGACTATGTCCAAACTGTGTTGATCTTGCCTTCATCACATGGGGTGTCACCCCTGGAAAAGCCAAATTTAGAAGATGCACAAAATTTGGGGATCAAACTGGGCATTTTCTTCAAGAACCCATGCCTAGAATGTCAAAATGTGCAACCTCCAATCATGGGGATCAATGTACGTGTTTTGGGGGTGCAACCCCTTCATCTCAGCCACTTTAGTAGTTAGTAAGGGGTTGCACCCACAAAACGTGATCATTGATCCACCTTGATGGGAGATAGCACATGTTGATACACTGTGTGCATCTTGCAAATTTTGCGATTTTCTTACGTAACAATTGTGGTTTTTAAAACCCAAAAATGTCTGGTAGCTAGTTTGTGGTGTTTCAGATTTTCCCTAAAACATCAATGATGTTCTTCATTTTTTGTTGAACATCATTGATGTTTTTCTTGATATCATCTAGATCCCGATTGCACACCATTATCTCCCTGATGAGAATGTGTGCACTTTCACTGGTAAAATGCGATTCTTCTTCCACAACATCCACATCACCTAAAAAAATAAAATAAAAACCTGTGTATTTTAAATATGCAGGCATACATTGATTAGTTTACCTGAAGCTGTGGTCTCCGACACTCACCTGTTGTGACAATTTTTCCAACTTCTACAATCTCTACTTCCTCCTCCTCCTCTGCTTCTGGTGTTAGTATTTCCCCTTCTTTGGGAGGTGTGGGGTCCTTGGTATCCTCAGACGTCCCGAGTCTTGTCTCCCCTATGAGAATGTACAAAAGGAATACTTAGCACGCCAATCTTTGAGGGCAGAAATAGGAATCTGAAACATTGCATGGAAGTGTCGTACAATTGTGTTTTTTGGCCAAGTTCAAAGCAAAAAAACATAAATTTTGACACTTTGTAAAGCTGCAATACGTATTACCTGTTTGGTGCAAGTTTGTCAGATGGAGACACTCCTACAATATCCACTGGAGCACATGTGTGGGACACCCTAATAAAAAGGGTGTTCTGGTGTCCCAGCACTAGTGCTCTAGAGTCCAGATGTGTAAACAGCTACTGAGTGACCTCTCCTTTACACTGAATCAAGTTTGCATTTCATTCTATTACAAGCACCTATAGACAACAAACTTCCTTTTACTAGAAACAGGCCTGAAGAAATGTAGGTAACTCCAACTTCACCAAACATCGTATTATAAGTGGGCGAATGATCGAGGTTTATTACGATCGATTGAACACACGAACATGAAAGTGGCCATTTTCAACTGTCCAACATTAAAAAACAAAGCACATGGAGCAGTATGCAAACAAGAAAAATAATATGAACACACGACAACTACTTACTTTTTTGAAGAACTGGCTTGATCTTTCTGTACTGATCGTGCTCCCTCAGTTTCAGGTCTGACCAGCGTTTCCTCAGTTGATCCTTGGATCGTCGTAACCCAAAATTCTTCTGCAGACTCTTCACAACTTTAGCCATGATCTTGGCCTTTATGACATTTGGGTTGGGGTAAGGCCCATACTTCCCATCATAGTCGCTCCTCTTCAATATGTCCACCATCTCCAACATTTCTCCAAAAGACATATTTGAGGCCTTAAATCTTCTCCTCCGGGATCGGGACGTTTCTGGCTCCGAGGTTTCCTCGTCCTCCTCCTCGTTGCTGGAATAGTTAGTGCGCACCTGCTGTGTCTCCGCCATGTGCTCTCCCCAAAGAGCAGGGGCGGGGAATAGACGAGAAAGATCGTCTGGGGCGGGCGGAGTTTCCCGCATGCGCACTGTATATAAAACATCACACGCGTGTGTCGTACGGACGATCTGTGAGCAGGGAGAGCTGACGCAACGAGCGCTATAACAAAGGTACAATTTGAACTTGGTACATCATTAGCCTAGACTGCTTCTAGATTGAGGCTTATTTGGGGACAAGATTAGGAGAGTTTAGCCTGACATTATTATGGTTTGTCTTGCAGAAAATACTATGGCGATGCCTGCCTGTGGCAGAATGGCAGAATGGCAGAATTCACACCCAGATTATAATAATCTAAGCAAAAGGAAGCGCTGGAGAAACAACTCCGTTACGTTCAAATCATGCTCCCCACGGCAGACATCACCTATGTGATGGTCAAAATTGGTGCCCTGAGGAGCACCTATATGAGAGAGCGCCAGAGGTTCCAGAATTCCCTGCGATCCAAATGACATTTATGTCCCCAGGATGAAGTTCTACGAGAGGCTACATTTTCTGGCAAACCAGAGGGAACCCATGCCATCATTCTACAGTCTTCCTTCAAGGCTTCCTTCCCCCCCAGCTGAGGCTTCGGATGTCCAACCTCGGCCTTCCAGGCAGCAACATGTGGAGGGGCCCAGCTTGAGACAGGTATAGCACTGGTGAACATATTTCTTGATGTACATTTAATGATGTTAACTAGATGTTATTATTGATCAGTTAAGTTGTGATTTAACAAAGTGGTTTACATATCAATAGACAGTAGTGACCAAAAAGCATTGGGCCAAGAATGAAAAATGCTGGGCTCAGAATGATAGTATGTTCTATTTATTAACATTCAATTTGCAACAGTCATGAGCTGAAAATAGTGTGATTGATTAACAAAGAACTAAAACTATGTCCCATTTTCATACACAGGAAGACCTCAGCCGGGAGGAGGCTGTGGCAAGTGGCAGCCGGGAGGAGGCTGTGGCAAGTGGCAGCCGGAAGGTTGATCTGAGATCTGAGCCACAGCCTGGAAGGAAGCCTGGAGGGAAGGGCCTTAGGAAGACCAGAGAGTGATGGCCTGGGTTTCCCTCTGGTCTGTCAGAAGATGCAGCCTCTTGTCTGACAACATCCTGGGGACATAGATGTCATCCGATCTTCCAGATTGCTTGGACTTCTGGACCAGATTGTACTCCCTCAGATATGTACTCCTCATGCCACCAATTTTGCTATTACATATTTGATGTCTGCCGTGGGGGCCAAATAGCTTCGCCAAATTGACCAGTTTCTCCAGCGTTGCCTTCCTGTTTATTTTGTTTATGACACCGAATAAAGTTTTTTTTGTTTTTAAGAAATACTTGCCTATGTGTTTTACTTCAAAAAGGACAGTTTATTTGTGAGTAGGCAGGTACATTTCACAAATCAGAAAGTCAAATTAACAAGGGGCACCAACACCAAACAACCTCCTAGAGAATTAAAAAAATAAAATAAAAATAATGATAATAATGGTGTTGGGGTAAGTTGAGACACACAAAACACACCAAAAAAAAAAGAAGATGAGCAAAATTACAAATAAAGGAAATCTTGATTAAAAAACCAACCACTATAAATGTAAAAAAATAAAAATAAACATTCTTGAGATCTGACGAATAAAAAAATTATAGCCATGAAATCAGGAAAAAGAATAAATAAAGAAGTTTTGGAGAAGTCAGTGTGAATATGAGCAGCTAAAAAACTTCATTCTTCTTGCATGTAAAGAAAAAGAGAATGCACTGCATTAAACAAATTTAAACATTGCAGCGTGACGAATGTGCTCTGTCGATTAGGAATGCTAGTTTTACCTGACCGAGCGCTTCCGTCAGAGAATTTCTTCTGAGCATGCGTGGCACTTTGTCCGTCGGACTAGGCTACACACGATCGGAATTTGGGTGATCGGACTTTGTTGTCGGAAAATTTGAGATCCAGCTCTCAAACTTTCAGATGGAGCCCACACACGGCCGGATTTTCCGACAACATTTTAGTGTGGGGGGGGGGGTGTGGGGGGTGAGCTGATGGAGAAAATGAAAATACAGTTTTTAGGTGTGGGTAGGGTTCTCTGAAGAGAAGGGTTTTCAGGGATAGTCTAAAAGCTAATAGAGTAGGAGGTAAGCGGACAGATTGGAGTAAGGCATTCCATAGGATTGGAGAGGCTTTGGAAAAGTCCTGGAGGCGAGCATGGGAGGAGGTGACGATGGAGCTAGAGAACAGAAGGTCTTGAGAGGAACGAAGAGAATGAGTAGGTTGGTATTTAGAGACTAGGCTAGTGATGTAACTGGGGGCTAAATTGTGGATGGCTTTGTAAGTAGTTGTTAGTATTTTGAATTTAATTTGTTGGGTGAGCGGAAGCCAGTGGAGGGATTGACAGGGAGGGGTAGCAGATACAGAGCGATTGGTAAGGTGGATGAGTCTGGCAGCAGCATTCATGATGAATTAAAGAGGTGATAGACTATGCAGAGGTAAGCCAATGAGAAGGGAGTTGCAGTAGTCCAGGCGAGAGATGACCAGCGAGTGAATTAAGAGCTTTGTTGTGTCATTGGTTAGAAAGGGGCGTATTTCGGAGATGTTGCAGAGGTTGAGGCGGCAAGATTTGGACAGTGATTTGGCGTGGTGCTTAAAGGAGAGTTCAGAGTCCAGGACTATACCTAGAACCTTGGCATACGGGTATGGTTTTATAGTTGTGCCATCGATTTTGACAGAGACATCAGGGGAAGGGAAAGGGGCATATGGGGGAGGAAAAATTATAAGTTCGGGATAGAAGATAGAAGTTTTGGATAGATTGAGTTTGAGGAAGTGGTGTGACATCCAGACTGATATATCTAATAGTAAATTAGTGATACGTGAGGAGACAGAGGGAGTGAGCTGAGGGGTAGAGAAATAGATTTGGGTGTCGTCAGTGTAGAGGTGGTATTGGAAGTAATGGGAGGCTATCAGCTAACACAGGGAGGAGGTGTAGATTGAAAATAGCAGAACCTGTTCCTTGGACCAGGAAGAGGAGGAAGTTGAGTTGTAAGAAACTCTAAAGGTGCGATTAGATAAGTAGGAAGAGAACCAGCAAAGAGACCAGTCACGGAGACCAAAGGCATGGAGTTTTTTGAGGAGGAGGGGGTGGTCAACTGTATCAAAGGCAGCAGAGAAGTCCAGGAGTAGGAGTACAGAATAGTGGCAATTGGTTTTGGCCGTTAGTTGGTTGTTTGTTAGTTTTAGGAGAGCAGTTTCTGTGGAGTGTTGAGGATGAAATCCAGACTGAAGAGGATCAAGAAGGCTATTATCAGTAAGTTGGGTGCTCAGTCAGTTGTAGACCAGACGTTGAAGGAGTTTGGATAAGAAGGAGAGCAAGGAGATGGGCCGTAGGTTGTTAAGATTGGATGGATCCAGTGAGGGCTTTTTAAGCATGGGTCTGACAAGTGCATGTTTTAGAGTGTTGAGGAAGATGCCATAAGAGAGGGAGAAATTGAAGATGTGGGTTGAGAGTGTAGCATAGAGCCAGAGGGTGAATGTAGCATTTGCGAGGGAACAGGATCCAGAGGGCAGGTGGTAAGGTGGACGTTAGCAAGTACAGTAGTTTAGTAACCTCGTCTATAGTGGTGAGGTTAAAAGAGGGAAGAAATGATTGTACCTATGGGCGTGAAGTGTAATGTGTGGAGGGTATCTGAACAGTAGAGATCTCCTCGCAAATTGTATCAATCTTCTGTTTGAAGTGATTGGCGATCTCCTGGGCAGTTGAGTTGGCAGGTGGAGGCAGTGGAGGACGAAGTAGAGAGTTGAAGGTAGAGAAGAGTTGACAGGATAAGCTACTAATGAGAGTGATAAAATTAGTCTGCTTATCAGTGAGGAGGCTGGAATTGTATTTTTGGAGGGCAGATTTATATTGGTTGAAATCTTCCTTTGACTAATGCCGCGTACACACAATCTGAATTTCCGACAACAAATGTTCGATGTGAGACTGGTGTCAGAAATTCCGACCGTGTGTATGCACCATCGGACATTTCCTGACGGAATTTCCGACAACAAAGTTTGAGAGCTGGTTCTCAAATTTCCGAGCGTGTGTACACAATTCCGACGCACAAAAGTCCACACATGCTTGGAATCAAGCAGAAGAGCCGCACTGGCTATTGAACTTCACTTTTCTTGTGTGTTGTATGTCTCTGTGTTCTTGACGTTTGGAATTTCCAAAAACATTTGTGTGACCGTGTGTATGCAAGACAAATTTGAGCCAACAGCCGTCGGAAAAAAAATCCACGGTTTTGTTGTCGGAATGTCCGATCGTGTGTACGAGGCATTAGTCTTACGCCACAGGCACTCATGAGAATTACTATGTTTTTTCAGACTTCTAGTATCATCTGTTTGCCAAGGTTGAAGGGGTCAGGTCCTGATTCTGTGTGTAGTGAGGGGAGCCAGTGAGTCTAGTGAGGCTAGAAGTGAAGTGTTGTAGACAGAAGTGGCTAGGTTGGTGCAGGATAGGGGTGAGATTTTGTCATAGAGGTTGACGGCAGAGTAGAGAAGAGAAGGGTTGAGATGACATGGGTTTCTGCGGGTAACTTTTAGGCGGTTGGAGGGAGAGGAGGTGGAGGAGAGGGAGAGAGGGAAACTAATCAGGTAGTGATCAGAGAGAGGGAATGGATAGTTAGAGAGGTTGCATGAACTGCAAAGGTGAGGGAAAACGAGGTCAAGGGTATTGCCTTCAGAGTGAGTAGGAGCGTGTTTCCACTGCTTAAAGGTCAAAGGAGGAGGTTAGACTGAGAAGTTTGGAAGTGGCAGGAGTGTTAGTATTAATAGGGATGTTGACGTCACCCATAATAATTGTGGGGATTTCTGAAGAAAGAAAGTAGGGTAGCCAGGCAGAGAAGTCATCAAGAAAGGTTGATACTGGTCCAGGGGGCCTGTAGATCACAGCTATCCTTATGCCGCGTACACACGAAGGGACAATCCCGCGGGATTATCCTCAGGACTGAAGTCCAGCGGATAATCCCCTCGTGTGTGGGCGCCGGCGGACTTTTTGGCGCCAAAGTACGGCGGACTAAAGTTTGAAGTTTTGTTTTCAAATTATCCGCTGGACTTGGCAGTCCAGCGGATAATCCCGCCGTTAGTGGGCAAGTCCGCGGGACTTTTGAAATGAACGGACTTGCCGCTCATCGGCAAGTCCGTTCATTTAGCACGTGACTTCAGGTTACGTAGCTAGCGTAGGCAGTAAATGCCGCCGCGCTAGCTCCGCAAGTTGGCATGGATTTAAAGGGAATCCCCACGCCGAAAAAACGGCGTGGGGGTTCCCCCCAAATCCATGTCAGACCCTCATCCGAGCACGCAGCCTGGCAGGCCAGGAAAGGGGTGGGGACGAACGAGCGCCCCCCCCTCCTGAGCCGTACCAGGCCGCGTGCCCTCAACATGGGGGGGTGCCCTGGGGAAAGGGGGGCCGTGCGGCCCCCCCACCCCAAAGCACCTTGTCCCCATGTTGATGAGGACAAGGGCCTCTTCCCGACAACCCTGGCCGTTGGTTGTCGGGGTCTGCGGGCGGGGGCTTATCGGAATCTGGGAGCCCCCTTTAATAAGGGGCCCCCCAGATACCGGCCCCCCACCCTATGTGAATGAGTATGGGGTACGATGTACCCCTACCCATTCACCTAAGGTGTAAAATGTAAAGTAAAAAAAAAACACCACACTTTTGAAAAAATAGTTTATTGCACTGCTCCGGGGGTCTTCTTCCGTCTTGGGGGTCTTCTCGCCGGACTCCCCCGCCATTTACCAAGCTCTTTTACCGAGCGGGGAAGTCCGGTTACCTTCTTCGTCGTCGCCGCCGTCTGGGGGTCTCGATCCGCCTTCGGGGGTCTTCTTCCGTCTTGGGGGTCTTCTCGCCGGACTCCCCCGCCATTTACCAAGCTCTTTTACCGAGCGAGGGGAGTCCGGCTACCTTCTTCGTCGTCGCCGCCATCGTCTGGGGGTCTCGATCCGCCTTCGGGGGTCTTCCGGGGGTCTCTTGTTCTTGCGGCGGTCGTCGTCTTCCGCGCCGCCGGCGCCTTCTCCTTCTTCTTGTCCTTCTTGTTCTTCTTCTTCTTCCGATGTTGACCCGTCGCTGTCTCTGCCCGGAATGCCTGTGCCGATCTGCGCTCGGACTTATATAGGGACATGGGGGACAGGGTCACATGTTCATGTCACATGGTGACCCCGCCCCCTTGCGATGTCACAGTCCCAGCATCCTCCGGGACTGTGACAACACAAGGGGCGGGGTCACCATGTGACATGTGCATGTGACCCTGTCCCCCATGTCCCTATATAAGTCCGAGCGCAGATCGGCACAGGCATTCCGGGCAGAGAGAGCGTCGGGTCAACATCGGAAGAAGAAGAAGAACAAGAAGGACAAGAAGAAGGAGAAGGCGCCGGCGGCGCGGAAGACGACGACCGCCGCAAGAACAGAAGAGACCCCCGGAAGACCCCCGAAGGCGGATCGAGACCCCCAGACGACGGCGGCGACGACGAAGAAGGTAGCCGGACTCCTCCCCTCGTGAAAGAGCTAGGTAAAAGAGCAGAAGAGAGCGGAGGAGTCCGGCGAGAAGACCCCCAAGACGGAAGAAGACCCCCGGAGCAGTGCAATAAAATATTTTTTCAAAAGTGTGTGTGTTTTTGTACTTTACATTTTACACCTTAGGTGAATGGGTAGGGGTACATCGTACCCCATACTCATTCACATAGGGTGGGGGGCCGGTATCTGGGGGGCCCCTTATTAAAGGGGGCTCCCAGATTCCGATAAGCCCCCGCCCGCAGACCCCGACAACCAACGGCCAGGGTTGTCGGGAAGAGGCCCTTGTCCTCATCAACATGGGGACAAGGTGCTTTGGGGTGGGGGGGCCGCACGGCCCCCCTTTCCCCAGGGCACCCCCCATGTTGAGGGCACGCGGCCTGGTACGGCTCAGGAGGGGGGGGGGCGCTCGTTCGTCCCCACCCCTTTCCTGGCCTGCCAGGCTGCGTGCTCGGATGAGGGTCTGACATGGATTTGGGGGGAACCCCCACGCCGTTTTTTCGGCGTGGGGATTCCCTTTAAATCCATGCCAGCTTGCGGAGCTAGCGCGGCGGCATTTACTGCCTACGCTAGCTACGTAACCTGAAGTTACGTTCGAAATGAACGGACTGCTCCGTGTGTGGGCAAGTCCGTTCATTTTCAAAAGTCCCGCGGACTTTTGGCCGGCGGATTATCCACTGGAGAAGTCCGTGCGTGTGTGGGCAAGTCCACACCCTCGGAAAGTCCAGCGGACCTAGCCGGAAAGTCCCGCGGGATTGTCCGCTGGACTAGGTCCGCCGGCAAAAGTCCCTACGTGTGTACGAGGCATTAGAGAAACTGGAGTGAAAAGACGAATGCAGTGTGCTTCAAAAGAGGAGAGTAACAGAGAAGGAGGTGGTTGAAGTACCTGAAAGGTGCTATGTGGGGCTAGAAGGATTCCAACACCTCCTTCCTTACATCCACTGGATCTGGGGGAGTGAGTCCAGAGAAGAACACCATGGGATAGGGCAGCAGAAGACGAAGTGTCGGATTCATGAAGCCAGGTTTCGTTAAAGGCGAGTAGATTAAATAAGTTAGTGATAAAGAGGTCATGGAGAGAGGTGAGTTTGTTACAGACAGAGAGGGAATTCCAAAGGGCACAAGAGAAAGGGAGTCTGGTCTTGGGAAGAATAGAAATGGGGACTAAATTGTGTGGACTGCGGGTGCTGCCAGAGGGTGCAGGGTGATGGGTGCAATTAAATGATGGAGGCCCGGGGTTTGGGGATATATCTCCAGAGGTTAGGAGCAGCAGGAGGGTGAGGGAGGTAATATGTAGTGGGATTTATAGGAAGGGAGTGGGACATGCCCCAGGGTCCTGGAGATTTTTTGTGTGTGTGGATTTAGAATTAGCAGGAGGTGGTGGGTGCAGTAATAAGGAGAGGACAGAAGTGAAGGTGATACATATATATATATATATATATATATATGCTGTGGGGGGAGAAGAGGGGTGAAGGAAAGATAGGTTAAGGATAGACCAAAACATGCTGGTAGGTTAATTGGCTTCTGTCCAAAATTGGCCCTAGTATATGAATGTGAGTTGGGGACCTTGGATTGTGGGCTCCTTGAGGGTAGGGACCGATGTGAGTGTGTGATGTATGTGGCACTGTCCTTTCTGATCTGTCACAAATCCCTCCTGCTTCACGCCTTTGCAATCCTTGTCCGCTCCGGGGGTTTCGCTGACGTCAGCATCACGTACTCACGTGTCACTGGCTCCTGCGCCGCCAGCCACTTAGGAGCCAGTGATGCGAGAGTACGTGGAGCTGACGTCAGCGAAACCCCCGGCACGGACGAGGACTGCAAAGGCGGCCAGTGAAGCAGGAGGGATTTGTGACAGATCAGAAAGGACAGCACCTCTGAGATCATTGCATTGAGGATACTCCTGATCCAGTGAAACAGCTGAGAACCCTATAGTGGTTCATATGCGTGTTTTGACTCAGTGTAAAAGCTGGTCACATGTTCTGAGGTGAGCTTATTACCATAAGGGGTTTCCGGATTTCACCTATGCATGATTCAGTCACAGATGGATATAACAGCATGTCAATAGTATGATCACCGGAGATCACGTTACTTGCATCTATTTTCACAACAATCAGAATTTGTGTTTCTAATCACAGCCCAAGACAGGCTGCCACAAAGAACATTTTTTTTTTATGATATAGAGACACTTGTATGGTTTATGCACTTGCACTTTTTTGTTTATACATGTTTTTTATTTATACATGTTTGCTATCACATATGTATGCATTTAGCACTTTCTTCATCAAATATTATTATTATTATTATTATTATTATTATTTCATTTGTTTATTCCCTTGAGTATTATACAGTGGTGTGAAAAAGTGTTTGCCCCCTTCCTCATTTCCTGTTCCTTTGCATGTTTGTCACACTTAAGTGTTTCGGAACATCAAACCAATTTAAACAATAGTCAAGGACAACACAAGTAAACACAAAATGCAATTTGTAAATGAAGGTGTTTATTATTAAAGGTGAAAAAAAATCCAAACCATCATGGCCCTGTGTGTGAAAAAGTGATTGCCCCCTAAACCTAATAACTGGTTGGGCCACCCTTAGCAGCAACAACTGCAACCAAGCGTTTGCGATAACGTGCAATGAGGCTTTTACAGCGTCCTGGAGGAATTTTGGCCCACTCATCTTTGCCGAATTGTCCTAATTCAGTTACAGGGTTTTCGAGCATGAACGGCAGGTCATACCACAACATCTCAATAGGATTCAGGTCAGGACTTTGGCTAGGCCACTCCAAAGTCTTCATTTTGTTTTTCTTCAGCCATTCGGTGGTGGACTTGCTGGTGTGTTTAGGATCATTGTCCTGCTGCAGAACCCAAGTTCGTTTCAGCTTGAGTACACGAACAGACGGTCGGACATTCTCCTTCAGGATCTCTTGGTAGACAGCAGAATTCATAGTTCCTTTTATCACGGCAAGTCTTCCAGGTCCTGAAGCAGCAAAAACAGCCCCAGACCATCACACTACCACCACCATATTTTACTGTTGGTATAATGTTCTTTTTCTGAAATGCAGTGTTCCTTCTACGCCAGATATACTTGGACACACACCTTCCAAAGAGTTCCACTTTTGTCTCATCGATCCACAGAATGTTGTCCCAAAAGTCTTGGGGATCATCAAGATGTGTTGTGGAGAAATTGAGACAAGCTTTGATGTTCTTTTTGCTCAGCAGTGGTTTTCTCCTTGGAACTCTGCCATGCAGGCCATTTTTGCCCAGTCTTTTCCTGATGGTGGAGCATGAACGCTGACCTTAACTGAGGCAAGTGAGGCCTGCAGTTCCTTGGACGTTGTTGTGGGGTCTTTTGTGACCTCTTGGATGAGTCGTCGATGCGCTCTTGGGGTAATTTTGGGCGGCCGGCCACTCCTGGGAAGGTTCACCACTGTTCCATGTCTTCGCCATTTGTGGATAATGGCTCTCACTGTGGTTCGCTGGATTCCCAAAGCTTTGGAAATGGCTTTATAACCTTTCCAGACTGATAGATCTCAATTACTTTCTTTCTCAATTGTTCCTGAATTTCTTTGGGTCTCGGCATGATGTGTAGCTTTTAAGGATCTTCTGGTGGACCTTACTGTGTCAAGCAGCTCCTATTTAAGTGATGCCTTGATTGTGAACAGGTGTGGCAATAATCAGGTGTGGGTGTGGCTAGAGAAATTGAACTCAGGTGTGGACAACCACAGTTATAGTATGTTTTAACAAGGGGGGCAATCACTTTTTCACACAGGGCCATGATGGTTTGGATTTTTTTTCACCTTTAATAATAAACACCTTCATTTACAAATTGCATTTTGTGTTTACTTGTGTTGTCCTTGACTATTGTTTAAATTGGTTTGATGTTCCGAAACACTTAAGTGTGACAAACATGCAAAGGAACAGGAAATGAGGAAGGGGGCAAACACTTTTTCACACCACTGTATGTGTTATTGTGTATAAGATGGCACCACGTAACTGTAAGGGGTCCATATAACCTTACTGAGTTGTTTGGCACAATTGGCACTTTATATCCATTTGTGTGTTTACAGTTTTTGTGCACATTATTTGTTTGTTACATCATATGTTTGCTATATATTGCACTTGCACTTTACACCAGTTGTATGTTTACTATTTTATGCACATTATTATCTTCTTGTGGATCTATAACTATAGATTAAGGCACAGATTATTTAGTGTATAGCTATTCCAGTGCAGCGTATATTTATTTTAGTTTTATTGTGCACGAACGTATGAGACGTGTTTAACGTTTGCAGCTTGATAGTGGCATATTGGTAGGGGGTGACTTTTAAGGCTCGCAGGATTTTATTGTTTCTTAGAGAGTGCATGTTACAAGGAGAAAGAGCTGAAGGGATAAATAAGGTCACCTGATGTCTGTGTGGTGTTTTTCAAAGTATTTTCTTGTGTTCATTTGCTGAAGTGCAGAGTCAGAAGTGCTCCCACTTATAGAAATAGCCCCACTTTGAGAAAGAGCCCCAGTTGCAAATGTGCCCCCTGCAAATGCTTCCCCCAAAAGATGCTTATATTTATACTGATAGGAATGGGGGTGGTGCATTTAAATCATCAATCAGGAGGTAATAAAGGTTGGCTAGTTAACAGGACAAAATTCTTACTTCAAAAAAAGATTAGCAAGAGGGCACTAAAGTTAACAGGCCATAATTTTTGGTAAGACAAGGGAGATAATAAAGCATTGTAATGTGGACAGGTCTACAGACAGTTAAGCTAAAATAACATACCAGCATTATTAAATAGTGTTTCAGTTTTTGGGTGGAGATGTTTCAGCAACATGTACCAGCATTATTAAATAGACATAAGCAAAAGCAGATAGCAGTTTTTCAGTTTTTGGGTGGAGATGTTTCAGCAACAATTGTAACGACAATTGTTCTTTTTCCACTTATTGATTACCTCTCGAGATGCTGTGCTTTGCAATTGTTGTAGGGTATGAATGGCTGTGTCCCCTTTCAAGAAATACACTCTCTCATCATCACTTATCACCAGGGAAGGAAGGCAGCTTCCTTAGCCGCCTAATCTGCCCTTTGGTTGCCCATGGCAACAGCATCAGACCCTTTGGTGTGAGCCTTCACCTTGACCACTGCAAATGCAGCAGGCAGAGTGATAGTTTCAATTAGCTTTTACCTGAGCATAGTTTTTAATAGGCTTGCCCTGAGATGTTAGAACATATCTGCTTATCCAGAGAGAGTCATAATCATGAACAGCTCCGTGGGCATACCGAGAATCAGTATATATATATTCACTGATTGCCCCTCTGCCAATTCACATGCTTTTATCAAGGCTTCCAACTCAGCCATTTGGGCTGAACAATGATTTGGTAAAGCACTCTGGAAAATTACTTCTTCCTGACTTGCCACAGCCAAACCAGTGACAGGAGAACCTTTCTCAGTGTAATACCTGGAACCAGCTATCCACAGTTCCATTGCTGGGTTCTCCAGGGCAATATCCTGTACTGTCACTGGGAGCTCATAGTAGGCCTCAGTTGTGCGACAACAGTCATGCACCCACTCCACTGGAGTAGGCAGAATGGGTAACAAAGTGTCTGGATTTAAAACATAAAGAGAAAAAAGAAAGACGGAGGGCACACCGACCTAGTGCATTACCACTGATAAAGCTTTATTCGAATGTAAAACAGCAAAATTTATACTCACAAACCAGTATCGATAGAAGGCATATACAGTAAAGCAGGGTGCTGCTGTTGAGATTATACAGGATCAAGAGGCTGGGAATAATATCCCACAGGTTTGTGCTTATCAGAAGATTTTTGTCTTAACACTCCAGATGCCTGATTACCTGATTCATGACAGAACAGGTAATAGTCCTTTTTATAGTCTGGTAGTGCCAATGCCAGAGATGCCATTATAGCCTCCTTTAATGCCTGCACAGCCTGTATCTCTTCAGCATCAGCAGACAACTCAAAATGCACAACTTTACCTGAGGTCAAAGCATACAATGGTTTAGCTATTTGAGACATATTAGGGATCCATATGTCTGCAATGATTAAGCTCTCCTTCCACTATATAACATGCGCTCTCTACCACTCCTTCTGACACTTGTGTCCTCTCTCCTCAAACTCTCTTACCTTCACCCCTCTTCTCAACCCCCCTGCTTATACATATCACCCTGCATTCTGTCCTCTCCCTACTACTGGTCCTACCAACTCTTGCTCATTCTACATCTATATACTGATAAAACCTTCAGTACTCTGAGACATGCCTCTTCATATAAATCACATTCCCACATTACCTCCCTCACCCTCCTGTTTCTCCTAACCTCTAGTGACATATCTCCAAACCCTGGGCCACCATAATCTGTCTTTGCCCAACGCTCCCATCCCCCTACACCCTCTGGCAACAGCTGCAACCCACAGAACATGGTCTCTATTCCACTTCTTTCCAAAATCAGCCCCCCCTTTTCCTGTGCCCTTTGGAAAGCACGCTCTGTCTGTAACAAACTCACCGCCCTCCGCGACCTCTTTATCACAAATACCTTTAACCTACTTGCCATTACTGAAACCTGGCTTCATGAATCAGATACTACTTCTCCTGCTTCCTTCTCCCATGGTGGCCTTCTCTGGACTCACTCTCCCAGACCAAGTGGACGGAAGGCAGGTGGAGTGGAAATCCTTCTAGCCCCATGCAGCACCTATCAGGTACTTCACCCACCTCCCTCTCTGACACTCTCCTCTTTTGAGGCACATTGCATTTGTCTATTCTCTCCCATTTCTAAGAATTGCTGTCATCTACTGGCCCCCTGCCTTCCTTGATGACTTCTCTGCCTGGCTACCCTACTTTCTCTCTTCTGAAATCCCCACAATTATTCTCAGTGACTTCAACATCCCTGTTAACATTAACACTACTATTACGTCTAAACTTCTCAGTCTAACCTCATCAATTGACCTGAAGCAATGGATACAGGCTATTACTCACTCCAACGACAACACCCTTGACCTTGTCTTCTCCTATCTGTACACTCCTTGCAAAATTACCAACAATCCTCTCCCACTCTCTGATCACCACCTTGTTAGTTTTGCTCTCTCCCTGTCTTCCACCTCCTCTCCCTCCAACAGCCTAACAGTTACACATAGAAACCTTTGCCACCTCAACCCTTCTCTTCTATACTCTACTCTGCTACTGATCACCTCTATGACAAAATCTCACCCCTGTCCTACCCCAACCTAGCCACTTTCATCTACAACAGCTCAATGTCTTCCTCCCTAGACAAGCTTGCCCCCCTCACTACACGCAAAATTAGGCCCCGACTGCTACAAACCTGGTAAACAGACAACACCAGAAGTCTCAGAAAACGTAAACGAAAACGTAAACTTCTTGATCACATTCAGTCTGGATTTCGGCCTCAACACTCCACGGAAACTACTCTCCTTAAACTCTCAAATGACCTACTAAAGGCTAAAACCAGTGGACACTATTCTGTACTACTTCTCCTGGATCTCTCTGCTGCCTTTGACACAGTGGAACTCCTCAATAAACTCCACTCCTTTGGTCTCCGGGACTCTAATCTTCGCTGGTTCTCATCCTACCTATCCCACCGCTCCTTCAGTGTCACTTACAACTCTACTTCCTCTCCTCTTCCTTTCTCCATTGGGGTCCCCCAAGGTTCTGTTCGTGGACCTCTCCTTTTCTCAATCTACACCACCTCCCTGGGTCAGTTGATTGCCTCCCACGGCTTTAAATATCATCTCTACGCTGATGACACACAAATTTATCTCTCCACCGCAGCTCTCTCCATCTGTCTCCTCACGCATTACCAACTTACTAGTAGACATGTCAGCCTGGATGTCACATCACTTCCTCAAACTCAACCTATCCAAAACCAAGCTCATGATATTTCCTACCTCAGGTGCCGCTTCCCCTGATTTCTCTGTCAATATCAACGGCTCAACTATCAACTTGTCCCCCCACGCCAAGGTCCTAGGTGTAATCGTGGACTCTGAACTAACCTTTCGGCCCCACATCCTATCACTATCCAAAATTTGCCACCTCAACCTCCGCAACATCTCCAAGATACGCCCCTTCCTAACCAATGACCCCACAAAGCTTCTAATCCACTCCCTGGTCATCTCCCGCCTCGACTACTGCAACTCCCTCCTCATTGGCTTAACTCTAAATAGGCTATCCCCACTTCAGTCCATCATGAACGCTGCTGCCAGGCTCATCCACCTCACAAACTGCTCAGCGTCTGCTATACCCCTCTGCCAATCCCTCCATTGACTGCCACTCAGCCACCGAATTAAATTCAAGATACTAACTATAACTTACAAAGCCATCCACAACCTTTTCCCAAGCTACATCACTAACCTAGTCTCAAAATACCAACCTAATCATTCTCTTCGCTTCTCCCAAGACCTGCTGCTCTCAAACTCCCTTGTCACCTCATCCCATGCTCGCCTTCAGGACTTCTCCAGAGCCTCTCCCATCCTCTGTAATGCTCTACCCCAATCTGTCCGATTTTCTCCTACTTTATCCACTTTCAGACGATCCCTGAAAACTCATCTCTTTAGAGAAGCCCATCTGGCCCCCACCTAACAACTGTACATTTATCTTCTCAATCAGCACATCTCCCACAGTTATTACCTCTTTTATCTCTTGACCTTCCCTCTTAGATTGTAAGCTCTAAGGAGCAGGGTCCTCTGATTCCTACTGTATTAAAGTGTATTGTATTTGTACTGTCTACCCTTAAGTTGTAAAGCGCTACGTAAACTGTTGAAGCTATATAAATCCTGTATAATAATAAAATACCCAACCAAACCCAAAAATGCTCTGAGAGACCTTTGATTTTCAGGAAGGGGGTATGAGCGTATCACCTCTTTCCTTTCTGATGTTAAGTGTTTACCCCCCTTAAAGATACAGTGTCCCAGAAAAACAACTTTTTCCTGGCACCACTGTAGCTTGTCTGTAGCCACCTTACAATTTTGTTCCGCCAAAAAATTTAGCAAACTCAAGGAAGCCATTTCACACCTTTCTCTGGTCACTGCCACCAAGCACAAGTCATCTACATGCTGGAGCAGTGTGACCAGTGTTGCCAACTGTCAGTATTTTTACTGGCAGCCAGTAAAAAAACGGGCACTTTTCTCCTGTCAGTAAATGCCAGTGACAGGAAAAGGTTGCCAGTAAAAAATATGGCTGTGACACTCGTCTCAGAACTGCGCTTGCGCAGTTCCATTCCGGAGCTGGCCAAGAGGCCAAGACCATCTGAGTGCTTACTACAGTGTGTGCCTGAGTATGTCAGGTAATGTCATGGTGAAAGGGAGCCTAGCGGAGCAGTCAGAGCATCCTGTGCAGGTTTGCGAAACAGGATCAAGGCAAGCGAGGAATGGAACTGTCAGTGCTGTTTGGACTGGAGTGGACTGAAGGGACCACCTGGCATAGAGAGAGACTGTCACTGTGATCCAGATGGGGACGTGCTGAGTCAGTGAGGTGTCATCATCTGTGCTGCTGCACATTGCTGTTAGTGTCACTGTGAAAGTAAATTTGTGTGTGTGCTGCCCATTCTAATTTCCAGCCCTCCTGAAGTCCTGTCCCTGAGCTACTTACTTACTATATTGAAAATAAAATAAGAAATATGTTATTTGCCTTAATATCTACCGTACCTTAAATCACATTGCTAATTGCATATTGTACTTCTTCGATGCCTTAATACTGAAATTTGCACAAAACTGTAATTTTGATGAGGACAAGGGCCTCTTCCCGACAACCCTGGCCGTTGGTTGTCGGGGTCTGCGGGCGGGGGCTTATCGGAATCTGGGAGCCCCCTTTAATAAGGGGGCCCCCAGATCCCGGCCCCCCACCCTATGTGAATGAGTATGGGGTACGATGTACCCCTACCCATTCACCTAAGGTGTAAAATGTAAAGTACAAAAACACACACACTTTTGAAAAAAATATTTTATTGCACTGCTCCGGGTGTCTTCTTCCGTCTTGGGGATCTTCTCGCCGGACTCCTCCGCTCTCTTCTGCTCTTTTACCTAGCTCTTTCACGAGCGGAGAAGTCCGGCTACCTTCTTCGTTGTCGCCGCCGTCGTCTGGGGGTCTCGATCCGCCTTCGGGGGTCTTCCGGGGGTCTCTTCTGTTCTTGCGGCGGTCGTCGTCTTCCGCGCCGCCGGCGCCTTCTTCTTCTTGTTCTTCTTCTTGTTCTTCTTCTTGTTCTTCTTCTTCTTCTTCCGATGTTGACCCGTCGCTGTCTCTGCCCGGAATGGCAGAGGCGCGCTGTGCTGGGACTTATATAGGGACATGGGGACAGGGTCACATGCTCATGTCACATGGTGACCCCGCCCCCTTGTGATGTCACAGTCCCAGCATCCTCCGGGACTGTGACATCACAGGGGGGCGGGGTCACCATGTGACATGAGCATGCGACCCTGTCCCCATGTCCCTATATAAGTCCCAGCACAGCGCGGCTCTCCCATTCCGGCCAGAGAGAGCGGCGTGTCAACATCGGAAGAAGAAGAAGAACAAGAACAAGAAGAAGAAGGCGCCGGCGGCGCGGAAGACGACGACCACCGCAAGAACAGAAGAGACCCCCGGAAGACCCCCGAAGGCGGATCGAGACCCCCAGACGACGGCGGCGACGACGAAGAAGGTAGCCGGACTTCTCCGCTCGTGAAAGAGCTAGGTAAAAGAGCAGAAGAGAGCGGAGGAGTCCGGCGAGAAGACCCCCAAGACGGAAGAAGACCCCCGAGCAGTGCAATAAAATATTTTTTCAAAAGTGTGTGTGTTTTTGTACTTCACATTTTACACCTTAGGTGAATGGGTAGGGGTACATCGTACCCCATACTCATTCACATAGGGTGGGGGGCCGGGATCTGGGGGCCCCCTTATTAAAGGGGGCTCCCAGATTCCGATAAGCCCCCGCCCGCAGACCCCGACAACCAACGGCCAGGGTTGTCGGGAAGAGGCCCTTGTCCTCATCAACATGGGGACAAGGTGCTTTGGGGTGGGGGGGCCACACGGCCCCCCTTTCCCCAGGGCACCCCCCATGTTGAGGGCACGCGGCCTGGTACGGCTCAGGAGGGGGGGGCGCTCGTTCGTCCCCACCCCTTTCCTGGCCGGCCGGGCTGCGTGCTCGGATAAGGGTCTGAGATGGATTTGGGGGGAACCCCCACGCCGTTTTTCGGCGTAGGGATTCCCTTTAAATCCATGCCAGGTGACGGAGCTAGCGCGCCGGCATTTACTGCCTACGCTAGCTACGTACCTGAAGTTACGTTCGAAATGAACGGACTGCTCCGTGTGTGGGCAAGTCCGTTCATTTTCAAAAGTCCCGCGGACTTTGGCCAGCGGATTGTCCACCGGAGAAGTCCGGGCGTGTGTGGGCAAGTCCACACGCTCGGAAAGTCCGGCGAAGCCAGCTGGAAAGTCCGGCGGATTGTCCGCTGGACTAAGTCCGCCGGCAAAAGTCCGCACGTGTGTACGCGGCAACAGGCTTACTCGGGTTTCTGATGAAAGTCTTTGCTAACATATGTGTACTAGCAATAACTTCTTCTGACAACTCACCTTCTTTCTCCGATATCTTGGACAGTGTTGCAACTAGGACCTTAGCTGTTTTCCCAAATGCTTCTGCCTCCCATCTAGCCCATGCTGCAACTTCATTAGGTTCAGTCATCCTACTCTTAAAGTTATGGTGTAATGCCGCCCAAACCCTGACACCAAATGTTCCCTGTAGCGGCACTGGCCAATCCATTGCCTTTGCCAAGCTGTGCCATTTCTTTGGTACTTCACTACCCACTTCCCATAGTGGGCCTTAATTTCCTCCCGGGGTGTCAATGGCGCCCCGCAAACCTTAGTACCTCCTCCCACCTGATTCCCCATCACTGGATCGTCAGTGAGGTTCCAGTTACTTTTCTTTTCCTATGGGAGCTGGCCAATACTCCCCTTGTGCTTTGCTCCACTGAAAGCACGCCCCCACCCCCTACTTGGATGAGGCTATTGTAGCGGATCCTCAAGTCTGCTGGGAAATCCTTGAAGCTGAGGAAGTGCTAACTTATTCATGGCCACCTTTTACCCCCTCCAGTAACTGGACGACACACAGTTCGGGGAGACAATCAACACTTTATTTAGCCACAGCTGGCTTTTTATATGCTTCCCCATGCAAGGGGTTTCTTAACTCATTTTCCAGGGGCATTCCCCTAACAATAAAACTGCGCCCTACACATGACTAGGAGTGCAATTACATCCCGTAGCAGATAATAGGTGGATTCATTAACACACTGAACAATGGGTGAATGGAAAGCTGCCTCAGACCCTACTTAACCCAATTTACTCATTCAGACATCAGTAGACATTCTGTCTCCACCTCTCCTGGAATGCCCATTCTAGGAGCCAGAGTTCCTGGCCATCAACGTCACAGTGTAATGGGGACTAGATTTTTATATTTCGCTACAGCTATATCCCAGGGTCAATTTGTTCAGAACTCTTACCCACTTGACCGCACAGAATACTTTATTCAATGCAGGACCACATAGGTCTGATAAGAGCCCTTCTGACAGAAAACCTTCTCCCTCCCACTTAACCACCCCAAATGCAGAAACCCATGGCTGTTACTGCACCCAGTGCGGGATCACACAGATCTGAAGGGAGAACCTGTCCTGACAGTCTACTTCCCTTTCTTAAACTGAACTTTTAAGGCACAGTTTGTTACAGCATGAATTGGAGATCACACACAGGGAAACCACTAAAGCCCCATACACACGCTCGGACAATCCGCGGACCAGGTCGGTCGGATTCTGTCCGACGTACTTTGTCCGATGTTGGTGTTGCGTACACACGGTCGGACTACGTTGTCGGAATATCCGGTCCGGAAGAACGTCGTGACGTAAGTCGTCGTCCACGAGATTACAAAAGGGAAGTTCAGCACCACGTCAGGCACCCGTTGGGCTCCTTCTGCTGATCCCGTGTTTATCGAGAGTTAGTGGAAGTTTGGTGACTTAAGATTCGCGCTTCTCAGTTTTCTGACTCAGATCGTTACTGCTCTTCAGTTTGTGCTTGTCATGCGTATCTGTTTATTAGTGCGTGTAGTCAGTTCACATTTGTTGGTCATTGCGGCCTATATCTTGATATAGGACGCTTTGATTTGCACTGCTTATTGTCTGCTCGTTGCTCGTATTCAGTTCGTTCTTTCAGGCCTTGCTGTTTATCGGTGCTTTCTGTTTGTCCGTTCTGACCAGCCGACCTTTTGTGACCTTCTGAGTGATGTTTCCCGTGCGTACTCGTCGCCGAGTTCGTGCTGTACGCGGAATTGGTGTCGGGCTTTTAGCTTTGACCCAAGACCCGTCCATGAACAGAGTGACGAGGAGTATGTGGACCAAGAATTGGTTGCTTCAGCGTGACCAGTTCTCGCACATGCCTTTGCTTCGTGAGATCCGGGAGAATAATCCTGATGATTTCAGGAACTTTCTCAGGATGACGGACCCCGATTTTCACCGTCTTTTGGCTTTGCTGACCCCCTTTATCAGCCGGCAGGATACCTGCATGAGACAAGCCATTACTCCGGAGCAGAGGCTTGTTGCCACGTTGAGGTACTTGGCGACAGGGAGAAGTCTTCAGGATTTGAAGTTCTCTTCAGGTATCTCTCCCCAGGCCCTGGGAATCATTATTCCAGAGACCTGTTCTGCCATCATTCAGGTCCTGCAGGAGGACTATATTAAGGTAACATTTCTACTTGACTATTCCCTTCTATGTATGCTCTGTTTGCTAATGTCTTCTATTTTTGACCTCCTTCCCTAATTACCATGATTGCAATATGTTCTAATATGCTGTGCCCCTTTTCTCCTTCATGCATTTTTCCCTTCACTTACCTCACCAGCATGCTCTTCTGCCCCAATAGACACCTATGGCCTAGTCACTTAATCAATGTCTTTTGTCTGCTGCATAGTATTGTTTGTCCCCAAACACCCCCTAAAATATGCACAAATGTTTGCTGTGTGGTTTACTTCATGTAGAGCCCCTTTAGAAATTTTTTATTTTTTTTGGGGGGGGGGGGGGGGTGGCAAACTCATTAGGAACCCCCTCCCCCAACTGCTCTGTCAGATGGTACCAATCCTTTATCTGCTGGCTTTCCCAAGGTCCATACACACTATATACCTACCTCTTTATAGTGGGCATCTTTAGGGATGAATTCAGCAAAGCATGTAGTGCAAGGGGCTGCCTCCATACATTCCATTTCCTAATTTTTTGTCTTCTTTCCCTCCTATTAGCTTTCTTGGTAATTTCAGAATGTCACAATGTGCCTGCCTTTTTTAGGGGTGGGGGGGGGTTGAAATGTTATTTTATCTTTCCTGGGGGCTGCCAATAGTGTTAAGTACAGAGGGTCTGGCCAAACTAGCACACATTATTGAGCCATTTGCCAATCAATGAAGTGCAGAGGGTTACCTGTCCCCCCCCCCCCAAAACCCTAGTTATTGCCAATGGCCCATCAGAAGTGTGGGGATTGATGGGGGGTGAGTCATCTGTGAAGGGGAGCCTCTACTTTTCTGTGCAAATACTTTCCAGCCTCCAATTTTATACAATGCTCTTGTTCCAAGATGTTGATTGTCTAATCTGCTTGCAATGTTTAGGTGCAAAGTGACTAATTTTTTTTTTTTGTTTCACTCCACAGTTCCCTTCCACGCCACAGGAATGGCAGACTGTGGCCTCCCACTTTGCCAGCCGTTGGGACTTTCCTAACTGCGGAGGGGCAATTGATGGGAAACACGTCCGCATCGTCCCACCGCCCAACTCGGGGTCCTACTATTATAATTATAAAGGGTTTAATAGTGTAGTGATGTTGGCGGTGGTGTCGGCAACATATGAATTTATGTATGTGGACGTGGGGATGAACGGCCGGATATCGGATGGTGGTGCCATTACGCACACGGAGTTCTACTGGCGTCTCCAAAGTGGCAGTCTGTGCTTGCCACCTCCAGAGGAGAATGCCGAAGGACTCCCCTTCGTCTTTGTCGCAGATGAAGCGTTTGCGTTGACTCCCCATGTGATGAGGCCGTTCCCGATGAGGACCCTCACCCCGGACCAGAGGGTCTTCAACTACAGGCTGTCCAGAGCAAGAAGAGTGGTGGAGAACACTTTTGGCATCCTGGCCAGCCGCTTCCGCCTGTTCCTGACGGCATTTAACTTGGCGGAATACAAACTGAACCACATAGTTCTTGCCTGTTGCATATTGCACAACTTCCTCAAAAGACATAACAGGAACTATGTGGTGCCCGTTGGCCCAGATGTGGAGGGCCCTCCAAATGCGGACCTCACAGCCCTTCGAGTGGCACGTCCAGGCTTGCCCCCTCTAAATGCCCGCGTGGTCCGCGACCAATATATGGAGTACTTTGTGGGTAGGGGGGCCATTGCTCTGCCTGACGATGTGTGAGAGGCATTTTTTAATAAATCTGATATTTGAACCAACCTATGATTTCTTGTCATTTCAGTCTTGTTTTTAGCTTATTTTACCTTCACATTTTTTCCCTTTGCCTTCGACAGTGGGAATGCACTTTCTGGGCAAAAGGAGGTAACAGTCTCTTCTTCCCAAAAAGATTATTCTCATGTTGTGTGTTTGCTACCTAATCTTTGGTCTAGAGAAGGTTTGTCCTGCATAATTGACACCCAAAATACTCCTTTTCATCACCAGGTCTGACATGTGTGTATTCTGAAAAATGCTGGGCTCCGTGTTTTCGTACAAAGCACTGTGGGTGTCATTTACATAAGTCAAATCCGCTATGCTCTACAAGTGCATTGAAAAAGTTCCCTGGGCAAGACAATTGCAGTGCAAAGTGGATTTGCCTTTAGTAAATAACACCCATTGCCCCCCATATCCTTTACATTTTACATACATAATGCATTGTGTTTTTTAAATAAGGAAGCCACACATTTAGAAAAATAAAAAAGTTTACTAGGAAAACCTTCACAAGTGCAGTTACAATCTTCACGCCAAAACTGACAACATCTTGGTTATTTACAACATTGTTTACAAACATTCCGCAATTGGTAAAACCAGGCATGGAGCAAAACAGAACCTATGAACTAGGAAAGTTCAACTTTGTAAAGTGAAGACAAGATCAGACATGACTATATGTTCAAAGTGTGTTTGATCTTGCCTTCATCACATGGGGGGGTCACCCCCGGAAAGTGGAAATTTAGAACATGCACACAATTTGGGTCTGAAAATGGTCATTAGATGGTAAAACACATGCCTTGAAGCTTCAAAAGTGCCATTTTCCATCATGGGGATGAATGGACGTTTTTTGGGGGTGCAACCCCTTCACCACAACCACTTTCGTAGTTCGTAAAGTGTTTGCACCCCCAAAAAAACGTTGCCATTCATCCACCATGATGGGAGCTAGCACATGTGGACACAATGTGTGCATGTTCCAAATTTCACACAGTTTTTAAGTTGCAAATGTGTTCAGAAGCTGGCACAAATGTGTGTTAATTACTTGGTGCGTTTTCATATTTTTCCTAAAACATCAATGATGTTCTTCAATTTTTGTTGAACATCATTGATGTTTTGCTTTATGTAATCTAGATCTCTATTGCAGACCATTATCTCTCCGATGAGTACGTGGGCACTCTCTGTGGTAAAGTGCGATTTTTCTTCCACAACATCCACGTCACCTAAAAACCACAAACAAACAAAAATGGGGTGTTGGAAATGAGGCAGCCATACATGGTTTAGCTTACCAGTAGCTGTGTTCTCCCACACTCACCTGTTGTGGTGACAAGTTCTCCAAGTTCGATGATCTCTCCTTCCTCCTCCTCCTCCTCTGCTTCTGCTCTTTCCCCTTTTTTGGGAGGTGTTGGTTTGGGGGTTTCCTCAGACGGCCCAAGTTTTCGCTCCCCTATGAGAATGTACAAAAGGAAGATTTAGCAACACAATCTATTGAGGGCAGAAATAGGAAATGACAAACATTGCTTGAAAGTGACGGACACTATTTTAGTTTGGCCAGTTACAAATGTCAACTACATGAATGTAGTCACTTTGTAAAGGTGCTAAACTGACTAGCTTTTTGGTAGAAGTTTGTGTGATGGAGACCCCCCTCTAGTATCCACTGGAGCACATGTGTGGAAAAGCCTAATAAAAAGGGGGTTTGGGTGTCCCAGCACTAGTGCTCTAGAGTCCAGATGGGTAAACAGCTACTGGGTGACCTCTCCTTTACATTGAATAAATTGGCTTGACATTCTTGATGACATTTCTAGTGAGAACAAACTTCCTTTCCCCAAAAAAAACACCAAACCACGTATTATAAGTGGCCGAACGTTCGAGGTTGCGTACGATCAAATGGACACACACACGACCATGACAGTGGCAGAAAGATCGAGGCTGAGTACGATCGAATGCACAGACGAACATGAAAGTGGCCATTTTGGAATGTACAACTTTGTAAAAATCAAACCACATGGAGCAGTATGCAAGCAAGAAATCAAACACAAAACACAACTACTTACTTTTTTGAAGAATTCGCTTGATCTTTCTGTACTGATCGGCCTCCCTCAGTTTCAGGTCTGACCAGCGTTTCCTCAGTTGCTCCTTGGATCGTTGTACCCCAAAATGATTGTACAGCCTTCTCACAACTTTAGACATGATCTTGGCCTTGCGGACATTGGGGTTGAGGTAAGGCCCATACTTCCCATCATAGTCGCTCCTCTTTAATATGTCCACCATCTCCAACATTTCTCCAAATGACATATTTGAGGCCTTGAATTTCAGGCTCCGGGATCGGGACGTTTGTGCCTCCGGACTTTCCTCGTCCACCTCCTCGTTGGGGGGATATTTGGGGCGCACCTGCTGTGTCCCCGCCATGTGCTCTCCCCACTGCGCCGTAAAGAGAAGGGGTGGGGAATAGACGAGAAAGATCGTCAGGGGCGGGCGGAGTTTGACGCATGCGCACTGTATATAAAACGTCACACGCCTGTGTCGTAGCCACGATCTGGGAGACGAGGGGAGAGAAAGCTCACGCACGAGACGATCGCTAGAAACGAAGGTACAATTTGACGTTGGTACATAACTAGCCTAGACTGATTAGAACTTGAGGCTTCTTTATGGAGAAGATTAGGAGAGTTTAGGCTGACATTATTTATATTGTTTGGTGTGGCGTTGTGTCTTGCAGAGGTGATGGAGGCCTTCTACAACGTGAGCTTTCTACCCATCTTCATTGATAAATACCGGCAATTCCCCCTCTTATGGCAGGCGAAACACAGGGATTATAGCAACAGACCAAAGAGGTACGCAGCCCTGCTGAAACTTGTGGCATTTGTAAAGCCTACCCTGCC
The DNA here is from genome assembly GCA_028564925.1 of Lithobates sylvaticus. Classification (NCBI taxonomy): domain Eukaryota; kingdom Metazoa; phylum Chordata; class Amphibia; order Anura; family Ranidae; genus Lithobates; species Lithobates sylvaticus. Next base: position 216,546,798 of record CM053027.1, on the reverse strand, counting down.
CATGGCAACCGTGGCAAACTTAAAAGTGAAGATCAACAACATGAAGAGTACCTATTTCCGGGAGCGCAATAAGGTCCTGAAGTCACAAGCATCTGGAGCTGCAGCAGCTGATGTCCATGTCCCCACGCTCTGGTACTATGACAGGCTCCACTTTCTCAAAGACCAGGCTACTGTCAGGAAGTCACTCTCGACTCTTCCTTGCACGCGTCCTTCCGCGCACGCCACCCCTGATGAGGCTTCCGAGGACCAACCTGGGCCTTCCAGTATGGAAGATGTGCAGGTGCCCAGCTTGTTCCAGGTATAGTAGTTTTGTAACCAGTTTGGGGAATAATGAATGATGTTCAGTTAATTCAGGATCCCCAATTGCTTATTTCCTAACGTGATTGACATATCAACAGACAGTGGTGTGGGAGACATTTTTGTGAAGAATCTAAACTGCAGGGCTGAGAATTGTATGGTTTTGTATTTGAAAACATTTTGCAACAGTCACTAGATGAGAATTGTGTGTGTTTGATGAACAAATAACTGAAACTATGTCCCTTTTTCATACACAGGAAGACCTCAGCCAGGAGGTGGCTGTGGAAGGTGGCAGTCAGGAGGAGGCAGGGGGTAGTGGCAGCCAAGAGGGGGGTAGGCGTAGGAGCCTGACTGTCTCCCAAGTCCCTCCCCTCCGCCTTCCCTACAGAAGGGCGAAAAACATGGGGGAGGTGGGAGAGTCAGCGCTCCAGCTGATAAAAGATGCCTCAGCCTCCCTCTATGCCACACCCACCTACGAGGAGGCCTTTGCCTCCTTGGTTACCAGTAAATTTACGGGTATGGAGGCGGGGCAACGCAGCATGTGTGAGGAGGTCATCCTCAAAATACTAAATGAGGGGATGGCTGGGGAGATGACTCCCCTCACACATGTTTGCGAGAGTGACCTTGCTCCGCCTCCTCCTCCTCCTTCTGCCACCCCACCAGCACCAGCACCACGGCGTGGAAGGAAGCGTACAAGGAAGACAAGAGAGTGACGACCTGGACTCAGTCTGGTCTGAGAGAAGATGGAGCCTCTCGTAGGACCAGAGCCTGGGGACCTAGATGGCATCTGCTGCAGTTCCGGATGTTTTGGACTTCAGGACCAGATTGCGCTCCCTTATTATTTAGATAGGTACTCTTCATGCCCCCAATTGTTTAAGTCTGTAAAATGATGGTTGCCATGGGTGTCCAAGGCTTTGCAAATTCCCCAAGTTTCACCATGGCTGCGTTCCTCTTTGGTTTGTTGCTGAGACCTAAATAAAGGTTTTTTTGATTTGAAATAATCATTGACTATTGTGTTTTACTTTTCTACAATGACAGTTTTTCTTTGAGTAGGCAGGTACATTTCACTAATCCTAAAGTAGAATTAACAAGGGGCACCAACAACCAACAAACTCCTAGTAAATTTAAGCAAGAAATACAAATGTTAATAATGTGGTTTTGCTAAGTTGAGACATACAAACCCCCTCCAAAAAACCAAAAAATTCTCCTTCAAATATGTATTCCCCAAAAAAAAAAAAAAAAAAAAAAAATCATGGTAAAAAAATAACAAAGATTGTATTACGATCTGAGTAAAAATAAACATGTAGTGTATAAATGCTGCAAAGTAATAAAGAAGTAAGTTTGTGAGAAGTGCGGGTGAATAGGAGCAGCTAAAAGATGTCATTCTTGTTGCATTGTAAAGAAAAAGAGAATGCGCTGCATTAAAGACATTTTAACATTGCAGCGTGACGAATGTGCTGTGTCGATTAGGAAAGGTAGTTTTACCTGACCGAGCGCTTCCGTCACAGAATTGCTTCTGAGCATGCGTAGCACTTTGTCCGTCGGACAAGCGTACACACGCTCGGATTTGGTGTGATCGGACCGTGTTGACGGCAAAGATTTCCAGCAGGAGATAAGACTTTGTCCGTCGGACAAACCGACGAACACTGTCCGATGGTGCATACACACGGTCTGATTTTTCAACAACCTTGTCCGATCGGACAGAATCCATGAAAAAGTCTGACCGTGTGTATGGGGCTTAAGTCTATCTCGCCAGATCTTCAGCAGCATACACACATCAAACACGACGATATAAAAGAAGAACGGTGTATCTACTATCACCCCAAGTTGCTCATATTCATGGCTTGGACACATCAGCAAGGTTATGCAATTTTATGTATTCTCCCCCCTCTAGCTTTTTGTGCTCTGACTGGGGGTATGGATTTCTCTCTTGGTCTAAACACAATTATTGCTAATAGCACCCAAACAATTGCCCCCAATGCCCCTGTCAATATTTCAAATACAAACAGAGAAGTTGCACATAGATTACCAGTATCATTCATTTAGGCAAAGTCTTACTTCACTCTATAAACCCTGTTAGTAAAATCCACTCATACAGTGTAGCCGTTAATACCTTCAATTAGTATGCATGAACATCAACAATTAGTATAGTTATATGACACATAGACAATATACTTTCATTCAGAAGGCACCTGTGATATCATAGGCATCAAAGCAGCGCAAACATGCATGGCCTCCCCTTAGCCTATGAACCCAGGCCTTCCAGGCAACCCTCTCATTCACACCCAAAAACAATTTAGTACTCTGCGTTAGTTAAAAGACAACAACAGTTTCACTTTTTTACATATAACAGACAATAATGTTCACTCTTCACACTTGCCCGGAAAGGGGTTGTCCTCACCTTGAGACCCCAACTTTGCCCACACACTCACACTTTCACACACCTTTGTTGGACTGGCCAAACATTAATTACTTACTGTGGGCCCCGAAGGACTTACAGCCAGCAACCCTAATGGCTACGGCTCAGGAACCCACTCATACAAGTTAGTAGACAAACAGAACATAAAGAATCACCCCTCTTGCCCAGGTTCTTTGACTCACTGTGGGCCCTTGTCTTATTGCAGTTATACATCAGTTAGACCACAGATCTTGTGTTCAGTTAGCAATCCGAGTCTTCTACTGCACCATTGATTGCAAAGGGAAATACCTGAAAGCAAGACTGGATCCAAATTAAATTGTTTATTAGCACATAAATATATATATATATATATATATATATATATATATATATATATATATATATATGGGGAACAAAGCACTATACAGAACGTGTGTGTATATTAGCGATGTCCCACTAAGCCTTGAATACATCTCTTCTTTTATACCCCCTCCATGGTTGACACACCCAGAGCTCCACATCTGCTTATCTGGTTATTTGTGTCTCCCATCCTCTGTTAGTACGCACAACCATGACTTGACATATCGACATACAACTGCTTACAACGTGCATATTGCTATCTAAACAGCTTACAACACATATTGTTATCTAACTGCTAGCAGCACATATTTTTGTTACAAAACATGTTTATGTCATTTTGCAGTGCTGACAGAGGAATACAGAATATACTTAACCACTTAAGCCCTGTACCATTTGGCTGGCCAAAGACCAGAGCACTTTTTGCGATTCGGCACTGTGTCCCTTTAACTGACAATTGCACAGTCGTGCGACGTGGATCCCAAACAAAATTTACATCCTTTTTTTCCCCACAAATATAGCTTTCTTTTGGTGGTATTTGATCACATCTGCGGTTTTGGGACCATTCACATTTATACAGTGGTCGGTGCAATTAAAACTGCATTGATTACTGTGTAAATGTGACTGGCAGTAAAGGGGTTGACCACTAGGTGACGCTGTAGGGGCTAAGTGTGTCCTAGGGAGTGATTCTAACTGTGGGGGGGGGGGGGGCTGTGTGTGACACTACACTGATCACCGCTCCCAATTACAGGGAGCTGTGATCAGTGACAGTGTCATTAGGCAGAACGTAATGTAAACAAGCATCTCCCCATTCTTCCTCACCGCGAGACGATCACAGGTATCCCCGCGGACATCGAGTCTGCAGAACCTGTGATCACAGAGCTCCCGGCGGTTGCGCGCGCACGCAAGCCGCCTCTTAAAGGGCCGCGTACAGGTACGTTAATCTGCCTGTACGTGCCCTTCTGCCGCAGTATATCTGCATGAGGCGGTCGGAAAGTGGTTAATTAATTAACATAGCAAACATATAACCTACATATATATATATATATATATATATATATATATATATATATATATATATATATATATATCCTTTTTCCACCAATAAAAAAAATTGTTTTTTTATTGGTGGAAGAAGGGTATTTATATACTGCAGGGATGTGTGGTGAGGTCAGTGGCTGGGGAGGCACTGGCTAGTATCAGAGGCAGATACACACACAATAATTCTAGCACTAGTCTCCTATGTAACTCTAAAAATTTAACCTGTAACAAGTCAAAGCATCGCATATGGAGATTTTTAAGTACCAAAGTTTGGCACCATAGGCGTTGCCAGGGGGTGGCTATTGAGGCTGTAGCCCCGAATCTGGAGCCCATAGCCTTGCCGCAGGTCCTTGCTTAACCAGCAGGTCACGGCTGCGTCAGGCGGGCTGCATTAGAGGTGGATGAGAGGAGAGAGACATCACGTCACCACTCTTCCGCCCTCACAGCCAGACCACTTCAATATATGAGCGATGTGTGCCTGGGAGCAGAGAGATGACATCAGCGCTCTTCCGCCCTCACAGCGCGGGTGCTCATTTTGTCAGAACACGGCCTCTTCAACGTCGGAGGTGCGGCGGGGAGCAGAGAGATTACATCATCTCTCACTGCCCGCCCCGCATCTCCGCTCTCCTGCCCTCACTAAATGGACCAGTGCTGCCAGCCTGCCACCAATGCAGCGACAATGCACATTTGGTGGCACTGGCATGGCAAGTGACAATCCACAGCAGTTGGCAAGTGACAACCCACATCTAGTGACAGGTGACGTGGCAAGTAACAATCTGCATCAGGTGGCAGGTGACGTAGCAAGTGACAATCTGCAAATGGTGGCAGGTGACGTGGCAAGTGACAATCTGCAAATGGTGGCAGGTGACATGGCAAGTGACAATCCGCAAATGGTGGCAAGTGACGTGGCAAGTGACAATCTGCATCAGGTGGCAGGTGACGTAGCAAGTGACAATCTGCAAATGGTGGCAGGTGACGTGGCAAGTGACGTGGCAAGTGACAATCTGCAAATGGTGGTAGGTGACATGACAAGTGACAATCCACATCTGGTGGCAGGTGACGGTGGCAATTTAAAAAACTGCATCTGGTGACAGGCGATGGTGGCAAGTGACATTCTGCATCTGGTGGCAGGAGATGTGGCCAAGTGACATGCCCAGGGCTCCCACTGATTCTGCATTATGGTGAGTTGAACCACTTCATTATTTCATTATATATTAGAATGTAACAAAATTGCTTACCACCGACGTGCACTGGAAAAACAGCGCTGTCTAATAATCTTGAAGTAAAAAATAGATGATAAATAATAAAAAAATGTCTGCTGCAACATAATGTGAGATACACACAATACAATGTACACCATAAATTAATTTAAATGAATATAAATGAAATTAAAAAAAATCATGATTTTAACCTTCTATGAAGAGGTGAGCTGCCATCTAGATAAAGAAAGGCGTGTAGAAGTGGTGTATCTGGATTTTGCAAAAGCATTTGACACAGTTCCCCATAAACATTTACTGTACAAAGTAAGGTCCGTTGGCCTGGACTACAGGGTGAGTACATGGATTGAAAACTGGCTACAAGGGCGAGTTCAGAGACTGGTGATAAATGGGGAGTACTCGGAATGGTCAGGGGTGGGTAGTGGGGTCCCCCAGGGTTATGTCCTGGGACCAATCCTATTTAATTTGTTCATAAACGACCTGGAGGATGGGGTAAACAGTTCAATCTCTGTATTTGCGGACAATACTAAGCTAAGCAAGGCAATAATTTCTCCGCAGGATGTGGAAACCTTGCAAAAAGATCTGAACAAATTAATGGCAAATGAGGTTCAATGTAGAAAATGTAAAATAATGCATTTGGGTGGTGAAAATATGAATGCAATCTATATACTGGGGGGAGAACCTCTTGGGGAATCTAGGATGGAAAAGGACCCTGGGGTCCTAGTAGATGATTGGCTCAGCAATGGCATGCAATGCCAAGCTGCTGCTAACAAAGCAAACAGAATATTGGCATGCCTTAAAAAGGGGATTAATTCTAGAGATAAAATAATAATTCTCCCGCTCTACAAGACTCTGGTCCAGCTGAGTATGCTGTCCAGTTCTGGGCACCAGTCCTCAGGAAGGATGTACTGGAAATGGAGCGAGTACAAAGAAGGGCAACAAAGCTAATAAAGGGTCTTGAGGATATTAGCTATGAAGAAAGGTTGCGAGCACTGAACTTATTCTCTCTGGAGAAGAGACTCTTGAGAGGAGATATGATTTCAATATACAAATACCATACTGGTGACCCCACAATAGGGATAAAACTTTTTCGCAGAAGGGAGTTTAACAAGACTCGTAGTCACTCATTAAAATTAAAAGAAAAGAGGTTTAACCTTAAACTACGTAGAGGGTTCTTTACTGTAATGCGGCGTACACGCGGTCGGAATTTCCGATGGAAACAGTCCGATGGGAGCTTTTCTTTGGATTTTCCGACCGTGTGTATGCCCAACGGTCTTTTTCTGTCGGAATTTCCGACGGACTTTGAATTGAGAACCTGTTCTCAATTTTTCCGACGAAAAACCTTTCTATCGGATTTTCCGATCGTGTGTATGCAATTCCAACACGCAAAATTCCGACGCATGCTCAGAAACAATTCGACGCATGCTTGGAAGCATTAAACTTCCCTTTTATAGTGCTGTCAAACTTGTTTTATGCCGCTGTGTTATTGACCGTCGGAATTTGGTGTGATCGTGTGTAGGCAACACAGCTTGAGCGGAATTCCGTCGGAAAAACCGTCACAGTTTTTCCCGACGAGAACTCCGATCGTGTGTACGCGGCATAAGAGCGGCAAGGAGGTGGAATACCCTTACACAGTTGGTGGTCTTAGCAGGGGGCATCGATAGTTTCAAAAACTATTCGATTAGCACCTAAACGACCGCAACATACAGGGATATACAATGTAATACTGACATATAATCACACACATAGGTTGGACTTGATGGACAACCTCACCTACAATGTAACTATGTAACCTACCTGACCCCTTCACTGACCTACCTGACCATTACACTGACCTGCCTGACACATACACTGACCTACCTAGCTGACACGTACACTGACCCACTAACCTGACACATCATTGACCTACCTTCCTGACACATACACTGACCTACCTGACACATACATAAACCCACCTACCTGACACATACACTGACCTACCTGACACATACATTGATCCGCCTACCTGACACATACACTGACCCACCTACCTGACACATACACTGACCCACCTACCTGACACATACACTGACCCACCTACCTGACACATACATTGACCCGCCTACCTGACACATACACTGACCCGCCTACCTGACACATACACTGACCCACCTACCTGACACATACACTGACCTACTTGACACATACTGACCCACCTACCTGACATATACACTGACATACCTGACACATACACTGACCTACCTACCTGACACACTGACCCACCTACCTGACACATACATTGACCCACCTACCCGACACATACATTGACCTACCTGACACACCATTGACATACCTACCTGACACATACACTGACCCACCTGACTGCTACTACTTGCACTACTCACCCCCCCATCCTCCCACACACAGTTCAGTGTATTGGGGAGGATCCATCCTTCTCCTTACCTCTGCTCTTCATGGCTTCATAAACCATCACATTAGGGCTCTCCTCAGCACTGGGTGGGCAGTATTGCTTAGTAGTCCTCGCCAGTGCCATCCAGCCACTCTGTGGTGTCCCCCGCTGGCCGGGAGGTCAGCTAACAGCCGTTGCACCTCTCCCCATGCTCCCATGATCTCCAACGAGCCCTGCCCCGCCCCCTCCGCTGCACTCACACAGACACACAGGCTGCACCAGAGGGACAGGCTGGAGAGTCCCGGAGCGGCACTGTCAGATATTCCTGTGTGAGGAGATGTGACTGTGGGGGCACTCAGCAGGACACATCGGGGGATTGGTGGCATGCAGCGGATGTGTTTCTGGGACAGCCGGCCCGGCACTGAGCAGGGGCGAGCATTTAGGAGAGGAAAGCCAAGCTCACACACGCCTGGAGCTTCACCGGGACAGAGGCTGTGGCTGCGCTCTAGGTGGTAGTGCTGCCTACTTTGCCTAGCGGTAGCGCTGGCCCTGTAGACCCCCCTCCATCAGTACAGACCCCACCTCAGTAAAAAACACCCCCTCCTTCAGTACAAACCCCCCCCCCCCCCAATCAGTACAGACCCCACTCAGGACAAACCACCCCCCTCTACCAGTACAGACTCCACTCAGGACAAACCACCCTGCTCCATCAGTACAGACCAGGGACATGAAGTCAGGAGAGGCAGGTGAGGCAGGTCCTGTACAGGGCTGCTAATAAATCTAGTTGTGCTAGGTGGCTAATAGCTAGCCTGGCTAATTGGTAAATTGATCCACTGATTCCTGTCCCAAGTCTGAGTTTGTGGTAGTATCTCTCTTCTGTCAATAGGTGGCACTGTTGCTTTTGACATTGGAATGATGGATTACCATAGATTTAGGTAATGGGTAACTAGGTTGTCTCAGCCAATCAGCAGGAGTTTCTTTGGCTGCTGTGTATGCTAGGATAGGCTATTTATTTGGGAGGAGTCAGGCGGTCAGAATTTTTCCTGCCCGAGGCTGCGGCCTGGGGGGGGGGGGGGGTGTTAAGAAGCTCCTGGTTGTTAGGCCTGAAGCCTGAGGCCTATCCAGGAGGCATTCTGGCTGCTAGGTCCACTTAAGGCCTATCCAGCAGTTTGGGGTCCAATAGCCAAAGTTAAGCCAAAAAGCCTGGGAAGAAACCGCATGTGTTAGAGGGGAGCCTAATCAATGAGGGGAGCCTGATCAATGTCGGAACTAAAGAAAAAGCAGTTGCCACAAAGGGAAGACCACTCCTGTTACTGGAGGTAAGTTTGGAAAGGATGACGTTCTGAAGGAGTTTTAGAGCAGATGCTTCACTAGCTGGGGACAGTGAAGTTGTGGGAAAGCTTCAGTGGAGACTCATATACAGGAAGGCAGCAGTTAGCTGTGAGCAAAGCTTGAAGGTGTACGGTGGGTAGCTGTAAGTAAAGCTTGAAGATAAAGTACAGCGGTTAGCTGTGAGTGAAGCTAGGGGAATCCAGTGGGTGGCTGAGAGTCCAAGAAGTCTAGTGAGAGAGAGACGCGAGCTGAGCCTAAGGATCTACAGTGGGATACTGTGAGTTAAACTGGAAGATCTACAGTAGGATACTGTGAGAGAATTTGTTAGGGGACAGCGGTTGCTACTGTACATGATACAGATTGCTGCATTCAGCTTAAAGGCCCTCGTTCTGTATTGCTTTCTGCCTAGTTCTATTTTTGTCTATGGAGTTTGCCTTAATAGCTATTGCATTTGCCTAAGGGTGTCCCTAAACCCTCCTTCCCCCAAGTTCCTGTTAAGAGGAATGCCTCTCACTGCAGTGTCAGCGAAAGGAGGCATGTGTCTAAAAGACAAATGCTCCTTTCCAGCCCATAAGATTTACCAACAATCCCATGTTTTTCTCACACAGTTAAGAGGGGAGAATGAGAATCTGCTGTTGCTGCTGCTGTTGAAAGGGTACTCTTTTAATCAAGCTAAATTATATATTTATATGCTATATGTTATAACTAGGGATGAGCCGAACACCCCCCTGTTAGGTTCGCACTAGAACCTGCGAACAGACCTAAAGTTCGTGAGAACCTTAGAACCCTATTAAAGTCTATGGGACTCGAACGTTCAAAATCAAAAGTGCTAATTTTAACCACCTCAATACAGTGCATTTTCACACCCTTCCTGCCCAAGCCATTTTTCAGCTTTCAGCGCTGTCACACTTTGAATGACAATTGCGCAGTCATACAACACTACCAAATGAAGTTATCATTTTGTCCCCACAAATAGAGCTTTCTTTTGGTGGTATTTGATCACCTCTGCGGTTTTTATTTTTTGCGCTATAAACAAAAGAAGAGGGACAAGTTTAAAAAAAAAAAACAATATTTTTTACTTTTTGCTATACTAAATATCCCCAAAAAATATATAAAAAATGATTTTTTTTTTCCTCAGTTTAGGCCAATACGTATTCTTCTACATATTTTTGGTAAAAAAAAAAAAAAAAAATCGCAATAAGCGTATATTGATTGGTTGCGCAAAAGTTAAAGCGTCTGTAAAATAGAGGATAGATTTATAGCATTTTTATTTTATTTATTTTTTTAACTAGTAATGGCGGCGGTCTGCGATTTTTATCGTGACTGCGATATTGCGGCGGACAAATCGGACACTTTTGACACATTTTTGGGACCATTCATATTTATACAGCGATCCGTGCTATAAAAATGCATTGATTACTGTATAAATGTGACTGGCAGGGAAGGGGTTAACCACTAGGGGCGCTGAAGGGGTTAATATGTTCCCTGGGCGTGATTCTAACTGTGGGGGGGAGGGGACTCACAAGGGGAGGAGACCGATCGGTGTTTCTCTGTACTGAGAACACACCATTGGCTCCTCTCCTCTGACAGGAACGTGGATCTGTGTGTTTACACACACAGATCCACGGTCCCGCTGTGTTACCGGGCAATCGCAGGTGCCCGGCGTGCGCGCTCCCTGGAGGGCTGGGAAGGGGAGGACGTCATATGACGCCCTCCCACCCTGAGAGCTGTGCCGCCTGGCCATCAATAGACAGCCAGCGGTCAGCCACTGGTTAAAGGCTTATATGCAAGTTATTGTCATAAAAAGTGTTTGGGGACCTGGGTCCTGCCCCAGGGGACATGTATCAATGCAAAAAAAAACTTTTAAAAACTGCTGTTTTTTCAGGAGCAGTGATTTTAATAATGCTTAACCACTTCAGCCCCGGACCAATTGGCAGCCAAAGGACCAGGCCAAAGGACCAGGCCCCTTTTTGCGATTCGGCACTGCGTCGCTTTAACTGACAATTGCGCGGTCGTGCAAAACAAAATTGGCGTCCTTTTTTTCCCACAAATAGAGCTTTCTTTTGGTGGTATTTGATCACCCCTGCGGTTTTTATTTTTTGCGCTATAAACAAAAATAGAGCGACAATTTTGAAAAAAATGCAATATTTTTTGCTTTTTGCTATAATAAATATCCCCCAAAAATATATAAAAAAACTTTTTTTTTCCTCAGTTTAGGCCGATACGTATTCTTCTACATATTTTTGGTAAAAAAAATTGCAATTAGCGATTATTGATTGGTTTGCGCAAAAGTTATAGCGTTTACAAAATAGGGTATAGTTTTATAGCATTTTTATTAATATTTTTTTTTTTTTTACTAGTAATGGCGGCGATCAGCGATTTTTATTGTGACTGCGACATTATGGCGGACACATCGGACATTTTTGACACATTTTTTGGGACCATTGTCATTTATACAGCAATCAATGCTATCTAAATGCATTGATTCCTGTATAAATGACAGTTGTAGTGAAAGAGTTAACCACTAGGGGGAGGGGAGGGGTTATGGGCTCTGACGTGTGTGTGTGTTTTTTTACATTAGGGGCGGGGCTGACATCTGACGTCATTGATCGGCTTTCCCGATGACCGGAACAGCCAATCAATGACAGGCAGAGTAGGAAGCGCGGGGAGAGGTTTGTTTACACAAACCTCTCCCCGTTCTTCAGCTCCGTAACCCGATCGCGGGACACCCGCGGCCGTGGTCACGGAGCTCCTGACCGGGTCGCGGTGTGCCTTGGCCTAGCTGGTCAGTACGCCTAAGAGGCGTTGCCCTAATGCCCTAAATGTATGAATATGAAGAAATGTACGATGTGTTTCCGAAAAAAATTTGTTTATTTTCGTTTAGTTTTTTTTGTTTCCGTTGATTCGTAACGATTCGTACATTCGTAAGTCGTCGGTGTTCGTATTCGTAACGATTCGTACATTCGTAAGAGTTATTTTTTCGTTGATTCGTTTTTTGTTAGTTTAATTTTAGGACGCATTCGTATTTATTCGTACATTCGTAACATTCGTAGATTCGTAATCGGAGCATAATTCATAATTTTATGTAATGTGTATGCTATTATTACATTTTAATAATTTACGAATCGAAAAAAAAAGTTACGAATCGGAAAAAAAAAAGTTACGAATCGGAAAAAAAAAAGTTACGAATCGAAAAAAAAGTTACGAATGTACGAATTTTTTTGTTCAATCCATTCATTACGAATCGAAAAAAAACAAAAAAGTTACGAATCGAAAAAAAAAGTTACGAATCGAAAAAAAAGTTACGAATATACAAATTTTTTTGTTCAATCCATTCGAAGCACGTTAAGCAGCGCCATTGTAAGGGACACAGAAAATTACCAATTCAACAAAAAAAAAAGTTACGAATGTACACATTTTTTCGTTCGTTTTAGTTTCGGATTTTCTTCATTAGTACATTCGTTGTTTCTAATAATTTTTTTTTTTTCGGATTTTCATTGTTTTTTGGATTCGTTCGATTCGAATGATTCGTTAATCGGATTCGTACCATTCGAACGATTCGTTCATTCGTACGAAAACGAACGAACGAACGAAAATAACGAAGAAAAATGAAAAAAAACAAAACGAATTGCACATGTCTACTGAATATGAACTGATGCAGGATCCGACAGAGGGAGGAGGGATAAATACCCCTCAGACTCCTCCTACAAATACAGGCTAGCCTGCTGCCAGCCTTCTTGTAGTCAGAGCCTTCACTTGGAAATGCGATACACTGGCTACCAAGGCCTGAGGTGTGCCTTGGCCTAGCTGGTCAGTACGCCTAAAAGAAGGCAAAAAGATCCGAAAGTAGGTGTGATAAGAAAGCTTGATGAAGGGTAGGTAACAATCCGTCTAGTAGAGTAGCCAACGCCCGGATGGCTTCAGTATATGGATCTTGTATTTATCAGCTATAACAGGAGGAATACCAGTGTCCCATGAATTGCTGATAAGAAGGGACCCCCTGTTTGGAACCTGCAAACACTGCCCAGAACTCAAATGAATGTACCATAAATTATTTGATTAAGCCTGGTTTCCGAAAACACAGACGTGAGAACGAGCTGCTTGTAGTGAGAGGATACGTGATGGAAAGGGAGCAAAGGCTGACTCAAGGAGCCCCTGCGGAATAATTGCAGAGAAGATCGGACACTTCAAATGGACAGCAGTTAAGTAGCTCGGTGAAATTCCCACGAACCCCTGGCCTGTCTTTCCATTCTTGGTATGGGGAAGTTTGAGAGGGTGAGCCGCAATAATGGATGAACTGACAGGAGTCTGCAGGGGTCTGAAGTGCTGGATACCTAATAGAAATGTTGATAGTGTTAGCGGATAAAGCCAATGCTGTGGCAATATGCATCGATAAACATGGAGAGACCATACCAGACACACAGAAAACTGGTCACACATGATTTAAGTCGGGTCGTGCTTCTGCTTGTGACCTGACAACCGCGTCAGAGTCCTGAAACAGGGGAAGGAGGTCGGCCCCCGTAGATGTGTCCCGCCTGCACTAGGACCATGAGGAGGTGAATGAGACACGAGCCCCCCCACAGCCAACCATGCTGCCACTCTGCAGAACAGGAAACCGAAAGCTGAAACACAGCAACCCTAAATACGAGCCAATGCAGGACCAGACAGAGGAGGAGGGATAAATACCCCCCAGCCTTCTTACTTGCCTGAGTTAACTATTTCATCATTTGCCAACAAGCTTTATACAACAAGAAAATGTTGCCAAGAAGTGTGTGTGAAACCAAACACGCAAATGTGCCTACATCAGGGACGCCATCGGGGGGGTACAGGCAAACACTTGTAAGGGGCCCGAGCATCCCAAGGGGCCCGGCGGGCCTGCACCCCCATACAGCAGCATTATGAATGAAACTGTTAGCACAGCAGGCGGTGCCCGCATTAGCGAATGCTAGGTTACTTACTGGTTACTAGTATTGTGATTTGGCAGGGCGGGGTGTGACTCGGGGGAAGGGGATGTGGTCAGCCTTGTCAGTGGTGGGAGTGGACCCAGCCCTCTCAGGTGCATGCAGATGCGAGAGAGCAGCATGGAGGGTAAGTCACCAGTGTGCAGTGGCGTGCTGCTGTACTGTAGACTGGAGTGGACCAGTCAGGGGTCAAGTCCTGGGGAGTGTGGGAACTCCCACCCAAGATCCACTCCCCCACCAAAAAATAAATAAAATGATACGGTCATCTGCATATATTTTTCACAGAAAATACAGTAACTGCGAATGCGACATACTACAGGAGATGACCAGACTGCGAATGCGACTACAGGAGACGACCAGACTGCGAATGCGACTACAGGAGACGACCAGACTGCGAATGCGACATACTACAGGAGATGACCAGACTGCGAATGCGACATGCTACAGGAGATGACCAGACTGCGAATGCGACATACTACAGAAGATGATCAGACTGCGAATGCAACATACTACAGGAGATGACCAGACTGCGAATGCGACATACTACAGAAGATGACCAGACTGCGAATGCTACATACTACAGAAGATGACCAGACTGCGAATGCAACATACTACAGGAGATGACCAGACTGCGAATGCAACATACTACAGAAGATGACCAGACTGCGAATGCGACATACTACAGAAGATGACCAGACTGCGAATGGGACATACTACAGGAGATGACCAGACTGCGAATGCGACATACTACAGGAAATGACCAGACTGCGAATGCGACATACTTCAGAAGATGACCACAGTGCGAATGCAACATACTACAGGAGATGACCAGACTGCGAATGCGACATACTACAGGAGATGACCAGACTGCGAATGCGACATACTACGGGAGATGACCAAACTGCAAATGCGACATACTACAGAAGATGACCAGACTGCGAATGCGACATACTACAGGAGATGACCAGACTGCGAATGCAGATAGTAGTAGTAGAAGTAGCCAGTTTTAATATTTAAACCTGTTCTCACCCCCTTTGTAGATCCCCCCTTCACATTCCCCCCCCCTGCCTCCCTTTTATATCACCCCTCCTTCCTCTGATACTTTCCCCCTCCGTCCTTTATTACAGTGCCCTCTTCCCTGTCTTACCTTACATAGGAAACAGCAGATGACATCAGAGGCACAGAGCTGACATCGGAAGTGCAGCAAAGGGATGGACAGAGGGCGGGACCTGCCCCAGTTAACTGATTGGTTGCTAGAACTGCTTTGCATTCTATCAACCAATCAGTTAACTGGGCCAGCCCCTGCCCTCCGTGCATCGCTGTGCTGCTCTTCTGATGTCAGCTCTGTGAAGACAACAGAGCTAGCAGGCAGCGGCAGCTGAAGATAAAAAATCTAATCTTAAATGGCGTGATCGCTGCGGGGCCGCACAGATTATTGACGCGGTCCGGACGTGGCCCATGGTCCGCCATTTAGTGATGCCTGTGCTCTGCTAGAGCCTCGGGCGGCTCTAGTCCTGAAGAGGGAACGGCGTTCCTGCTGTGAAAAAAGTGCAGGGAACCGTAGGACTCGAGCCCTGGGACCAGTGACAATGGATGAGGATGATTTTGTGTGGGGATGAGAGTTACATTGTGGAGAGGCTCTTCATCTTCATCCTCATCCATTTTCACAATGTAACTCCATCATCCTCATCCCCACCGAGAATCATCCATCCCTCTCCACAATGTATTCCCACCCAGAAGCATCCATCCCTCTCCACAATATATCCCCATCCCCACCCAGAATTATCTGCATTCCTAAGAGGGATGTGGATAATTCTGGGTGGGGATGGGGATACATGCACAAATAAAGAGAAATGGGATTCCCACCAAAAAGGAAAAATAAAAAAATAAAGAGATATATACACACCCTAAAGAGTTAAAGAGAAGGTCCACCTAAAAAAAAAAAAAAAATCTTAAAAGCCAGCAGCTACAAATACTGCAGCTGCTGACTTTTAATAAATGGACACTTACCTGTCCCAGGGTCCAGCGATGTCGGCAGCTGAAGCCGGTCAATCGCTCGGCTCTCGGCAGCTGCTGCCGCCATCCTCTGTGAGGGAATCATGAAGTGAAGTGTTGCGGCTTCACTTCCTGGTTCCCTACTGCGCATGCGCGAGTCGTGCTGCGCATCCTTACTGGTCCCCGCTATCTCCTGGGACCTGTGTGTGTTCCAGCAGACAGCACGGGGGGATGGGAAGAGGCGTAGACTCCCGTGGGAGTCTATGCCCGGAAGTGGGTGCAAATACCTGTCTTAGACAGGTATCTGCACCCCCCTCTCCACTGAAAGGTGCCAAACGTGACACCGGAGGGGGGAGGGTTAGCGGAGGTAAAATTTTTGTGTGAACCTCCGCTTTAACTACAATATAATTGATTGCTTAAAGGAGCAAAATACGAAAAATCTAAGCTAGCCAAAAATCCTGCTTATCCCCTGTATATAGAACAAAAAGGAGTTTTAACAATTCCCCAATGTTCTATACTTCCATACATCAATAAGAACAGACAACCCAGGTCGATGTATAACTATTTCCCGAAACTAAGGAGAAAAAATGGGTAAATACAGCAATCCACAGACCCCTCCCTCCCCTAAATAAAAAGCACCCCCTATAATACCTGTA
Organism: Lithobates sylvaticus; assembly: GCA_028564925.1. Lineage (NCBI taxonomy): Eukaryota > Metazoa > Chordata > Amphibia > Anura > Ranidae > Lithobates > Lithobates sylvaticus. Next base: position 216,530,155 of record CM053027.1, on the reverse strand, counting down.
AGAATCCCCAAGGCCACCTGTAAACGAGTAAACAGCATATAATTCCTAAAGGGAACAATGTGTTTCCAAAAACACAGATATTAATCACACTGTTCCACAATGGAATGATGCACAATCCACACTATTCTGATGCACTCATATAGCTTATATGTTTTACTAGTCAGTCAGTCAATGGGGCTAGATCGAAGACATAAATTGTTAGTCACAGTGAAAGAAAAATGTTAATCCAAAAAAATGGTAAAAGGACTCTCTCTTTAAAAACATACGGAGGACCTTTGTATCCTTTGTGTGGAACAACAAATGCCCCAGAATTGCACATGATATTTTATGTAGAGGGAAATCAGAAGGAGGCATGGGGTTAGTACGTATCCTAAACTGGAGTCATGACCAATCAAGAAAAATATGGGTATCCTTAGAACAAACAATGGCAGGAAGGAGGTTGGCAGGAACACCTTGGATTCCGAAGGTAAATAGGGGGCTTTCAAAATGGACGTCACCCCTAACTCAGAATACCTTAAAGATATGGGATCAACTTAATCAATTAGGAGATTATGCCCCCCAGATATCTCTGTTGACCCCGGTGGAGGGATTCCTGTGGTTTTTACCAGGAGAAGAAGTGGGATTTATGGGGATCTGAGGGAAAGATGGGGACACGACATGTGGCAAATTTGTCCCAAATGGAACATTACTATTACTTCCAGAATTGGTGCGGAAGTTGGGAAAAATACCAATGGTTGAATGGAGGTACCACCAATTAGTGTGCTTTTTCAATAAATTGAAAACCTTGATAAGACCCTTGAATTCACTCACCATATTCGAATCTAAGTGTGTGAAGATGACAAAGACTAGACACCTACTGTCTCAAATGTACACATTAGTCCTTGGGACTAGAAAAAATATAACACCTTACTACATCAGAGAATGGGAAGGTGAATTAAACCATAGTTTTACCCCGACACAAATTAAAAAACTTATCGACTCTACATCGAAAAGTTCACAAATTCAAGAAATGTCGCATAAACTCCTGACCAGGTGGTACCGAACCCCAGTGAAACTGGCACAGATATATCAGACGGTAGATGCCAGGTTTTGGAGAGGATGTGGGCAGAGGGGCACCCTTCTCCATCTATGGTGGTTATGCCCCAAGATTAGAGGGTTCTGCCAAGAAATTGCTCCATGGGTTGAAAGGTTGTCTCGCCGATAACAATGGAATTAACGCCGTTAAACGTTTTATTCCATGGGTCAATGACGTCGCGTAGATCATACAGGAAAAGCATTATGCCGCATTTATTAAACGCGGCAAAATTACTGATACCTAGACTATGAAAACAGACTAAATGCCCAACTTTACTTGACTGGAAGAAAGAAGTTAATTTAATAATGGAGGCCAAAAGATGGATACATACGATTAATAATAGAAAGGAGATGTTTATGGAAATCTGGACAGAATGGGAACTCTGCTCAACAGAGATTGAATAACAAATAGAGCATAGTTACATAGTTAGCTAGGCTGAAAAAAGACACAAGTCCATCCAGTTCAACCATAAAAAAAAGAAATAATAAATAAAATAAAAAAATATCGTACAATCCAATATACCCAATTCTATACCCATAGTTGATCCAGAGGAAGGAAAAAAAAAAACCAGAAGAGCATGCTCCAATCTGCTACAGCAGGGGAAAAAAATCCCTTCCTGATCCCCCGAGAGGCAATCCACATTTTTACAGCTCTTACTGTGAATAAACCTTTCCATATTTGGAGATGAAATCTCTTTTCCTCTAGACGTAAAGAGTGCCCGTGTCCTCTGTGTTGACCGTAAAGTGAATAACTCAACACCAAGTTCACTTTATGGACCCCTTATATGTTTGTACATGTTGATCATATCCCCCCTTATTCTCCTATTCTCAAGAGTGAATAAATTCAGTTCCTCTAATCGTTCCTCATAGCTGAGCTCCTCCATGTCTCTTATCAGTTTGGTTGCCCTTCTCTGCACTTTCTCCAGTTCCCCGATATCCTTTTTGAGAACTGGTGCCCAAAACTAAACTGCATATTCCAGATGAGGTCTTACTAATGATTTGAACAGGGTCAAAATGATATCTCTCTCTCTGGAGTCCATACCTCTCTTAATACAAGAAAGGACTTTGCTTGCTTTGAAAACCGCAGCTTGACATTGCATGCTATTATTGAGCTTATGATCTACCCAAAACCCCCAGATCCTTCTCCACTATGGATTCCCCCAGTTGTACTCCCCCTAGCATGTATGATGCATGCATATTCTTAGCCCCCAAGTACATAACTTAACATTTATCAACAGAGCAGTAAGGATCTTATGTAAAATGCCCAAAGGAAGGGGAGGTGGGGGAGGGGGAGGCTTTGGGAGGGAAGGGGAGGGGATTATTATTTTATTTATTTTTTCCTCTGGGAAGTTCTCATTCCCCCCTATAGCCCAACCCGTCTCCATGAGTTACATGGGAGGTGGAAATCGAAGCACTTGGGTTTTGGTAATAAGGAAGGTAAGAGGGGTGGTGGAAAGAGGAGGGGATAGGTTACCTGGGGATAACATGGCCTTTAGAAGCCTCGTACACTAAGTTTTTTTTTAATTTTAATATTTTTTTTGGTTGTTTTGTAGTTTTTGTTTTTTGTAAATGAATAGTTACATAGTTAGGTTGAAAAAAGTCCATCCAGTTCAACCACAAATAAAAAAAATATATATATATATATCATACAATCCCATATACCCCATTCTATACCCACAGTTGATCCAGAGGAAGGCAAAAAAAAAAAAAAGCAGCGCATGCTCCAATTTGCTAAAGCAGGGGAAAAAATTCCTTCCTGATCCCCCGAGAGGCAATCGGATTTTCCCCGGATCAACTTTACCTATAAATGTTAGTACCCAGTTATATTATGTACATTTAGGAAAGCATCCAGGCCTTTCTTAAAGCAATCTACTGAGCTGGCCAGAACCACCTCTGCAGGGAGTCTATTCCACATTTTCACAGCTCTTACTGTGAGGAAACCTTTCTGTATTTGGAGATGAAATCTCTTTTCCTCTAGACGTAAAGAGTGCCCCCTTGTCCTCTTTGTTGACTGTAAAGTGAATAACTCAACACCAAGTTCACTATATGGACCCCTTATTTATTTATACATGTTGATCTCCTCTTAATCTCCTCTTATCAAGGGTCAATAAATTCAGTTCCTCTAATCTTTGCTCATAGCTGAGCTCCTCCATGCCTCTTATCAGTTTGGTTGCCCTTCTCTGCACTTTCTCCAGTTCCCCAATATCCTTTTTGAGAACTGGTGCCCAAAACTGAACTGCATATTCCAGATGAGGTCTTACTAATGATTTGAACAGGGGCAAAATGATATCTCTCTCTGGAGTCCATACCTCTCTTAATACAAGAAAGGACTTTGCTCGCTTTGGAAACCACAGCTTGACATTGCATGCTATTATTGAGCTTATGATCTACCAAAACCCCCAGATCCTTCTCCACTACGGATCCCCCCAGGTGTACTCCCCCTAGCATGTATGATGCATGCATATTCTTAGCCCCCAAGTGCATAACTTTACATTTATCAACATTAAACCTCATCTGCCACATAGTTGTCCAATTAGACAGTGCATTGAGGTCGGCTTGTAAATTGGAGACATCCTGTAAGGATGTTATTCCACTGCATAGCTTGGTGTCATCTGCAAAGACAGAAATGTTACTTTTGATCCCAGACCCAATATCATTTATAAAGAAATTAAAAAGTAAGGGTCCCAGCACTGAACCTTGGGGTACACCACTGATAACCTTAGACCATTCAGAGTAAGAATCATTAACCACTACAGTTTTCTATCCATTTACAAACCTGTAGACCTTACCTTACACATGAGCCGTGTGTGGGGAACTGTATCGAATGCTTTTGCAAAATCCAAGTATACCACGTCCACCGCCACCCCTCTGTCCCCAAGGAAAGGGGTGGGACGGGCGTACACAAGCCTCTTAAGGGGGATATTTTTTTATTTTTTTTAGATAAATGGGAGGGGTAAGACCTAAATGTGGGTGTAAGGGAGTCGGGATGGGGGAGAGGGGGGAGGAGGACAAAACACATGTATTATTTTTCGGAGAGAGGAAAGGGAAGTAAAAGGGGGGAAAGAATTAATTTTCAGCGTATAATTTTTTGTTATTTTTCTTTAGGCATGGGGTTTGTTAAGTGGGGGGACGGGGGAATATAGGATATAGATAAAGATGTTTTCATATTTAAATGTCTAGATATGTGATATACTGTGGATTTTAAATGAAAATGTTAAAAAACTCAATAAAATTTGATAATACAAAAAAAAGGACTCTCTCACGGACAGGTGTATTGATTCTCCAAAAACCAATAAGTCCCCATAGTTCTCGTCCTGATGTTAAAGTGCAATGATGAAGACAGGGATATATATCCACATACCAAAGAAATTGTATAAGTCCCTAGATACTGCAATTGCAAATGATATTATTTCAAAGCCACAGATTTATTGACAGGTATATTCAATGTAACCACATGCTAGGTTTCCCGCAGCGTGCAGGTAAACTCCCATAGGGAGTTGATACAATGATACGGTTTTCCAATCAGTGGTGGTTATTCACGGATCCAGCTGGTAACGCAAAGATCTCCACTAGTCCTGTATGGAGATCAATCTGTCAGTGTATGTGCAATGCATACAATTCCTCAGCAAGGGGTTCCTCATCTGTGATTTTTCTGTAGATTTTCAATTTATGCAGTATTTCAATACTATCAAAGCAAGCTGATAGTCCAACGGACAATAAAATCAATGTTCAGGGAGTCTGGTACACAGGATAGATCTCCAGCGAAGCATTCAGAATAGTTGTTTCAGTGCATTGTTTGCTTTCAGAACGGTGTCCCCATGGGACCAGGATGTAGGCGGGGGTGCTGTACCAGCGTAAACGTTTACATGTTTTCGTTCCCATTCATCACCACTTCCTTGGAGTTAAATGGTCATAACAGCTATTTATTAAATCACCAAAATAAGAAACTACAATTTTCTTATTTACAAATAAAACATAAATAAAACATAGATAACCATAAATAACACAATAACATTAACCCCTTCAGATCCCTTCTGAAAACTGTAAAGCAAACAGGTTAACACCCACTTATTATTGGTCAGTGACGGCGCTAAGTGCTATATACCATAACCATGATATCAATCGATATCAACCACCAGGGGGCACTGCGGGATATACAGACCCATGGGTCTCACTCTGTACCACCCGATAACCAACTTTCCCGCAGTGCACAATACCATTAAACATCAACAACGTTTGATGTACCAGGAGGGGCCATCTATTGATGAGCCCCCCACCCACTTACCACCTGTATAACTGCTGCCGTTACTGACCAACAAAACAACCAACGCCACAGCCTGAAAGGGAAAAGAGAAACCCGCACCCTTGATGGCACCTCCACACCCGCAGGGCTGCTTGAATCCCCTCCTGTAAACCTAAAGACCATAAGTCAATCCCCACATCCGTGAGATGTACCCCATCCCGCCTCAAATACATACCCACATTTACCTCCAACTCCCGGTGGCGGATCACTAGGCCACCTTGCCAGGCTATAAACCTACCCACCACCTTGTTAATCCGTATCCGGGCTTTGTTAATCCTGTATACCGATCTCGCCATACGCCAAGTCGTCCTAGCCACCATATCGGACCAGATCAAAAGTGTCCCAGGGAAGGTGGCACGGAGGAACATCAAATCAGCCTTTTTATCTGCTATCAAGTCTCTCACTGTCCGAACCCCCAGGTCATTACCACCAGCATGAATAACCAACACATCCGGTGGTCTGTCCAGCCATGCGTACCTCTCCACTTCTGGGACCACCCTGCCCCACATCATGCCCGGCCGCCCCAACCAACGGATAACTGCCTCGCGCCTGGAAATACCCAGCTGTCTCCCACCTGGTCTCACGTCCCCTCTCCTGGCACCCCAACACACATACAAATGGCCGAGGATCCAGACCAGGAGTTGACGCCCTGCATCTGAAACACAAGCACATCATTACCAACACAATGGAACACACTACCCCCCCCCCCCCCCCCCCCATCATCTGGCCCCCCAATACAGTAACATCACCTCCCCCTAACAATATATATATATTTTTTTTTTTTATTCACACACCAACTGTGGCCGGATATATGTCCGGAATCGCTGCGACTCCCATCTCCCCAACTTTCGCACATCCACTTCATCCAACCCGCGCCTGGCGGCCTCTGTAGCCGCCCCAATGCGGAAGGAGTGTGAAGCGTAGGCGTGACTGTTCAATCCCAACCTCCCCAAGCACTTTCTCAAAACCGCCACAAATTGAAACCTGGACAGGTAACTTCCATCCGCATGCAATAGCAATGGACCCTCTCCCACCGGTCTCACTCCCAGAAAACTCGCCACCATCTTAACCGGGCAAACCCCACATCCTTGCAAAGCATATAAACTCACCTGTATCCCCTTGCCGCCTTGATCTGTTTTAGATTTCCGCAACCTAACTGAAACCCTGTCCCCCAACATTTTAACATCTTGGGCCAACAGACCCCCCGCCACCCCTTTCGAGGGGCTAACTAACTCCCCGATCCTAAACGCCCCAAAAAACGCCACTGAAAGCTGATCCCCCATTGCAACCAGATTCGCAAACGTAAAGGGGCGCCGTACATCCTTGCTCCTGCGTGACTTCCTGTATCCCCTAATGGCCTGTTTTACCCAGAAATCCTTTGTCAAATCTTCCCTTCTCCGCATCTTAAACCAAAACGCCATCCCAGCCATCCTCTTTTCTATAGCCGACACCGACTTACCCTCCTCCATGTCTTTGGACACCAAGTAAAGCAGCAGCAACCTGGCCTCCAAAACCTCCCCCCCGGCCTCCAAGTCCCTCCATTCCTTCCATGTCTTGGAATACGCTGACCATGTAGCCTCACTTACGGACCGCTGTATCCAGCCCGTGACGACTCCAGCGCTACTTCCAAAATCCAGCCGGGCAAGGGACACCCACCTCTTCCACTCCTGGCGCCAGCTCCCTGAACTTGTCCCACTGAAAGCGAGACAAGGCGTCAGCCAGTGTGTTCTCCACACCAGGGATATGCACAGCATATAGAAAGATGTTTAACTGCATGCAACGCAAAACTAACTGCCGCATCAGTCGGATGACCGGGGATGAAGCTGTGGACATTCTGTTGATCACCTGCACCACTCCTATGTTGTCGCAGTTCAACCTCAACTTGAGATTCCTGCAAGACTGCCCCCACAACTCCAAAGCTAGCACCACGGGAAACAGTTCCAGCAGTACCAGGTGAAAGGAAATGCCAATAAGCACTCCTTTGGACAAGCAAGCCTCATACATTATTACTTTTCTTATTATTTACAACCAAACAATTTTTTTTATTTATTTCAAATTTATTTTTTTATTTTTGGCAGAGTGCCAACAGGTTCAAACAGTACTTGCAACTTCTGTACTACCAATGCCGCAAACAATTCTTCACAATATCTATTACGTTTAGCGAGATATAAGTACTTGAACCATGTTGGCAAAAAGCCAAACCAAATTTTGAACCTGACTCCCTGCATAGCAGCAAAATGAATCATTACCTTAAGAAAATGTTATTAACACTGCTATTATGCTAACTCTCTAGTCAAAACATTCATACATAAATCATTAAGAATAAACATCAATACATCACCAGATACTGTAGCATTACTCTGCGTTTCGATCGGGAACTTCCATCAATCACAAAAAGAACCCGGGAGTTCACAGGAAGACACGTCTGTCGCCCTTAAATCTAAGTCCTATGATAACACGGAGCAGTGGAAGGCGTTGTCTTACCTTACAAACGCTGACAAATTCCACACAGTTTACAAATTAGCTTATCAACTACGCAACAGAAAAGAAAAGCAAAGAGATCGGTTTTGTCCAGCACACCTTAGCAGACTTTGTTTTGTTTTGTAATTACAGTACTGTATTATCATTGACCTACGGACTTCACAGAGTCCCAGGGACCTACCGAGGTCCTCATTAACGACTGTTCACCCCCGAACAGACGGCTGCGCAGACTTATAAAGAGGACTACACAGAATCCTCACTGTTCACACCGAACAGCTGCTTTTTTCTAAAGCATATGCTATTACACAGAATAGCTATCCCGTTCAGCCTTCCCAGGGCTACGGGTGCTGTTATCTCAACAGCGCTTGACTTTTTTCAAAGTCTAAAAACTATTTCTACATAATTCACAGGTCCCGTTAAAGGAACGATTTCTAAATAGAGGTCACGGTGAGAGAAGATATATATCAAGTCTACTCACCAGACATATCATAATCGATCGCGGAACGAGCCCCCAGCTGAAAGGAAATAAATCAAGATTAGGGGTCTTTGCTCTCTCTGCTTTGGCATGCTGTACAATACCGAAACCAGATCTGTGAGATTTGCCCTTTGAGATAAAGAAACATATACACAGCAAGTTTCTCTCCGAGCAAATCTAAATTCTTGGGTGTGAATATAAGAGGGGCTTTCAGAAAGTACCGCCCTTTAACAGATTATCCAATCACATACAGAGACACATAAGTACAGTCTGACGCCCACAGTGAAACTAATTATTTCTAAAATATCACGTGCTTTATAAGAAATGAAACTCAACAGAAGATTACAGTATTATGGAAAAACGAAACTAGATTAGCAAGACTTGAGCATATTTCACAAAATGGATGTTAGAGACACACAAAATGGAAGCTGACTATAATACAAAGAAGTAGTTAAACTAAATATCCCTTCAATCCCCTCTTAGATCATATAAGATGATCTCTACATTCTATGTTGTGTTTTAATACTTCTTTGGGGCTGTGGCATAGATTGCCTGATGACTCTTCATGTATGTCAGGTGAGATAGAAACTGATCATCAGGAGATTGAAGGTGCGCAATTATGTAAGTGCAACATTTAAAACAGAGGTAAAGAATCAGAGCAAGGATAAATACCATAACAAGGACAATGTCTTTTAACCATAAAAAATATACCTCCAAGCTCAAATCCTACATTGGTAAATGGGCTCCATGTTTTAGCAATGTCCCTAGCTTCCTGCTGGAGCTGGCCTCTAGTGGATGTCCCCTTTTATAATCCCCTACCATTCCCATGACAGATAACAAGGATGCAAGGTAACGCCATCCCTTAACATGGAGGGGCACCCAGGGATAACACACTTTCCTACAACATACATAGATACTTTGTCCCAGTGCAAAAGGTCTCTTAGCGACAAACTCATGAGTGTACTTGTCCTGTGTTGCGATTTATAAAATAGTGTAATATTTCACCTAAATTTTTTAGAGAAAAAGAAAAGTTATGCAAAGTACAGTTTAACCCTGGGTCAGTTACTTGAAACAGTGAGCAGGCAGGGGCAGAGACTCCGGATTCGCACATGGAGATATTAAATATTGACCTGCTGCAGAAAGAGGGGTTAGTCTGTGTCTCATTCCCTAAATTAAAACACCAATCAGGGGAATGACTTCTACCTGCTATTAGAAAGGTAACAATGTTGTTTATGTACAGAGTGGATATGTTAGTCAAGAATACAGGAGGAGTCTCATTGAGAAAGGAGGAAACATTTAAAGGTACAGCCATAAGGGCAATTCGGGCAGTGCTAGGATGTAATATTATTATTACTATTATTATACAGGATTTATATAACAGTTTGCGCAGCGCTTAATATGCTACATATTCAACATTCTTCATACCCTGATTTTTTAGCATAAGCATACTTAAATTTTAGCAAAAGCATCTTATCAGTAAAACTATCTCCAATCTCTCTCTTGGTTCTAGCTTGTGTCAATATAATGTTCTTGTGTGTGTTTGTGTTCCCACAGATACTTTTAATTACACCCAAATCTTCAGGGTGGTAGATACAGTTAGTGGTGATCCAGGTGGGTAGGAACACTGTTGGAGAGATCAGGATTAGTGGGCAGAATGCCTTGTCAGAAGTCTGTGGTGAGGTAAGCGAGGTCATCTTCTCTGGCCGGACCTGCTTTCCCAGGAACTCCTTCATCTGCTTGGACTTCTGCTTGAGGGCCTCCTGTATCCAAGATCTCCTTCCTGCTCTTGGGGCTTTGGGCAACCTTTTTTTTTACTCTGTTGGCATGGATCCAGGACTGGCAATTTTCCACTAGGATGGCTGTTCTGGTCACTGCAACCACTGTGGTAGGAGGTCCAAAGGGATACTCTTGCTTCTTATTTCTGTTCAGCTGTTGGACCACCACGGTGTCTCCCAATTTGAAGGGGTGAGTAGTTTCCTGTGAAGAGAAAGAAAAGGTGCGAGCAACATTTCTCTCAACTGTTTACAATGTTTCAACCAATTTCCTTACATATTCTTCCTGTAATAAGTCTAAATCTCCCTTTTCTATCATTAAATGTGCTCTGGCCCATGGGGTCGGGAAAGGTCAACCCATCAAGACATCAAAAGGTGAATACACTGCTGTCTTGGAAGGGTCATTTTTATTTCTGCCAGGACTGCTGGGAGGACCTTCTTCCAGTTGGCAAAGGTTCCTCCTGTGGCCTTTCTTATTTTGTCTTTTTTATTGTTCTATTTATTCTTTCCACTATCCCTGAGCTTTGAGGGTGTTAGGGAATGTGAAACTTCCGTTCTATCTTGAGAGTTTTTACCCAGTCCTGGCAGACCCTTGATACAAATGCAGGTCCATTGTCTGTCTGAGTTTATAAGAAGTGGGCATCCCCATCGAGGAATGATTTCCTGAACGAGGATCCTCACTACTGTTTGGGCATCTTCTTTTGTGGTGACAAAAAGTTCAACTCAACATGAGAACTTGTCCACAATTTCCAAAAGATATTCCTGTCTTTTGCCTAGTTTGGGCATGTGTGTGAAGTCAATCTGCAAATGTGTAAAAGGAGTTGTTGGATATATCAGGTGTTCATGTTCGGCCTTGTGTGGGTTGTTCCTGATACATGTGATGCATCTTGCTACATAAAATCGGCCAGGAAAGTTCTGTAATGTAAAAGTCTTTCTCCAATAGTTCACAAGTGGCTTTCCAGCCTCTGTGACATATTCCATGGAAATGGGAAATAAAAATGATGCATAAAAAGTGATGCACTAGCTACAAAAAGTGATGCACTAGCTACTGGTATACATGGCTTCCCCTCTTTGCAGAGAAGTCCAGTCTTTGGATCTTTCTGCACACCTATTTTGTCCCAACCTCTGAGATCAGCTTCTTTGCACATCCCTGCAAATCTGAAAGAACCTGATCAAAAAACAAAAAAAACAAAAACAAAACAACAAGTCTGGTACTAGCATGGGCATTTGGATCTGTGCATTTTGTGAAGTAACAGCTTATTTAGCAGCTAATCAGCCAGAGCATTTCCCTTGGCTATCTGTTTGTTGGCCTGTGTATGCTCTGCAGTGTTGTGGAAGATACATCAGACCTGGGTGATGTGTCTTGGTGAATGAGGTCTATGCAATCATGTTGTGGCACAACCTCATTCTGCTCTCCTTTTAATCCTAAAAGGGCATTTGGATTGGTGCTGGTCCTGAAGTGGGAGAAGCATATTTGATGTGCAATTTTTGGATTGAACAGCAAGATCAACTCATAGCCGCTCAACCTATGAGCAGACATGTGCTGCGTATGTACATTTTTCATACATTGTGGGTGGTGTGAAGTGTAGTGTCGTGCCCCAGAGTGAAAGAAGTGGCCATCTCAAAACCATCATCGACTAGGATGCCTCTGAAACACACAGGCATGCCTTGAACCTGCACCGGAACCATCTTTGAAAAAAAAAAATAGGGCGCAACTTGCCTCCATGCTCCTGAGCGAGGACACCTGACACGTCCTTACAATTTTCCCTTGCAAACAAATGAAACATTTTTCTTGCAAACAAATTAAACATTTTTTCCTAGTTAGGGAGGCCGAGCCCTGGAGCCATTACCATAGCATTTTTCAAATACACAAAAGCATTGCACATTTCATTTGACCATTTTATACAATCTGGCATGTGTAAACCTGTGGCTTGTCTCAGGAGATTGTAGTAGGAACAGTCAGGTAATCATTGGCGGCAGTAACCAATGTTTTAATGTCTTTCTTAGCAAGTGGGCTGGGCAGACCCACAAGAGCCATAGCTCTTCTGTGATTGACTTTCCTTTCTCCTTTTGAGAGTACAAAACCAAGATATTCAACCTTTTTCTGACACCATTGCAATTTTTCTTTGACACTTTGTGACCACTTTCAAAAATACATTTCAAAAGATCCCTCCCATCCTCCAGGGCGGCCACCCGAGTAGAACTGCAGACGAGGAATTCATCCACATACTGCAGCAGGGATGAACAATGTCCTGGTATCCAAGCTCTGAGAGTAGTTTGGAATAGGCTGCAAGGGAGTCTATATAGCCCTGGGGCATTCTGCACCATGTTAGTTGGCGGTTTTTAAAAACAGAAAGCAAAGATTGGCTGTGTCTCCTCATCCTCAGGGACGGAAATAAAAATGCGTTCAATAAATCAATCACAGTAAAATACTCTGCATTGTAATGTATGGCGGTAAATATTGATGGCACATCAGGCACTTTTGGGGCAATCAGTATCACTAGGCTATTGATAGCCCTTAGGTCTTGTACAAACCTATAGTCACAATTGCCTTCTTTACTTTTCTTACCTTCTCTTTTGTTAATATAACAAGATAATTTCCCTTTAAGATCCCTTTTATAAAAAGAAATCTTCAACTATTGGCTGTAAGCCATCCTCTTTTTTTTTTTTTTTTTTGTGTCTGCCCTGGTGTTTCAAACTCATTCTGCTATTTTCTTTGTCCTTGTGTCTGTGCTGCTCTGTGCTGGTTGTGGAATGTAAGGGGGAGGAAGCGGGGCACCTGATACAGGCATGGAGAAGGTTAATTTAACCTCTAAATTCACCATCCCATGATTCTGCTAAACCTATCATGGACAACTTTTGAGCTAGGATGCCATAGGGAGCCCCGATCCAGCCGGAGATCTCCTACAGCATCTTCTTTTGTCTTTCTTTGTAAACATTTTTCTTTTCTTGGCAAAATGCCAATAAGCACTCCTTTGGACAAGCAAGCCTCATACATTATTACTTTTCTTATTATTTACAACCAAACAATTTTTTTTATTTATTTCAAATTTATTTTTTTATTTTTGGCAGAGTGCCAACAGGTTCAAACAGTACTTGCAACTTCTGTACTACCAATTCCGGAAACAATTCTTCACAATATCTATTACGTTTAGCGAGATATAAGTACTTGAACCATGTTGGCAAAAAGCCAAACCAAATTTTGAACCTGACTCCCTGCATAGCAGCAAAATGAATCATTACCTTAAGAAAATGTTATTAACACTGCTATTATGCTAACTCTCTAGTCAAAACATTCATACATAAATCATTAAGAATAAACATCAATACATCACCAGATACTGTAGCATTACTCTGCGTTTCGATCGGGAACTTCCATCAATCACAAAAAGAACCCGGGAGTTCACAGGAAGACACGTCTGTCGCCCTTAAATCTAAGTCCTATGATAACACGGAGCAGTGGAAGGCGTTGTCTTACCTTACAAACGCTGACAAATTCCACACAGACAGTTTACAAATTAGCTTATCAACTACGCAACAGAAAAGAAAAGCAAAGAGATCGGTTTTGTCCAGCACACCTTAGCAGACTTTGTTTTGTTTTGTAATTACAGTACTGTATTATCATTGACCTACGGACTTCACAGAGTCCCAGGGACCTACCGAGGTCCTCATTAACGACTGTTCACCCCCGAACAGACGGCTGCGCAGACTTATAAAGAGGACTACACAGAATCCTCACTGTTCACACCGAACAGCTGCTTTTTTCTAAAGCATATGCTATTACACAGAATAGCTATCCCGTTCAGCCTTCCCAGGGCTAAGGGTGCTGTTATCTCAACAGCGCTTGACTTTTTTCAAAGTCTAAAAACTATTTCTACATAATTCACAGGTCCCGTAAAAGGAACGATTTCTAAATAGAGGTCACGGTGAGAGAAGATATATATCAAGTCTACTCACCAGACATATCATAATCGATCGCGGAACGAGCCCCCAGCTGAAAGGAAATAAATCAAGATTAGGGGTCTTTGCTCTCTCTGCTTTGGCATGCTGTACAATACCGAAACCAGATCTGTGAGATTTGCCCTTTGAGATAAAGAAACATATACACAGCAAGTTTCTCTCCGAGCAAATCTAAATTCTTGGGTGTGAATATAAGAGGGGCTTTCAGAAAGTACCGCCCTTTAACAGATTATCCAATCACATACAGAGACACATAAGTACAGTCTGACGCCCACAGTGAAACTAATTATTTCTAAAATATCACGTGCTTTATAAGAAATGAAACTCAACAGAAGATTACAGTATTATGGAAAAACGAAACTAGATTAGCAAGACTTGAGCATATTTCACAAAATGGATGTTAGAGACACACAAAATGGAAGCTGACTATAATACAAAGAAGTAGTTAAACTAAATATCCCTTCACCAGGTTCTTCCTAAAACCTGCCTCCACCCATGACCGCGGCCAAGGGCCCGCGCTCCACTGCCCCCGAAAAAACACCCCATATCCAGTTGATCCTGCGGCGTCCGTCACCAATTCTACATCAAAGTTGCTCACAGGCCCCGACATCCAGACTGCCCTTTCATTATACTCCTCAAGAAAATGATCCCATATGCGCAGGTCCTCTCTGTGCTCCCTTGTCAACCTGATGAAATGTTTGGGGGCCCTCACCCCCGCCGTCGCTCCCGATAACCTTCGACAAAAAATTCTCCCCATAGGAATGATCCTACATGCGAAATTTAACTTTCCTAACAGTGATTGTAATGTGCGTAACTGCACCTTCTTACGACCGTGGACCTTCCGCACTACTCTTCTCAGATCCTCCAGCTTCTCTGCAGGTAACCTACATTCCATGGCCATGGATTCTATTACTATACCCAGGAAGCTCAACTCTGTCCGAGGGCCCTCCGTTTTGTCAGCTGCCAAAGGCACCCGAAACCTCTGCCCGCGTGCCCCCTTGAAGCGCTTGCTGGCGGTGTCCGGCCACCTCTAGTGCCTGATGCTCCGTTGGCCCACACCCCTCCCCCCCTCGGGTTGTTCCACTGCTCCTTCCGTCCCCCCCGACTCGTGCAGAGCCGCAGGGGGATCCGCATTGCTGGCACATCTGAGGGCTGGCGCCCCCCTCCTGGCCGTTGCCAGAGTGGCCCTTGAATCCCCACCCCCCTGCTCGTTCAGAGCTGCTGGGGGGGACGTGGTCCCTGAGGAGCCTGGTGCGCCGGCCATCCTCCTGTTCCTCCCGGCCCCCCTCCTCCAGCGTTCCTACTACCCCCCATCCCGTGCAGGGCTGCAGGGGCCGTTGAGGCTGTACAAGCACTGCGACTTGCACCTGGTGATCCTCCTCGTGGTAGGCCCGAGGCCCTGCCTCCCCCACTAGGCCTGCGGCCTGACTGTCTCCTGGGCCCCCCTGTACTTTCCCTCATGTGTCGCTTGGCTGGGGGGGTGGACCGCTCCCCTCGTGGGCTCCTTACCGGTCTCGATGGGCCCGCTGTGGCCCCCGGAGAATACCGCTCTGGCGGGCGGGACACGCGGGCGGGACACGCGGCCGCGCAGCACCGCGCCGCCGTCCTCAGACTCCTCTCCCTCCGATCGTACCTCCGTCTCCCCCGGTGTTCCATCCAGTACTGCTGACAGTTGGTCCCTGAGCCATTCGGGCCCGTGTTCCACCGCCGCCGCCCTCATTAAAGCTGCCAATGCACCGCCGCCGGCCATCTTGGATTCACAGCACGAGGAGCAGTGTAAAAAACTGCCTCCTCCAGCTCTGTCTCTTCCCGCACTGACCTCCCGAGCTCCGCCCCTCCTCTTATACGGCCGCTCCCCTTCTCAGCCCAAACTACTCCCTCATTCACATAGGGTGGGGGGCCGGGATCTGGGGAGCCCCATATTAAGCCGGGCTGCATGCTGGGAAAAGGGTCTGCTATAGACTTTGGGGGGGACCCCTACGCCGTTTTTTCGGCGTATAGTTTCATCTTTCAATACATACCAGGTGACGGGGCTAGCAGGGTGTCAATCTCGCCAATCGAGGCGGCGGCATTGGCTTCCTTTGCTAGTCCCGTCTACCTGGAGTCACGTTCAAAATGAACGGACTTTACTCCGTGCGTGGGCAAGTCCGTTCATTTCAAAAGTCCGGCGGATTGTCCGCTGGATCTAGTCCGCCGGAAAAGTCCGGTCATGTGTGGGCAAGTCGCTCGTAAGGAAAGTCCGGCGGACCTCTGACTAAGTCCGCCGGATAGTCCGATCGCAGCATTACACTCCTGGGTACTTTAAGATCTTCAACTATTATACTGTTTCTTGAAGAGTTTCTTTGTTTTTTAGTAAACTTTCAAACGAGATCACCACTCCAGCCCACCGAGTTTTACTACAGAGCTTCAGCGTAGCTATGCTATTCTTTGCATTTTTTTCAACTTGCATCTTCTTGAAAACTGCAGCTACAATATGAATACCTTTTACATGTTTAATAACTTCTTTTGCTCATCTATAGACCATTTGAAGGGTGTCCAACCTCATAATATCATTAAAAAGCAAGTTTAGCTTGGGCTGCATATCCTATTGCAGTAATATGTGGATACTTCTCCATTATGATTTCCCATGCTGCTTTTATATTGCTGGCATTGTCAGTAAGCAAAGCATATACTTTACCACTCCCAATTTTCTGTAGGACATCACGGATTTCACAGCTGATATACTCTGCAGTATGTCTGTTCTCTCATGTTTCAATGCTTTTGTAAAAAACTGGGTGTTGTTATAACAACATTTATAATTCCTTCTCCTCTCACATTTGTCCATCCATCTGTAAGTAGTGCAAGACACAGTGCTTCATTAAATTTTCCTTGCACCAATTCCATTACACGTTCATATTCTGACTCCAAAAGAGGCTTGCTCAAAGAATGTCTGCTGGGCAATTGGTATGATGGTCTTAATAATTTCAAAGCTTCCTGCCAGTATGTATTTTCAGTTATTGAAAACGGTGTTCCAGAAGAATATATTGCTCTTGCAATAGCTTGATCAATTTTTTTCCTAATCTTAAGGTGTCATCTTGTCTATAAATGAAGTTGGTGAATAATTTTTGGATGCAGCTTTCTTCAGTATCTGTTTACTTGAAGATGCTGATGATGGGACAACACTTTGTGTTGCTGCTGAAGTTATAGATGGAGTAGAAAGAGGACTTCTTGAACGAGAACGTTGAGAAAAACTATGTGCATTGTCATCATTGTTGTCCTCTTCACTTCGATCCATGAAGAATTTTTTAATATCTACAGGACACTTGTTACATACAAGAATGTGTTTTGTCATCCTGGTAGCATTTGGAACTGCATATTTCATCTGACAATATTTGCAAATCACATTTTTCTTTTTAGAAGAACTTGTAATGTGAAAATGCCTCCATATGCTAGATGTTGGTCTCACCATTTTTCTGAGAGGAGTAGGAAATAAAAACAAAAAAAAGTTACTACTTTGCAAGAAGACACTAATCTATGGTTGTGTGTGGGGGTGGGGGAAGAACCAGATTACTGGTAATTGAATTATTATTTACACAAAAGTTTATAAAGACAAACTAATGTAGCTAAATGATTCAGTTTTCTGGATTCAGAATCAGATAAATGTAAACTCTTACCTTTTTTAATTAAGTATATACTTTCAGGTCCTTTTTGTTGCTCTGTATTTTCTTCCAATGCTTTTGAGGCCAGTGAAGAGGACAGAACAAACCAAACACACCCACTAACATGCAAAAGCAAAACTGAAACCTTTTTCTTGTTACAATAGCAGCACAGCACCTCCTAAAGGAAGAAATGCATACTGTTCTTGCATTAGAGGGTTCAGTTTGTTACCTAGGACTTGCTTGTCCTCACTCAGAAATTAGAATAATCTGATATCATACATTTTTTTTTAGAAATGATTTGGAAAATATTTAAACACCCTGTCTTAAAATATTTTATTCATCATGTTAAAATAAAATATTCCACAATTTTTTTTTTTTTTTTTTAATTTTCCAATTTTTGGGAAAAAAAACTAAAAAGCCTTCAGGAAAAGAAACTGAAAAAAACGTTTTGTTTCCGAATTTTTCAGTTTTTTTTCCAGGCCTTCACATCACTAGTAAGGGGCCCCAACATTTATGATGGCTGCCCTACATTATTATTATACAGGATTTATATAGCGCCGACAGTTTACGCAGCCCTTTGCCTACATTCACTCATCTTATATAAACCAACACCATATAAACTGTGTATGTGAGAAAAAATGTAGATGTTATTTAATGTGTGCTCTGTCTGTAAAAGGAAGCAAGGGAAAATGTCTACAAATAAGTTTCTATCAACATTTTAGCTATTCGTACTTGATCAGTAGGCTCTTGCACTGGAATCTCAGTGTTAAATGCAGGCCTTGCTGTCTTTCACTCCCAATGAAGGGTGAACAAAAATTAGAATGTTAAAGAGGTTAGGAGTTGGCAGTGATTTCGTGGTCAACATTTTTACCTTGCAGCACTAATGTCATCGTTTGAATCCTAACCCTGACACTAGTTAGTGTACATGGAGTTTGCACATTTTCCTTGTGCTTGTTGAGGTTTTCTCCCACACTTCAACTGGCTCCTGTCTAAATTTGCCCTAGTATGCATCTGGGGCAGTGATCTTAGATCTATATTCAATATATAAAGTATGTAAAGTGTTTCATAAATTGTTGGTGTTATTTAAATATCTGTTTTAAAATAAACAGTTCACTATTTGGGTTAAATTAAGTGGTATGCTTATGTGTAAAAGTTGGACCATGTACCAACTTAGCTGCCTGACAAGTCGTGCTTCATGCATTGCAATGGAACCATTCTAATCGGAGCAACTCAAGGTTCCTGTACTACTTTGGGGTGACTTCAGAGCGGCTTGTATTGACTTCTATACAGAAGTCGTTTGCAAGCTACGCTGAAGTCGCGATGTTCGGGCAGCTTCAGAGTCAGGCGACTTTGAAGCCGCCCATGTGTGAACCGGTACTTAAAGGCGTTGTATGCTTTCAAATGTTTACCTAGGTATTAGTGTCGTTATATTCCCTGTGTTGTTTGTTTTCCTTACCTTATCACATGTTGTGGCTGCGGTTTGTAGTGTTATCAATGATTAATTCCCATATGCCCATGTATTGCTTCTGCTAGTTAGTCCCTATGCACCAAGGGGACAGGACATCTTCCTCTTTCTGGTCACACAGAGTTCAATAGATGCCTCACTGTCCTCTCTGTGTTGCATCACAAATGTGGAAAGTAAGGGATGTATTATATATAAAAAAAAAAAAATCACATAGCAATTCTCCCAGTGAAAGTACATGTACATTTGTTCTGTGCAAATGGGACAAAGGAAATATTATTAGGCAGTTTCACGCACTGGTTTGATGATTTTAATATGAAGTGGAAAATACAACTTTGGCCATTAGTTGGGTATAATTATTATGGAAATATCCTATGCCACCTAACCCATCTAGCACATTCATTTTTAAAGGGAGAGTTAATTGTTTGGGTGCTTTATAAGAAAGGGAATAGTTTTCATTTTTTTTTCACAGATTACAGTATTACTCACTGTTGACAGTAAGCATATATTTTGACAGTATATATCATTCCTTATATACTTTTTGTCATTAGCAATGCATGCCTGAGAAATAAAAAAAACCTGCTAAGAGTTACTGTTCAGTAATTGCAACCATATGTAAAAAAATGCTGTAACTGGGTTTTGTATCAATAAACTATGTTAAAACATATGCATAAAATAACCAGTCTTTAACAATATATATTCTCAACCCTTTTTTGTAGCTGTTCTCCAGCCAAATTGAAATCTCTGATATTTGGCCTCTTTCCTATACTCACCTGGGTGCCCAAATATAACTTAAAGGAATATGCACTTCCAGATCTGCTTGGTGGCCTGAGTGCTGGCACTATACAGGTACCACAAGGTTAGTAATACATCTATTGCATAATGAGAAAAAGTCAATGACATCAGAAAAATAGATGTTGCCATTGTTTTTTTTTTTTTTTTTTTTCATTTTGATACAGGTATGGCTTTTGCTCTTCTTGCTAACCTTCCCCCAGTGAATGGCTTGTACTCTTCATTTTTTCCTCTTGTGACTTATTTCTTCTTGGGAGGAATCCCACAGATGGTGCCAGGTATGATATTGCTGACATGTTATAACATAATTTAATTACCTATTTCATTTTGTTATAGCATTCCTTTCTTAAAATTATTGTTTTCAAAGGTACCTTTGCTGTCATTAGCATCATCGTGGGAAATTTGTGCATGCAATTGGCTCCAGAATCTAATTTTCAAACATTAAACAAGACTACAAATATAACTGATACAGACACTGAAGCAATGAATGCTGCCCGAATGCAAGTTTCAGCCACACTGGCATGCTTAACAGCTGTCATTCAGGTAAGTGTGGTAGTAACCGGAAACTGAACAAATCCACCAAGGTCCACAAAAATTTCAGCAAATCCATAACATTTTTTTCAGATTGTAGATTTTCACACTACTCTGTTCACTCTTCACAGCAATTTCTCTATGCAATGTCACTAGCTCTCCCTGGCATTGACAGCAGGCAATAGGCAGACTCTTTAGCCAATAGATAGCCTGCTATTAATCACAAGGAGAGAGTGGACCTGATGGGAAACTGTTCCCTCAGCTTCTCCATCAGGCCCTGCCCACTGTTAGTATCACTGGTTGCTATGAGCCTGTTGACTGTAAGGCTGTTAGTGTACTTAACAACTAGAGAGAGGTGGGGATAGGATGGAGTAGCAGAGACAAACATGTAGATCTGCTAAACAGCATTTGTTATCTACAAACTGGTGGTAATTCTTTTTGGATTTACTGCAACCATAGTATCAAGTGGTGCAAATGCTTTATTGAATTCTCCTGAATGAGTAAATGGGCACAACAATATTACAATAGCACAGCCCTCAAAAAATCCACTCGCCTGCTTGCATTTTGCGAGTGGATTTTGAGGGCTGGCAAAGAAGGGCTGCCTGGGAGCTGGGGGCGAGCCGGCAGCCTGTTTGGAATGGGAGTCTTTCTTCCAGCGAACACAGAGGGGAAGAGAGAGAGAGAGACACCCAGGTGTTCAGAGTGCAGCGCGGGGAACACATCGATAACCGCTTTCATTTCAATAGCCATGTTCCCCGCCACTCGCTGTCATATACAGCCCTGCCCCCTGGTCCCGGGACTTTGATAGACAGATCACCCGTCCAATCCCAGTGACTGGTGATCTGTCAATCAAAGTTCCCCGGGCCAGGGGGCAGGGCTGTATATGGCGTTGCACGGTAGGAACATGGCAATTGAAATGAAAGCTGTGTTCCCTGCGCTGCGCTCTGAACACCTGGGCGGCTCTCCTGTTCTTCTTCTCCCCTACACAGGTAGGCTGCATAGTGGACACAGGGTGCATGGTGGACACAAGATTGCTTTGATGGGCACAAGGCTGCATGGTGGACACAAGGCTGCATGATGGGCACTGGGCACAAGGCTGCATGGTGGACACAAAGCTGCATTGGTGGGCACAATTCTGCATTGGTGGGCACAAGGCTGCATGGTGAATACAAAGCTGCATTTGTGGGCACAAGGCTGCATGGTGGGCAAAAGGATGCAATGGTGGGCACAAGGCTGCATAGTGGACACAGGCTGAATGGTGGGCACACGGCTGCACGGTGGACACTAGGGATGAGCTTCGAGTTAGAGTCGAACTCATGCTCGACTCAAACATTGCCTGTTCGCCTGTTTACCGAACAGCAAACAATTTAGGTTGTTCGCGGCAAATTCGAAAAGCCGCGGAACACCCTGTAAATGGGAGACATTTAAGTGCTAATTTTAAAAGCCTATATGCAAGTTATTGTCATAAAAAGTGTTTGGGGACCTGGGTCTTGCCCCAGGGGACATGTATCAATGCAAAAAAAAGTTTTAAAAACAGCGTTTTTTTGGAGCAGTGATTTTAATAATGCTTAAAGTGAAACAATAAAAGTGTAATATTCCTTTAAATTTCGTACCTGGGGTGTGTGTAAAGTATGCCTGTAAAGGGGCGCATGTTTCCCGTGCTTAGAACTGTCCCTGCACAAAGTGTCATTTTTGCAGGAAAAAAAGCATTTAAAATCACTCGCGGCTATAATGAATTGTCGGCTCCCGTAATACAGAGAACAGTCATTGAAAGTCATTGATTAAAAAAAAAAAATATGCGTGGGGTTCCCCCCAAATTCAATTACCAGGCCCTTCAGGTCTAGTATGGATATTAAGGGGAACCCCGGGTCAAATAAAAAAAAATTACGTGGGGTTCCGCCTTAATATCCATACCAGACCCTTCAGGTCTGGTATGGATTTTAAGGGGAACCCCGTGCCAAAAAAAAATGGCGCGGGGTCCCCCTCAAAATCCATACCAGACCCTTATACGAGCACGCAACCTGGCAGGCCACAGGAAAAGAGGGGGGACGAGAGAGCGCCCCCCCCCCCCCGAACCGTACCAGGCCACATGCCCTCAACATTGGGAGGATGCTTTGGGGGTCTGTGACCCCTCAAAGCACCATGTCCCCATGTTGATAAGGAGAAGGGCCTCATCCCCACAACCCTGGCCCGTTGTTGTGGGGGTCTGCGGGTGGTGGCTTATCAGAATCTGGAAACCCCTTTTAACAAGGGGACCCCCAGATCCCCCCCCCCCCCCCTGTTTGAAAAGTACCCCTACCATTTCACAAAGAAAGTTTAAAAAACACAAAAGCTGCATTGGTTGGCACAAGGCTGCATGGTGGGCACTGGGCACAAGGCTGCATTGGTGGGTACAAAGCTGCATTGGTGGGCACAAGGCTGCATTGGTGGGCACTGGGCACAAGGCTGCATTGGTGGACACTGAACACAAGGCTGCATTGGTGGGCACAAGGCTCCGTTGGTGGATACAATGCTGCATTAGTGGGCACAAGGCTGCAGTGGTAGGCACAAGGCTGCATTGGTGGGCAAACGGCTGCATTGGTGGATACAAGGCTGAATTAGTGGGCACTGGGCACAAGGCTGCATTGGTGGGCACAAGGCTGCTTTGGTGGGCACTGGGCACAAGGGTGCATTGGTGGGCAAACGGCTGCATTGGTGGATACAAGGCTGCATTAGTGGGCACTGGGCACAAGGCTGCAATGGTGGGCACAAGGCTGCTTTGGTGGGCACTGGGCACAAGGGTGCATTGGTGGGCAAACGGCTGCATTGGTGGATACAAGGCTGCATTAGTGGGCACTGGGCACAAGGCTGCATTGGTGGGCACAAGGCTGCTTTGGTGGGCACTGGGCACAAGGGTGCATTGGTGGGCACTGGGCACAAAGCTGCATGGTGGAAACAAGGCTGCATTGGTGGGCACAAGGCTGCATTGGTGGGCACTGGGCACAATGCTGCATGGTGGACACAAAGCTGCATTGGTTGGCACAAGGCTGCATTGGTGGCCACAAGGCTGCATTGGTGGGCACTGGGCACAGGGCTGCATTGGTAGGCACAAGGCTGCATTGGTGGGCACATGGCTGCATTGGTGGATACAAGGCTGCATTAGTGGGTGGTGGGCACAAGGCTGCATTGGTGGGCACTGGGCACAAGGCTGCATGGTGGAAACAAGGCTGCATTGGTGGG
Source organism: Lithobates sylvaticus (assembly GCA_028564925.1). Lineage (NCBI taxonomy): Eukaryota > Metazoa > Chordata > Amphibia > Anura > Ranidae > Lithobates > Lithobates sylvaticus. Next base: position 216,506,448 of record CM053027.1, on the reverse strand, counting down.
CACAAGGCTGCATTAGTGGGCACAGGGCTGCATGGTGGACACAAAGCTGCATTGGTTGGCACAAGGCTGCATGGTGGGCACTGGGCACAAGGCTGCATTGGTGGGTACAAGGCTGCATTGGTGGGCACTGGGCACAGGGCTGCATTGGTGGAAACAAGGCTGCATTGGTGGGCACAAGGCTGCGTTGGTGGATACAAGGCTGCATTAGTGGGCACTGGGCACAAGGCTGCATTGGTAGGCACAAGGCTGCATTGGTAGGCACACCGCTGCATTGGTGGATACAAGGCTGCATTAGTGGGCACAAGGCTGCATTGGTGGGCACAAGGCTGAATTAGTGGGCACTGGGCACAGGGCTGCATGGTGGACACAAAGCTGCATTGGTTGGCACAAGGTTGCATGGTGGGCACTGGGCACAAGGCTGCATTGGTGGGCACAAGGCTGCATTGGTGGGTACAAGGCTGCATTGGTGGGCACAAGGCTGCATTGGTGGGCACTGGGCACAAGGCTGCATTGGTGGAAACAAGGCTGCATTGATGGGCACTGGGCACAAGGCTGCATTGGTGGGCACAAGGCTGCGTTGGTGGATACAAGGCTGCATTAGTGGGCACAAGGCTGCACTGGTGGGCACACGGCTGCATTGATGGATACAAGGCTGCATTAGTGGGCACTGGGCACAAGGCTGCATTGGTGGGCACTAGGCACAAGGCTGCATGGTGGAAACAAGGCTGCATTGGTGGGCACAATGCTGCATGGTGGACACAAAGCTGCATTGGTTGGCACAAGGCTACATTGGTGGGCACAAGGCTGCCTTGGTGGATACAAGGCTGCATTAGTGGGCACTGGGCACAAGGCTGCATTGGTAGGCACAAGGCTGCATTGGTGGGCACACAGCTGCATTGGTGGATACAAGGCTGCATTAGTGGGCACTGGGCACAAGGCTGCATTGGTGGGCACTGGGCGCAAGGCTGCATTGGTGGGTACAAGGCTGCATTGGTGGGCACCTATGAACCTATTAAGCGTATTCTTTTTATCCTATTGTTTAGGAAATAGTTTTTTTTTGGTAGCCATAACCTCGGCTAGAAGGGTGTCAGAGTTAGCTGCCCTTTCGTGTGAAGAACCTTTTTTTAATTTTACATCAGGACAAGGTGGTCATGCGCCCCCGACCGGATTTTTTTGCCTAAGGTGGTTTCCAGTTTTCATTTGAATCAGGATATCATTTTGCCTTCCTTTTTTCCAAATCCTAAATCTAGGGAAGAAAGGTTGCTTCACTCACTGATGTGGTGAGGGCGATCAAGGTTTATTTAAGGATGTCAGCTCCGTTTTGAAAAACTGACTCCCTTTTTGTCCTGCCGGAGGGTCCTAAGAAGGAACCGGCAGCAACAAGTTCAACTATCTCTAGGTGGATTCGCCAGGTCATTGTCCAGGCTTATGGGTTAAAACACAAGTCTCCACCACGGTATTTAAGAACACACTCCACTAGAGGAGTTGGTACATCATGGGCAGGTGTCTATGGCTCAGGTTTGCAAAGCGGCTGCTTGGTCTTCGGTTCATACGTTTACCAGGTTTTACCAGGTGGATGTTAGATCTCAAAAGGAGACTGTCTGTCTTTGGCCACAGCGTGCTGCAAGTAGCTTTATAGGTCCTGGGCCCGGATGGGGTCTAGGAATACTGTGTTCCCTCCCCTCAAATGCATTGCTTTAGGACATCCCAGATAGTCATTATTATGGTGCTCTGTGTCCTGTGATGTACGATAAAGAAAATAGGATTTTTAAAACAGCTTACCTGTAAAATCCTTTTCTTAGAATACACCACGGGACACAGCGGTCCCTCCCTTCTTTTCTGGGATCTTCATTGCTTGCTAAAAAAATAAGGTACTTGGGAGGGGTTATATGGGAGGAACCATCTTACTATTGGTTGCCAGTGTCCAATCACCTGAAGGTAGCATATAACCCAGATAGTCATTATTATGGTGCTCTGTGTCCCGTGATGTACTCCAAGAAAAGGATTTTACAGGTAAGCTGTTTTAAAAATCCTATTTTTATATTTGATTTGAATGAGTTTAGAGAAGATGAGGAGCAGAGGTTTCGAGGGGGGAGGGGGGTAAGTTGAAAAAAGTTCAGAGAGATAATGGGGTGCAAAGCCATGAAGAGCCTTGTAGGTGAGCAAGAGGATCTTAAAGTCTATGTGAAACCTGACGGGTAGCCAGTGCAAGGACTCCAGGATAGGGGTAATATGATCACATGTACCGGACCTAGTCAGGATTCTGGCTGCAGAAATTTGAACATATTGAAGTCTATTTATAGTGGATTAAGAAATACCAGCAAGCAGAGCATTGCAGTAGTCGGGAGAACACAAATGTATGGATCAGCTTTTCAGCTACAGTGTATCATAACATAGGACGCTGCCGAGCAATGTTTCTCAAGTGGAAAAAAGAGGTTCTGACAACATTTTGTACATGTGGCTCAAAGGTTAAACTAGCATCAAATATCACCCCTAGATTTTTCCATTTTGACTGAATTTTAAGTACAGTGCCACCTATAGATAAGCTTCTAGAACTGGCTTTACGTAATTGATGGGGGGTACCAATAAGCATGACTTCAGTCTTGTCACAGTTTAATTGAAGGAGATTGTGGGCCATCCAAGTTTTTATATCACAAATACAGTTAGATAGGTGAGAATCAGCCAAAGTAGAATCTAGTTTACTGTGGATGTACTGTATATCTGAGTGTCATCATCATAGAAGTGATAATTGAGCCCGTGTAATCTAAGCAGTTGGCCAAGTGGAAACATGTAAATGCTTAAAATTAAGGGACCCAAGATTGAGCCCTGAGGAACGCCGTACTTGACTGGACCAACTTCAGACTGAAATCCACCAATGAAATAAAGTGACAGCGATCAGTGAGATATGACTGAATCCATTCCAGGGCCAATACTGAGACCCCAAATATGGTTTTGAGGCGAGAGAGTAATAGATTGTGTATTGTACAGTATCAAAGACAGAACTAAGATCCAGTAGAATAAGAATAGTTAGTGACCCGGAATCAGAAACAGAAGGTCATTAGTAACTTTGACCAAGGCGGTTTCTGTGCTGTGCAGTTGCCAAAAACCAGATTGAATTGGTTCAAATAGATTATTTAAAGTCAGTTGATTATGTAACTGAGATATCAAAGCCCACTCCAGGATCTTGGCAAGGAAGGGTAAGTTAGATATTGGGCGAAAGTTGTTTAAATTGTTGGTGTTTTTTTGGTACAGTTTTGAGGATTGTTGGTACAAAACCAGTGCTAAGGGAGTCATTTATGATATTGAGAATAATGGGGCACAGAGAACTAAAACAGGATTTCAATTAATGGGTGGGAATATGGTCAATAATGCAGATGGAGGATTTCATAATAGAGACCTATTTAGTTAGAGATGCAGTGTCAAGTAGAGAAAAGTGGGAGAGAGAAGAGCCAGTAAAACTAGGTGGGTCAGGATGTGATGTGGAAAGAACATGTGTTGTGGTAAGAATTTGGTGTCTTATTTTGTCAATTTCTGAGTAGAAAAAATCTAGGAATGTGTTACAGAGCTGAGTTGAAGCAGGTAGTGTGGAGGGACTGTGAGTTTTTTTTATAATCTGTCAATGGTGCAGAAGAGTTGTCTAGGGTTGTTAAGATTTTTCTCTATAGTATGGGAGAAAAAGTTTGATCTAGCAGTCTCAGGTTTACCCTTATAGACACATAAGTAGTCTTTCCATGCTTGATAAAGGCCGGTTAACCCCATTCACATGGGGGGGGCAGGTTCTGTGCCCCCTGCCTGCAGACCCCCACAACCACTGCCCAGGGTTGTAGGGAAGTGGCCTTTGTCCCATCAACATGCAGACAAGGTCCCCCAAATCACCCACCCCCATGTAGAGAGCATGTGGCCTGGTATATATTTAAGAAAGGGAGGGGGACTTGGACTTTTTAGGCACCGTACGACAATGTATTTAAACAAAATATTTATTATTTAAAAAGTACATATACAACAATTATAGCTTAAAAATACATTTTTCGCCACCATTCATATATGAAGTATATAACCACAGATGCAACCTAGTACACAAGCCATTGGGACACAGGTAAACCAACTAGTATAGTATATAGCACATTGTACTTTCTATATCCACAGTGCCACACTGTTGTAAGGATATAGCTCCTCTATTTCTTTCAAAGTTACAACTAGTATAGTTGACTATCCAATAATTATAGGATGTCCAGCGATGAGGCAAGGATGCAGTAAGGCGGTGATGTCGTCATATAGAAAAATAGTTAGCTCTACATGTTTCGCGTGTAAGATTATGCTTCACCTGGAGCAGGAAATTTGGTGACTAGCAGAAAATGAGATTGAAAGACATAATGAGTATATATACACAGTAGTGGTTTAGAGTTTTTTCATAATATTACATAGAGATTATATCATATTTAATAGATTTATACAATGTTGACCTGCACGTGCTCGATGCCTATCAGGCCACTCAAACTAGGCTACAGGAAGGGGAAAGAACCAAATATATAGTGGGGGCGTGCATAATATGGTAATTATCAGCAACAAAATTATATAGTCTAATAAAAAAGTGAAGAAACACTTACTGGGTAGTTCATGACAAAAAAGTAGTCTGGTAGTAGAATAATCCCCAAAATAAGGGCAACGTATTTGCCCTGCGCCGTTGCTGCAATCTGACCAGCAGGGTATGAAATGTATATCTCTAAGATGTATACATCATGTTAGCCCCAAAATTGAACCCTAACAAAAAATAGGGAATAGCAATGATAAGTTTTAAGGGCAGTTAATAGTAGATATTATCTATATCACCTTTATGCCATAGGACTTAACTAATATATGTATAACTGTTGAATAACAGCTTGGAGATAAAGGGCTAGAGGCCAGTATTGAATGGTTTGAATGTTAGAGATGTGACAGGCCTGTCACTATAGAGAAACCCCTTCAAAATCAGAGCATGTAAAGGCAGCCCTGACAGGCAGAGTCAGGCTGTGTGCCTACAAGATAGGAAGACAATAATATCAACCACACCAACTTGGGTAGGAGCATACTGAATAATAATACTATCTGGGAGGCAGTACTCACCAAGGAACCCCTTCAAAGTCAGAGCATTTAAGGCAGCCCTGATCAACAAGGTCAGGCTGTGTGCCTACAAAATAGGGAGATGGGAATATTAGCCAAAATGTCTCAAATGGGAGCATATTAGGTAGTAACAAAACTGTTACCATCTAAAGGGCAGTACTTACCAGGAACATAGATGTTTCCCAGATAATCAGCAGCACAGGAGCGGCGAGATGGTGGGGGACGCTGAACTGTAGCACACACGTGTGCTTTTATATGCACATCCCGCCCATAGTCAAACGAGCGGCGTATGCCGCCGTGAAGTCATCCGGACCGGCCGCGATCACCTTGCGCATGCGCCAGTGAGATCGCCGCACCTGCGCAATGCGGCGCAACGACCAACAACTAGAAGCGCAGACGGTGATGTGCAGGAAAACCAGGAGCAGCATACAAAGGAGCTCCCCCTATTGGAACCTGCAAGCGTCACAAATGGAAGTTAACAGTGACGCTCGGCGGCCGCACTAAGCATTGGTGGAACCCCCTTATGAAACACATAGCAAGAACAGAACTGACAGGGCAAAGGGCACAGCAGAGCAAACAGTATATACTGATTAATCAAATGATATGAAGCATAGATAAATAATAGATAATTTGTTTCATGTGGCCTGGTATGGCTTGGGGGGGGGGGGGCGCTCCCTTGATCGCCCTCCGCCTGGCCTGCCAGGCTGCGTGCACGAATTAGAGTCTGGTATGGATTTTGGGAGGGACCCCACTCAGTTTTTTTAACTGACCATTAGGGCACTCGGGCACTGCCCTAGGGCTCTCGGGCACTGCCCAAAGGCCCAGGGCAGTAGGGGGCCCATCAGGGTTGCCAACCTCAGTAAATTCAGGGACAGTTATCGCAAATGTTTACCTCTGTCCCTGAAAAGTCTGCCACAGTCATCCATTGTTTATAAAACTCCAGAGGCTATAGCTGCTCCGCCTATCCACTGCCTATTCAGCCAATGGAAACACAATGTACAGATCCCTTCCCTAGCGCGGATATTAATTAATTAATGCATTTTCCAGTGGCACCCTAAAGCTTATTCACATGTGAAGTTGGGCAGTGGTAAAAAAAACCCGCCCCCAATCCCTACCCCCAATCCCTACTCCCTTTAGCTGTCGAGGCAACAACTAAAGTTGTACTCATGCTGCGGCAGGAATTGCACCTCCCGTCTCTTTCGGACAGGAATTATACTTTGCACGCAGCTGCATCGTGCTTGTGTGGGGTCCAAGGGGTTAAAGCAGGTGGTGAGGAGGCAATACAACTCCTCCACACTGTCTTCTTTTACAGCAGTGATATGCAATTAGCGGACCTCCTGTTGCAAAACTACAAGTCCATCATGCCTCTGCCTCTGGGTGTCATGCTTGTGGCTGTCAGAGTCTTGCTATGTATCATGGGACTTGTAGTTCTGCAACAGCTGGAGGTCCTCTAATTGCATATCCCAGTTTTACAGCTTGGTTGCAGTACTACACAAGGTTACAGGGCACTTGCAGATTGGCCCCATTCACTTAAATGTGTCCAGCTTAACGTGCACTACAACTGCCAAGCGTGCAAGCAGGGGTCAAGTCCTGGGGAGAAAAGTGTGGGAACTCCCACCCAAGATCCACTCACCCACCAAAAAAAAAAAAAAATGATACGCTCATATGCACGAACGCTTCAAAAGTGGTATTTTTCATCCAATTTTCGTATTGTGTGTATGAAGCTTAACTGTTAGTACGTAAAAAAAAAAAAAACAATCCTCAATAAACATAAATACGATAATTCTCTGAATAATCAGCATTCATTCAATTGTGCTTCCATGCAAATGTGAACTTCATGTTCTGATCTTTATTGGGGAATTTTATTTTGTATATAGAGTTTATGTGGTGAGTTTACACTTTTCATTGAACAGAGTTTGGATAACACAGGGTTAAACGGAAAGGTCATAAATTAACTGCACATTATCTGGACAGAATGCTTGGGGAGATAGTGATGTGTTCCTGCTTAGGAAATGTATGTTAGCTTGGGGGGCTGCAAACTCTGCAGGGCTCCAACACACATTCGCTGCTATTCCAACCCTTCACATATTTCCACATAAACTTCTCTCCTGGCATTAAACTTTGCCAGGTATTGTGCTCAGCTTACCACCCCAAACTGATGTTCCTCCCTCAGCTCACTTCTCTCCATGCATGTCCTGTGAGCAGAATAGGTGTGCTCCTCCTCTGGGTTCTCTCATCATATGGCACTGAAGATAGAGGAGGGGGGGATTCAGCGGGACACACAGAGCAAGTATGCAGGAGACTGGGGGGGAGATGAGGAGACAGAAAATCAGGAGGGGCCGGCGGGGAGGAGCGCATCATGAGAGGTCTGACTAAATACAATCTCTTAGCAGCAGGGACCTGATCTACCTGTCACCTGTCAGCTGTCCATTTTTTCGGCGTAGGGGGTTCCCCTTAAAATCCGTACCAGACCTAAGGGCCTGGTATGTTCTTGGAGGGGAACCCATGCTGGTTTTTTATTTAAAATATAGCGTGGAGTTCCCCCTCAAGATTCATACCAAACACAATGCCTGGTATTGGCGGGGATTTAAGTCGGATCCCCGCACCAGTGTGAACCCGGCCTCAATGTCAGCGATGCTTGTCGCTCATTGGGAAAGGAAAAAACACATTTTTCCTTTCCCGATGAGCGAGCCAGCTCGACGCTGGCTCCCGCGATGAGGCTCGCAGGGTGTCAATCTCGCCGATAAAAGCGCAAGATTGACACAATATCGCGGTCACCTACTGTACATCAGACCAAAATGAGGGACAAATAAGAGGGACATTGCTCCAAATCAGGGACAGTCCCTCGAAATCAGGGACAGTTGGGAGCTATGGATCCATCTATGGGCAGGCTGATTGTACCCAAGTCGATCCATCGATTGACTTGGGTAAAACCAGCGTGCCAGATAGCATGTGATTATTGCCAGCAGCTATTACAGCTAGCAGTAATCATTGTTTTCTCCTGGCACGGACAGGTTCCCACACACAGGAGGGAAGAACACAATACCTCTGCAGGAGGGATTCCACCATCAACACTTAGGGCTCTTTCACACAGACGTGTCTGTGTACGGAGCCCGCTCAGCACAGCGGGGGATCGCTCCGTCGATCCCCCGCTGTGCAGGAAGATGACAGGTCTGTCTCTGCACTCTGTGCAGGGACGGACCTGTCAGAGCGCCGCTCTCCCCTATGGGGGATCGCAGACGGATGGAAAAATTGCTTTTTCCTCCGTCACACTTTTTCGGATCGGAGCGGGTCGGATGTCAGCGGACATGTCACCGCTGACATCCGTCCCTTCGTAGAGGTCTATGGAGGGTCCGTTCAGGTCCGCCAAAAAAACTGACAGGCGGACCTAAGCGGACCGCCCGTGTGAAAGGGGCCTTACTGTGTTGATGAGGGTTTTTTCATTCAGCTAATGGAATGAATGAAAAAAAGAAAACGGATTCTTCAATCCACACAAATAAGGTGTAGAAAAGAATCCCCCCACACCGGGACATTATATTCTGATGGCAGGCCCACTACTATCAAAATACACTGATAGGCGATAGAGTGGGGATGGATTTAATTACCTCTTAGGTTTTTATTGCTACCTCTGCCCTATTTAGGGCGATAAACCCTCTTTATTTGCCCTGTTTACCTTTATCATTGAAAGTAAAATAAAGTCCACATTTTGGGATTTGGGATTTCCTCTCACTTCCTGTTTAGGCTATGGGACAGGAAGTGAAGGTAAATCTCTCCAATGAGACACAGAGAGCAAAATAACTGACAGGGGTTATAACCCTACTATAGCCAAAATGAAAATGACCATGGACCATGCAACATATTATTGCTTAAAAAAAAGTTTGACTGGTGAAATCATAAATCTGTCCGTGCAGGTGAATGTGAATCCTGTGGATTCGCTTCAAAATCATGGCTGACATAAATCTAACCTTTATTGATACTCATCGCATGCCAAGAAAAACATACAGTACATCATTCCACATCAGTTTGTAAAAAAATTATAAATGCACATGTTTTTTGCAGGTAAAAAAATGTGCATGTATTCATTTTTTTACTAGAAGGCTGCAAAGCATTGCACCCAGTAGATCAGTAGATTGCGGGTGTAATACAGGGCTCTTGCAGACTGTCGGTGTAAGCTGTCTGCTCATACCTCATACGGGCGGGCAGTTACACACTGACAGGAAGCATTTAATGAACTACCTAGAGCACTCAACAGCGCCCTGGTAGTTCGTTGATAACTATAAGCTGACAGCCACAAAGGATGTCGGTACTTGTAGTTCTCCCATTCACAGAACTCTGTGAATGAATGATGCAAACGGGTGGGCAGAGCCCTGCACGGCCACGTTTTTTTTTAATTTTGACAGCGGGTGGGAATCGAAAGTGATGCGGAGGCTGCTGCAACAGTAACATGTTACATGTTACAGCCTGAATACGTGTGTAACATGTAACATGTTACAAAAGGTGAACTTATCCTTTAAAAAGTACATTCACCAAAAAGGTATATCTTTTTGCAGCCTTATTACTGATGTTTTTCACAGTAGTAGTGAAATATTTCCACCAAGTTTCACGGGTTTAGGTGGTCTGACCATTTATTGTAAAGAATATAAGCAATTTGCAATAACTATCTTTTTATCGGCTTCTTTTTTTCAGATTGCGCTAGGCTTTGTACAGTTTGGATTTGTTGCTATATATCTCTCTGAATCATTTGTGCGTGGTTTTATGACAGCTGCTGGCTTGCAGATTCTCCTTTCTGTGCTCAAGTATATATTTGGAGTCACCGTTCCACCATACAGTGGCCCTCTGGCCATTATATATGTAAGTCAACTTTTAATAATTTCTTGCCCAGGGGTCATCAACTAGATACTGTACTTAGGCCAAATTAGGCAGTGCTTTGGTAGCTTAACAATAACTCTAATGTGCCTAAGCAATTTTTATAGAATGATTATGAATTGATGTGTTAACTAAAAAAAAAAAAAAAATGCTTTTTACATTTTTTTATTTTATTAATTGAATAAATGCAAATCAAATAGAACAATTCTTCCTTTAATACTGCAATTGTAATTAACAATTACAATAATGAACAAAGGCACACTTCGATAATAATGCCCCCAACCTACATGCAATCTCAATTTCAACTGTTTGTGGGGTTTTTAGTGGCAGCCAAGTCACAGTTTGCAGTTGCACACATTGTTGACTACAAGCTATTTCAAGGGGAAAGTAGATGAACATTCCCTGAGCAGGAGACATTGTACAGGGGAAAGTTATCTACAGTGGGAAAAAGGTTAATCATTGCATAACCATTCAATTTTTTTTTCATTTTGTGTTTTTTTTTCCTCCGGCAGACATTTATAGATATCTGTAAAAAACTGGGACAAACCAATGTGGCATCTTTAGTGTTTGCTTTGGTCAGCGTAGTGCTGCTAATCACTGTGAAGGAGTTGAATCACAAATATATGCATAAGATCCATTTTCCCATCCCCATGGAGATTATCATCGTAAGTGTCACCCACAAAGTGGTAAAAATAAGATTATGGTAAAAATAAGGAGGCTATTTATAAATCAGTGAGTGTAACATTCACTGGTGAGTCATGTGTTTTGTTTTTAAAACTCAGTCACCTACACATTCACTGTATCAAGCAAAATTACTGACATTCATCAACATCTGTATTTCTTCCACATTCACCGAAAACCTTTTTCTTGCACATTCACTATTATAAATTTTAAAACATGTTTTAAAGGTCCATGAGTACAAGATCCAAGGATGATTGGCCATTTGGTACATTGTAATTATGTCTTTGCATCCTATAGTTGCTACGCAAAATACTTTTCTTTAAAATTATTTATAATAGTGATAAAAAGATATGTAAGGATTTGGATATATATACAGTATCTCACAAAAGTGAGTACACCCCTTACATTTTTGTAAATATTTTATTATGTCTTTTCATGTGACAACACTGAAGAAATTACACTTTGCTACAATGTGAAGTAGTGAGTCTAGTACAGCTTGTATAACGGTGTAAATTTTCTCCTCAAAATAACTCAACACACAGCCATTAAAGCAGACCTTCAGTAATTTTTTCAACTTTCCATCTATTAAATCTTATGCCTTTGTTGTTTTAACTTTAGGTAGTAAAACTTTTTTTTTCTGCCAGTAAATACCTTATACAGCCACTTCCTGTTTCTTGTCTGTGTAAATCCAGTAAGTGAACAGGCAACAGCTTCAGCTGCCCACAGTTAAAATGGTTGCAGCCATACTCAGTGGAGAGAGATTTCTGCAGCATATTTGGCAGGTACAGAATCACAGTTTATATAAAATAATCTGCAAAGTGGTTGGAGGGAAGCTTCAGAATGTCAAAGATGTTTTTATTACAAATTATGTGAGCAGACTGCAGTTCCTCTTTAATGTCTAAACCGCTGGCAACAAAAGTGAGTACACCCCTAAGTGAAATTGTCCAAATTCGGCCCAAAGTGTCAATCTTTTGTGCGGCCACCATTATTTTTCCAGCACTGTCTTAACCCTTTTTGGGCATGAAGTTCACGAGAGCTTCACATGTTGCCACTGGAGTCCTCTTCCACTCCTCCATGGCGACATTACGGAGCTGGTGGATGTTAGAGACCTTGCGCGCCTCCACCTTCTGTTTGAGGATGCCTCACAGATGCTCAATAGGGTTTAGGTCTGAGGACATGCTTGGCCAGTCGATCACCTTTACCCTCAGCTTCTTTAGCAAGCCAGTGGTTGTCTTGGAGGTGTGTTTAGGGTTGTTATCATGTTAGAATATTGCCCTGCAGCCCAGTTTCCAAAAGGGAGGAGATCATGCTCTGCTTCAGTATGTCACAGTACACGTTGGCATTCATGGTTCCCTCAATGAACTGTAGCTCCCCAGTTCCGGCACCACTTTTGCAGCCACAGACAATGACACTCCCACCACCATGCTTGACTGTAGGCAAGACACACTTGTCTTTGTACTCCTCACCTGGTTGCCGCCACACACGCTTGACACCATCTGAACCAAAAAAGTTTATCTTGGTCTCATCAGACCACAGGACATGGTTCCAGTAATCCATGTCCTTAGTCTGCTTGTCTTCAGCAAACTGTTTGCAGGCTTTCTTGTGCATCATCTTTAGAAGAGGCTTCCTTCTGGGATGACAGCCATGCAGACCAATTTGATGCAGTGTTCGGTGAATGGTCTGAGCACTGACAGGGTGACCCCCCACCCCTTTAACCTCTGCAGCAATGCTGGCAGCACTCATATGTCTATTTGCCAAAGACAACCTCTGGATATGATGCTGAGCACGTGCACTCAACTTCTTTGGTCGACCATGGCGAGGCCTGTTCTGAGTGGAACCTGTCCTGTATGGTCTTGGCCGCTCTATGGTCTTGGCCACCATGCTGCAGCTCAGTTTCAGGGTCTTGGCAATCTTCTTATAGCCTGGGCATCTTTATGTAGAGGAACAATTCTTTTTTTTCAGATACTCAGAATTTTTTTGTGCCATGAGGTGCAATGTTGAACTTCCCGTGACCAGTATGAGAGAGTGAGAGTGATAACACCAAATGTAACACACCTGCTCCCCATTCATCACTTGAGACCTTGTAACACTAACGAGTCACATGGCACCAGGGAGGGAAAATTGCTAATTGGGCCCATTGGACATACATTTTCACTTAGGGGTGTACTCACTTTTGTTGCCAGCAATTTATACATTAATGGCTTTGAGGGGACAGCAAATTTGCACTGTTATACAAGTTGTACACTCACTACTTTACATTGTTGCAAAGTGTAATTTCTTCAGTGTTGTCACATGAAAAGATATAATAAAATATTTACAAAAATACTGAGATACTGTATAGTGTGTGTGTGTGTATGTGTATATATATATATATATATATATATATATATATATATATATATATATATATATATATATACAGTATATAGTGTAATCAGAAAAAAAAGCATTGAAAATATGTAAATTAATTATATCAACTCATAAAAATTGCTATCTTTAAATAATATATAAAACCTTAAAAGCAGAATATGATTAACCACTTAAGGACCGGAGGGATTGCCCCCTTAATGACCAGGCCATTTTTTGCAATACGGCACTGCGTAACTTTATCTGACAATTGCGTCACTGTACCCAAACAATATTAATGTCCTTTTTTTACGACAAATATAGCTTTCTTTTGATGGTATTTGATTGCCTCTGTAGTTTTTATTGTTTGCGCTATAAACCAAAAAAGAATGACAATTTTGAAAGAAAAAAATATATATTTTTTACTTTTTGCTATAATCTATATCCCCAGATTTTTTTTTTCAGTTTAGACCAATTTGTATTCTTCTACATATTTTTGGTAAAAAAAAATTGCAATAAGTGTATATTGATTGGTTTGCGCAAAAGTTATCCTGTCTACAAAATAGGGGAGAGATTTATGGCATTTTTATTATTATTTTAATATTTTTCTAGTAATGGTGGCGATCAGCGATCAGCGATTTTTAGCAGGACTGGGACATTGTGTGGGACAGATCGGACACTTATGAGACTTTTTTGAGACCAATGACATTTATACAGCGATCAGAGCTAAAAATGGCCACTGATTGCTGTATAAGTCACTGGCAAGGAAGGTGTTAAACCTAGGGGGCAATCAAGGGGTTAAATATGTTAGGGAGTGTTTCTAACCGTGAGGGGATGGAATTGCCTGAAAGAGGAGACCGATTGCTGTTCCTAATCAGTAGGAACAGCAGATCTGTCTTTTCTGCCCTGACAGAATGAAGATCTATCTATTTACATTGACAGATCTCTGTTCTGTCTCTGTCAGGAGCGATCGCGGGTAGCCGTCAGGCATCGTGCTGGCAACGCGCATCGGCTCCGGCTTTGCGCCGCGCCACCCTAGAGCTCTTAAAGTGGCCGACATACAGTTACGGTGATTCGCCCAGGGGAGTATAACTGCGGCGGCTGGTCCTTAAGTGGTTAAAGTAAATGTTTGGGGTGAGATTATTGAAAATCATATATTAACCAATCCTGATATAAACACGTACGTGGTTTTAGCATACAGTACAAATAATGCAAGGTATTTATAAAGATGATTAAAATACCCAAAAATAAAACACAGATATGTGTAAACTAACCCTAATTTCCAAAGATCTCCACACATAATAAACATTTACATTCAGGGTTCATTTACACTGTCTGCACACTAAATGCTCTATTTAAATGTGTGGGCAGCTGTCCCATGCAGAAAGCTTTTCTTTGTAGTGAGGGGAAGTTGTGATATGCATTTCAGTGCATGTCATCGTTTGTTTTTTTCTTTTGTTATTTAAAGTGCATAAAGTGACATTTTATTCACTTATCCAAACAACAGTGCTGTGCTTTGCGCTGTAGTGTTGGTGACATGTGGTGCCATCCAGTGCACTGAAAAAATATGCAGCATACCATATGACCAGTGTGGTGTGAGGGAGCACAATAAAAAATAATTTTTCTGCCTGCCTTTGTTGTTACTGCAAACAAAACTCCAGTCATCTCACATAGTGTGAAAAAGCCCTCAATAAACATTTACCCAAAAATACTCCCCCTAAGCACTACATTTTAAACTGTAAGCCTTCCCGAACAGGGGCTTCCTAACCCCCTTGTCTTGCATTATATTGCAACTGTAATGTCTCCATTTATTTTCTAAAGCTCTACTCAAACTGTTGGCACTATATATTCTGTATAATATAAATAATAACAATTAAGTCATTGCTGCAGTTTCATGGGTTTGAGCATTTACTGACATCACATTCATTGCATTTTAAAAATGTTAATTGTTGCTGATTAATATACACTGAATGTCAATGAATCCATCAAGATGCATGTGACTAGATTCCTCTGAATTTTATAAATATGCCTCTAAATTGTAATATGTTATTCTCATTCAATACAGCATGTATTAATTTTTTTGAATGTTACTTTAGTGTCTTAAATAAAATATATATGTTTATAGGTCATTATTGCTACAGTCATCTCTGGTAGTTTTAACCTTCCTGAAAAGTATCACATGGATATTGTGGGACAGATCCCTCTAGGGTATGTATTTAAAATATACATTGGTAAAGCATTACAAAGGAATCAGGGACAAATATATACTTCCTACCTCTCACACCAGGCATTCTGTCTTGTATCACACTCCACCCTACCCCATCAACTAGCTAACAAGATCAGACATCATAGGCACACGGACAGGGCCGTTTTTTCCATTGGGCATGCTGGGCAGTTGCCCAGGGGCCCCACTTGTCTGGAGGGCCCCATCCAGGGCTGGTCCTCAGTGCTGCAACCAGCCTCGTTTTGGATTTTAGGTGTTTACATGTTTAAAACATTTTTTTTTTTGCTAGAAAATGACTTAGAACCCCCAAACATTATATATTGTTTTTTTTCTAACACCCTAGAGAATAAAATGGCAGTCATTGCAATACTTTTTTTTACACCGTATTTGCGCAGCGGTCTTACAAGCGCACTTTTTTTGGAAAAAAGTCACTTTTTTGAATAAAAAAATAAGACAACAGTAAAATTAGCCCAATTTTTTTTGAATTGTGAAAGATAATGTTACGCCGAATAAATTGATACCCAACATGTCCTGCTTCAAAATTGCGCCCGCTCGTGGAATGGCGTCAAACTTTTACCCTCAAAAATCTCCATAAGCGACATTTAAAAAATTCTACAGGTTGCATTTTTTGAGTTGCAGAGGAGGTCTATGGCTAGAATTATTGCTCTCGCTCTACCGATCGCGGTGATACATCACATGTGTGGTTTGTAAACATCCCTTGTAATAGAAAAAAGCATGACAGGTCCTCTTAAATATGAGATCTGGGGTCAAAAAGTCCTCAGATCTCATATTTGGACTTAAATGCAAAAAAAAAAAATTTCATTTAAAAAAAGGACATTTGGAAATTCTCTTTTAAGACATATGGGCGGAAGTGACGTTTTGACGTCGCTTCCGCCCACCTATGGTATAGAGATGAGTGGGGGACATCTTAGCCTCACTCATCTCTATGCACAGGCAGGGAAAGGACCCGATCGCCTCCGCCGCTGCCGACGGCTCCGGTAAGCGGCAGAAGGCACAGGAGAGCGGCGGGAGGGGGGGGGGGCAACTCTCCCGCCACCGATAATGGTGATCTTGCGGCGAACCCGCCGCAGAGACCACCATTATCGGAAAGGGGACAGCTCACTGTGAAGAGGGATACCTCGGTTGTGGCAGCAGCTGCTGTCGTTACCGAGATATCCCTCTTCAAAAAAATGACGTATATATAGTGAGTGATCGGTAAGTGGTTAAATTGACTGACTACACTGGTTGCTCACTTCGCCGGCCGGCATCTAGCTAGCAACCAGTGACGTCAATCAGAGGCCGCGACCGCCCCAGCATTCATAGTGCACCGCGGCTGCCCCAGTGGCTAGTGAACAGGCTCCGCCCACCACTGCCATGCCTTGATAGCTGGCGCTGCCTTTCTGCTGTGAGTGACACACTGTACTGCACCAGGCCGGTGGCCTCAAGTAAGTCTAACAATGTCTACTTAAATAAGTTCAAGTTGTGCATCAAACACAGCCACTGTCTGTGCCCCTCAAAAGCGGCCACTGTGCCCATCAAACAGCCACTTTGCCCATTAAACAGCCACTTTGCCCATTAAACAGCCACTTTGCCCATCGAAGCTGCCACTGTGCCCATCAACGCTGCCACTGTGCCCATCAAACACAGCCACTGTGCCCATCAAAAGCTGCCACTGTGCCCATCAAAAGCTGTCACCCTGCTCATCAAACGCTGCCACTGTGCCCATCAAACGCTGCCACTGTGCCCATCAAACTCGTGTTATATTGTTGTGTTAATTTTTAAACACTGATTTTGTTGGAAGTACCAATAAATATAGCCTTATTGATAATTTGCATTTTTATTCTCGTGCGTGATCGTGTAGACAGGGCCCCAGTGCAATGTATTGCCCGGGGGCCTATAACGCTCTTAAGATGGCCCTGCACACGGAGGCTGGGATTAACAATAAAGAGCCTTTTGGAAACCTTTTTTTTAAACATGATTACTTGTTACTAATTCATGATGTGCGGGTGGCTGTGTACTTCCTTGGCAGACCTACCACCCTAGCCTTATGTTTTCTATTTAGAAATGCTATGCTGCAATCCTACTAGCTTTCCTGTACATGCTGAAATTTTTCTAAGGTCTCTGAAATTTCTACAGAAAACCAACCAGTGCCAGAATGTCAAAAGTACTAAACTATATCTAATTATGTATCAAACATAGTGCAATAAAGCAATTTCCTTATTTACCATATCACACATTCATCTGTTTCAGATATAGCCAAAGTCAGAATCATTTTCTGCCCCAAAAAAAACTGTTACTTTTGGGATACAGTACAGTGTAAAATTTGAAATTTTATTGAATAGAATTGCACATTTTCTATTCAATAAAATAAAAAGTACAAAGTAGTTAGAAACAAATGTTTAACCCAGGGGCATATCATGAAATCAGGGGGCCCATGTGCAAGATCAAAAGTGGACCCTATGCTTAGCGTGCCACTGCAAAAGGTGGGCATGGTTTAAATTGTGCTAAATATTGGGTGTGGTTAAATAGAGTGTGCAATAACTTACATAATGCAGACTGTGGTAGTGTTGAAAAGGGAATGATGGGTTTGTTTACTTTTGTACATTGGCATGTTGGGAGGGGGTTTCAAAGTGGTTCGGTGTAACTAGTTTTTGACACTTTTATTTTTTCACTAAAACTAAAGTCTGATGCGAGTCAGTTCCTGCAAATATTTTACAACACAGTTGTAGTTATGAACAACAGAGTTAACAACAGAGTTGTTAGTTATGATTTATCACTGATTTGCAATAGGGTATAGAGTTAGGATAGTGACAATTAATCTCAATTATGTCACCACTGATAATCTTCGGCAGTATTGTACTGTCATGTCACACTACCGTGTTATGTTGCATACCTTTAAATAAAAAAAAATTAAAAAACTAAAGTCTGCTATGTGATATAATGTTGTTTTGCTAGGTTCCCTTTGATGAAACATCAATAAACTTTTAGACCTATGATGCAGTGTTTGCTCCATTAGCTTCCAGATTTTCATTTAAAAGCCAATGGTAGGCTTATAAAGTATACACACACTCTTGCTGCTACAGTGGGAAGCAATGTGTTTAAATTATAAGAAAAGTATAAGAAAAAAAAAAACATATTTGTCCATTTCCATAAAGGTCAGCACAGAGTTCTCCCTTACATCAGAGTTTGCATGATTACCCTCTACAGTGCAAAGGGTACTCTAATGTAAAGGGGAATTTAGCGGATCATGATGTACAATGCCTTGAAAAGTATTCATACCCCTTGAAATTTTCCACATTTTGTCATGTTACAACCAAAAACGTAAATGTATTTCATCTGGATTTTATATGATAGACCAACACAGAGTGGCACATAATTGTGAAGTAGAAGGAAAATGATAAATGGTTTTCAAATTGTTTTACAAAAAAATCTAAAAAGTGTGGCGTGCATTTGTATTCAGCCCCTTTACTCTGATACCCCTAACCAAAATCTAGTGGAACCAATTGCCTTTAGATTGCCCTAATTAGTAAATAGAGTCTACCTGTGTGTAATGTAATCTCAGTATAAATACAGCTGTTCTGTGAAGCCCTCACAGGTTTGTTAGAAAACCTTAGTGAACAAACAGCGTCATGAAGGCCAAGGAACACAACAGACAGGTCAGGGATAAAGTTGTGGAGTTTGAAGCAGGGTTAGGTTTTAAAAAAAATATCCCAAGCTTTGAATGTCTCACGGAACACTGTTCAATCCATTATCCAAAAATGGAAAGAGTATTGCACAGCTGAAAACCTACCAAGACACGTCCACCTAAACTGACAGGCCGGGCAAGGAGAGCATTAATCAGAGAAGTGGTCAAGAGGCCCACGGTAACTCTGGAGGAGCTGCAGAGATCCACAGCTTAGGTGGGAGAATCTGTCCACAGGACAACTATTAGTAGTGCACTCCACAAATCTGGTCTTTATGGAAGAGTGGCGAGAAGAAAGTCATTGTTGAAAGAAAGCCATAAGAAGTCCTGTTTTTAGGGTTGAGCGAACTCGAACTGTAAAGTTCGTACCGGACTTTTGGGTTTTTGGTACCCGGACCCGAACCCAAACAATTTACTGTATGTTCGGGTTCGAGTTCGGTGTTCGGCAATGTAATGGCGCATTTTAAAAATTTGAAATTTGAAAAAAATTCGTTTAACTCATGTGCCTTTAGAAGCCATCACAGCCATGCCTACTAATGGCATGGCTGTGATTGGCCAGTGCAGCATGTGACCCAGTCTCTATATAAGCTAGAGGCACATAGCACAGCACGTCACTCTGCTTTAGATAGTGTAGGGAAAGGTCACTGCTGCTGCTTTGAGGGAGAGAATTATATAGGAGTCCTGATTCATAAATCAAATTACTCAGCGATCTACCTTGATTTTGTTGTGTGGGTGCAGATCACAATATTTTTACCCTGCCCTGAGCCCAGTGCCAGAGAAAAGATAACTTTTATCCGTCTGTTAGGTTGGCGTCGGCGGGCATTTTATGCAAGCTCAGTGCACCAGCACTGCATATGTTACTGTGAGATACACCCTTTAGATACTGTTGGTCTATTCTGCTAATCTAAAAACACCCATGTAGGGCAAAAAAAAAATAGTTTGCAGTGTTTCCTGCATATCTGTATGTGTGAGATATACACTTTAGATACTGTTCTTCTATTCTGCTATTCGAAAAAAGAATAATTTAGGGTAAAACATTTTTTTTAAAAAAAAGCATTTTCTGCATATCTGTACGTGTGAGATACACCCTTTAGATACTGTTGCTCTATTCTGCTAATCTAAAAACACCCATTTAGGGCAAAGAAAATATTTTGCAGTGTTTCCTGCATATCTGTACGTGTGAGATACACACTTTAGATACTGCTTTGCTATTCTGCTATTCAAAAAACACCCATTTAGGGCAAGATCCTAAATTTGAGAAATCTGAGGAGAACGTCAAAGAAGGGACGTGGCCCTGGTTGTGGTGCTGCTGGTGGAGCTCCTGTTGCAGGGAGAGGACGTGGTCGATCTGTGCCAGCTACACACACAAGTGAAACATCTTCCTCATGTGCAAGTAGGCGACAGAGCCTGCAGCGGTATTTGGTCAGGCCTAATGCGTCTCTACGAATCTTGAGGCCAGGACAAGTACAGGCGATAGCTGACAGTGCCTCCAGTTCCTTCACATTGTCCCCCACCCAGTCTTTCACCTCACCCCCTTGCAAATCAGCCAAGCAGTCTGAGCCCAAAATCATGCAGCAGTCTCTTCTGCTTTTTGATGCCCAACCACTTATGTTTCAAGATGAGTACATGGGAGGACCATGGCAGCACGTCTCGGATGATGACGAAACACAGGTGCCAACTGCTGCTGCTTTCACAATTGTGCAGACCGACAAGGAGGGCAGAGGTGAAGACTGGGTGGAAGTTGATGTGGAGGACGATGAGATCCTCGACCCCACATAGAATCAATGTCATGCAGGTGACCTGTGTAGTTTGGAGGAAGAGGCGGTGGTCGCCACCAGCACAGCAGAAGAGGGAGCAGGGTGCAAAAGCGGAGCGTCTGTCCCCTAGACAGTACACCTGCTACTGCCCAACGCAGCAAGGGACCGAGCACACCAAAGCCAGGTCCAAGGAGTTCCCTAGTGTGGCAGTTCTTCAGACAATATGCTGATGACAAGACACGAGTGGATTGCATGCTGTGCAATCAGAGCCTGAAGCGAGGCATAAACGTTCTCAACCTGAGCACAACCTGCATGACCAGGCATCTAAGTGCAAAGCACGAGCTGCAGTGGAGTAGACACCTCAAAAACCAAGAAAGGTCTCTGACTCCTCCTGCTTCCTCTTCTGCTGCAGTCTCGGCCTCTTCATCCACCTCTGTAGTGACAGTGGCACCTGCCACCTCGCAAACAGAGGTTCTGCCAGCAACACTACCACCTGGGTCACCAACCATCTCCACAATGTCCCATGGAAGCGGTCAGCTCTCTATCTCCCAAACACTAGAGCGGAAGAGGAAGTACCCCCCTACCCACCCGCGATCCCTGGCCCTGAATGCCAGCATTTAAAAATTCCTGGCCTTTGAAATGCTGTCATTCCGTCTGGTGGAGACGCAGAGTTTTAAAAGCCTGATGGCATTGGCTGTCCCACAGTACATTGTGCCCAGCCGCCACTACTTTTCCAGGCTAACCATCCCTTCCCTGCACAACCAAGTGGGGGACAAAATCAGGTGTGCACTGCGCAACGCCATCTGTGGCAAGGTCCACCTAACTACGGATACGTGGACCTGTAAGCACGGTCAGGGATGTTCTATTTCCCTAACAGCACACTGGGTAAATGCATTGGCGGCTGGACCTGAGGCGCATAGCAGATTGGTGCATGTCCTTCCACCACCGAGGATTGCAGGGCGCTTCAGTTTGCCTCCTGTTGCTAACTCCTCCTACTCCGCTTCCTCATCCTCTACCGCCTCCTCATCCGTTTAGCGTAACACCTTCACCACCAACTTCAGCACAACCAGGGGAAAACGACAGAAGGCAGTTTTAAAACTTTCCTGTTTGGGGGAAAAAACCCACACCACGCAGGAGTTGTGGAGGGACATGGAACAATAGACTGATGAGTGGTTGGTGGCAGTGAGCCTTAAGCCCGGCCTGGTGGTGTGCGATAATGGGCGAAATCTCGTAGCAGCTCTGGGCCTAGCCGGTTTGACACACATCCCTTGCCTGGCGCATGTGCTGAATTTGGTCGTGCAGAGGTTCCTTAAAAATTACCCCGATATGCCAGAGCTGCTGCAGAAAGTGCAGGCCGTCTGTGCGCACTTTCGGCGTTCTCACCCTGCTGCTGCTTGCCTGTCAGCGCTGCAGCGTAACTTCGGCCTTCCCGCTCACCGCCTTATATGTGACGTGCCCACAAGGTGGAACTCCACCTTGCACATGCTGACCTGACTGTGTGAGCAGCAGCAGGCGATAGTGGAGCATAAGCTGCAGCATGTACACGTGAGTCGCTCTGCGGAACAGCACCACTTCACCACCAATAACTGGGCCTCCATGCGAGACCTGTGTGCCTTGTTACGCTGCTTCGAGTACTCCACCAACATGGCCAGTGCCGATGACGCCGTTCTCAGTGTTACTATCCCAGTTCTATGCCTCCCTGAAAAAGCGCTTTGGGCGATGATGGAAGAGGATGTGGCACAGGAGGAGGAGGGATCATTTCCAAGGCTTTCAGGGCAGTCATTAACAAGTGGCTCAACAAACGCCAGGTACACAATTGACCAGCAAGGGCACAGTTCTGGAGGATGATGAGGTGGAGGATGAGGAGGAGATGGAGGAGGAGGAACCATTTTCACAGCAGGGTGGCACCCAGACCAGCTCATGACCATCACTGTGTCCTCTGTCCATACAGAGGACACAGACAATACACCTCCCACAGAGGACAGTTTTTCGTTGCCTCTGGGCAGCCTGGCACACATGAGCGATTACATGCTGCAGTGTCACCGCAACGACCGCCGAGTTGCCCACATTCTAGCTGGTGCTGATTAGTGGGTGGCCACGCTGCTGGATCACCATTGCAAGGACAACGTACCGTCCTTAATTCCCTCACTGGAGCGTGATCGTAAGATGCGTGAGTACAAGCGCATGCTGGTAGACGCGCTGCTGGTGGCATTCCCACCTGACATCGGGGGCACAGCGGAAGCAAAAGGCGAAGGAAGAGGAGGAGGAAGAGGTCACCAACGCAGCCATGGCACCGCCAGCACCTCAGAAGGCAGGGTTAGCATGGCCGAAATGTGGAAAAGCTCTGTCAGCATGCCACAACAACCAGCTCCACCAGCTGATATGGAACGTCTTAGCAGGAGGCAGCATTTCACCAACATGGTGGAGCAGTATGTGTGCACATGCCTACACGTATTAAATGACGGGTCTGCCCCCTTCAACTTCTGGGTCTCCAAATTGGGCACATGGCCTGAGATTGCCCTTTATGCATTGGAGATGCTTGCCTGCCCTGCAGCCAGTGTATTATCTGAATGTGTATTTAGCACGGCAGCGGGCATTATCACAGACAAGCCCAGCCGCCTGTACAGAGCCAATGAACCAGGCATGGATCCCACAGGACTTGTCCGTACCTTGTGCAGAATAGACATGTATACCGCCCTTACCCAGCCATTGTTGTATTTTTGATCTTTCTCACTCTTTTGGGGTGTACCATAATTTAAAAAATAAATAAAATTAAAAACAAAAACCAGTGTTGGCTACCTCGTCCTCCTCCACCGCCGCTTCCACCTACACTGCCACATCCACCGCCACCTCAACCTCCTACTCCATATGGACCTCGTCCTCCTAGGTAAGGGGTGCCCAACCTTTTGAAGAGCGAGGGCCACTTAAAGTGGGGTGCCCCATAAAAAACAATTTTTAAAAGTCAGCAGCTACAAATACTGCAGCTGCTGACTTTTAATAATTGGACACTTACCTGTCCCAGGGTCCAGCAATGTGGGGGAACAAACCTGCCCCTCGTTCCCCACTCCGCTCACGGCACCGGCATTCTTACTGTGGGCACCCGGCTGTGGCTTCACAGCACCCACTGCGCCGCGCGCCGTGATACGACGCTCAGTCATCTGGGACACATGACAGGTCCCAGATGACTGTTCGGCGCCGAGGGGAAGTGATGTCAGTGCCTGGGCACTGAAGGTGGCAGACTATGAGGGACCCCCTAGCAACAGGCATTTAGAGGTGAGTAAAAAAAAAATTTTTCCAATTATTTTTTTTTTTTTTTTTTTTTTTATGATTTTTAAGCAATTTTTTTTTTTTTTTGGTGGCAACATCACTTTAAGCGACTTGGTAACTGGTCACGGGCCACAATAAGTGTAGTGGACAGAAGACAGATCCGTGTCCAGGGGCGGACTGACCATTCGGCCACTCGGGCACTAGGGGGCCCCATCAGGGTTGCCAGCCTCAGTCTTTACATAAAAAAGTATGTAAAAATCTGTGTTTTTTTTACATCTGTCTCTGAAATGTCCCTTACCGACATCCTTTTGGTCTAAAAATCCAGAGATTATAGCTGCCCCACCTCTCCAGTACCTTCTCAGCCAATAGAAACATGTCTGTGTATACTGTGTGATTGTATACTGTGTGTGTATATACTGTGTGGCCCCATAATCTCTGATTGCCCGGGGGCCCCATGAGTTGTCAGTCCGCCCCTGTCCGTGTCCGCTCTGTATATGCAGAGCGGACATGGACACAGCCCACTCTAATCTGTGGGCCCCCCTATCCGATCTAACCAGATGGAAGGGGATGGATCCCCTTCTGTTTTTTTTTTTGTTAGTGGATCGGATTGGATGTAGGTGGGTGCAAATGGACACAAGTCCGTTTACATCTGCCGCTCCATAGAGGTAAATGGAGGGTCCGCGTGGGTTGAACCGATCATGTGAAAGGGGCCTAAGGCTGCTTTCACACTGATGTGCAGCAGTTTACCTGCACTGCGGGTGCAGTACAGTGCACCTGTGGCTTTCTTGTAGGTTAGCTGCACTTTGCCATCAATGTCTATTATATCCTGTACTTTCTGAAAGCGCATCAATCCTGCAGATAACAGAAGTCTATGACTCAGTGCAGGTAACCCGAAGGTGAAATGCGATTCACCTGCAGATCCGTTTGAAAGCAGCCCAGTAACCACTGCAGAACAGATATGCCCATATACACACTGCTTTTAGTAATAAACTTACCTTTAATAACAGTCTTCCATTCAGGTATCGCCGGCTGTTGCTGTCCCAGGCAGAATGCATTTGGTATCACTCCGCTTGGGACAGGAGTCAGTGCTTTACAGGAAGCATTGGCAAATGCGGCTCTGCTCCCTCTTCAACCGCTTGCTTCTTCTACCGCTGGCTTCATTTAAAACACTGATGCTCTGGGATAGTGGGTCGGCAACCCACGATCTGGGCTTGAGAACCTGCTATCCCAAAGCAGGAGGTTGTGGGCCACATCAGAAGGCTCCGCGGGCCACATGTAGCCCCCGGGCCACTGGTTGGGCACCCCTGTCCTAGATCAAGATAATTTTTTTATTTTTTATGTTATTTTAAGTTATTTCCCTATCCACATTTGTTTGCAGAGCACTTGCCATGCTCTTAACAACATTTTTCTTCCATTTGCAGCCCTCTAGCCCTTTCCATTACTTTTTTAGAGCCATTTTAGTACTCAAAAGTTCGGGTCCCCATTGACTTCAATGGGGTTCGGGTTCGGGGTCAAGTTCGGGTCAAGTTCGTGTCCCAAACTCAAACTTTTTTGCGAAGTTCGGCCAAACCCGAACATCCAGGTGTCCACTCAACTCTACCTGTTTTCAGTTTGCGAGAAGCCATGTGGGGGACAAAGCAAACACGTGGAAGAAGGTGCAACTTTTTGGCCTAAAAGCAAAACCATTGTAATTTTTACATCGATCAGTGCTATAAAATTGCACTGATTACTGTAAAAATTAAACTGGCAGTGAAGGGGTTAACCATTAGCTGGCTAGGAAGGGGTTAAGTGTGTCCTGGGAAGTGATTCTAACTGTTAGGGGGCGTGGCTACTAGTGACACATCACTGATCACCGCTCCCGATCACAGGGAGCTGTGATCAGTGACAGTGTCACTAGGCACAACGGGGAGATGCTTGTTTACATTGGCATCTCCCCGTTCTTCCTCTCCGTGAGACGGTCGCGGGTATCCCCACGGACATCGAGTCCACTGGATCCGCAATCCTACTCATGGAGCTCACGGCGTTAGCGCACGCCGCTGATGACACACATGCGATGGCATGGCGGCAAATTCAAAGGGACGTACAGGTACGCCCATTTGCACCATTCTGTCAACGTACATCATCGTGCGGCGGTCAGAAACCGGTTAAAGGGCAAAAATGTATAAACCTATTGCAAGACACTTTTATTGTCCAGTTTATTGTGGCCCCCGACTAGGAATGAAGCTCTGCTGGACCTGGTAATCTCAAACCCTGCAGAGCTTATTACTAATATTGATATAAAAGAACCTCTATGTAGCAGTGACCATAACATTATTATTATTGTTGAGGATTTATATAGCGCCAACAGTTTGCGCAGCGCTTTACAACATGGGTGCAGACAGTACAGTTACAATACAATTCAATACAGGATGGATCAGAGGGCCCTGCTCGTTAGAGCTTACAATCTAGAAGGGAGGGTCAAGTGGAACAAACGGTAATAGCTGTGGGGGGTGATCAGATGGAGAAAATTAAAATACAGTTGTTAGGTGTATGTAGGATAGGCTTCTCTGAAGAGGAGGGTATTTAGGGGTCATCTAAAAGCTAATAGAGTAGGAGATGATCGGACAGATTAGGGTAAGGAGTTTCATAGGACTGGAGAGGCTCTGGAAAAGTCCTGGAGGCGAGCATGGTAGGAGGTGATGAAGGAAGCTAGAGAGCAGGAGGTCTTGAGAAGAATGATTAGGTTGGTATTTTGAGACTAGGTCAGTGATGTAGCTAGGGGCAGAGTTGTGGATGGCTTTGTAAGTAGTTGTTAGTATTTTGAATTTCATTTGTTGGGTGAGCGGAAGCCACTGGAGGGATTCACAGAGAGCAGTAGCAGACACAGAGTGGTTTATTAAGGTGGATGAGTCTGGCAGCAGCATTCATGATGGATTGAAGGGGGGATAGACTATGTAGAAGTAAGCCAATGAGGAGGGAGTTGCAGTAGTGGAGGCAAAAGCTGACCAGGGAGTGAATTCAGAGCTTTGTTGTGTCATTAGTTAGAAAGGGGCGTATTTTGGAGATGTTGATAACATCTCCAAAAGGTAAGATAAAAACATTTAACTTTAAGAGAGCAAATTTTCCAAGGATGAGGGCTGCTCTCCAGGACTTAGATTGGGAGGGAATATTGGCATCAATGGACACAGAACAGAAATGGGAATTCTTCAAAGTAACTGTATGTAAGCTCACTGCAAAGTATATTCCCATGGGCAATACTTTAAAAGGCTAAAAATTAAAACCTACGTGGCTCACGGCCAAAGTTAAAATGGCTATAAATACTTAAAAAAGAGCTTTTAAAAAATATAAAAATGAAGCAGCGCTATCATTGTTTAAATATTACAAAGAATATAACAGAATATGTAAAAAGAAAATCAAGGATGCAAAAATTCTAAACAAATGACAGATTGCTAAAGATAGTAGGACAAACCCCAAAAAATTATTCAAATATATTAATAGTAAAAAGGTTAGGTCTGAACATGTAGGCCCTTTACAAAATAATCTAGAGTAGGTGACTGGGGACAAAGAGAAGGCAAATTAAATAAATACTTTCTTCATCTCTGTGTATACAAAGGAGAATGGGGGAGCTCATGTCGATAATGTTGGTGGTATTGACACAGCCCCAAATAATCCACAATGGCTCAAAAGTGATATGGTCCAGAAATATTTAGACAGAATAAAAGGTGGATAAAGCACCTGAACCAGATGGCATCTACCCACGGATCCTAAAAGAATTGAGCTCTCTCATTTCAAGGCCATCATTCCTAATATTTTGAGACATGTTAATGACTGGAATGGTACCACTGGATTGGCGCAGGGCCAATGTGGTGCCCACATTTAAAAAGGGATCAAAGTCTTTACCAAGTAACCATAGACCTGTTAGTTCAACTTCTATAGTCAGAAAGTTACTGGAGAGTTCTTGCTGTAAAAAAATATTTTAAGCAACAGACAGCATGAATTAATGCAAGACAGAAGTTGTCAAACAAACCTGATTTCTTTTTATGAGGAGGTAAGTAAAACCTTGGACAGAGGGGTGGCTGTGGACATGGTATACCTGGATTTTGCAAAAGCATTTGACACAGTTCCCCACACACGGCTCATGTGTAAGGTAAAGTCTACAGGCTTAGAAAGATCAATTTTTAAACGGATAGAAAACTCAATTCAAAATAAACTGGTATGAAAATCGCTCGCCCTCCTACTATTCCACACCACCACTGCGCACAAAGAAAAATTAGTTAAACACCTATGTGTATAAAAATAAACTAAGCAGCTACTTAAATAGATAAATAATGTAAAGTGATTTTAAAATGAATAAAACAGTAGCGCTAATAATCACAGTGTCTGTGAATAAACTAAATATTTAACCTGTGTAAACAATACTGAAAAATATGTATAAACAGTGCTAAAAAAAACAACCCCAATGATTAAGCCACTTCGGTGAAACATGTCTGGGTATGGTTACATGGCAACTGTGAGGAGCATTTAACATTCAACGTTCCAGTTACTGGGTGTGCTGTGCCGTGTGAAGTGAAAGAGAAAGGAGACAGCATGGAGGGTGAGACATATTGGTATTAACGCCGGGTCCGCCGAGACCATAATATATCGGGTCACCACTGCTGGGTCCTTGTTTCCTGTTGAAAAGTTATGCTGAAGTGCCTTATTTTTATATGAAGGATGTGAGTACAATGGTTGAGGAATTTTGTGTGCTGTTGAAATAAATGCTTCACTATTGGAAGCATCTCTTTTTTCCTTATATGTGGAGTGCAATTATCTAACATTCTGTCTGGATCCATCTGTGACCCATGTGGAGCTATTAAGCGAGTTGGCCGAGCATGAGAGTGCAAGGCATATACTGCTGGTGAGTGCGATTCCTTAGGGTGCGGTAGCACTGAACACAGGCGGTGTGGTGGAAGATATATTTTTTCAAGTCACTTCAAGAACTTTGTTTAAAGACACTTCAAAACTTTATTTGCTTCAGGATTTTTCATTCACTTTTCTGTCACTTTTTGAAACATTATCACTACAAGTAACAGTTTATGGACTTTTGTTTGGATTTGTTTCCCTTTTTTGGACACCTGCAAAAAATATATAATCACACTTCACTTAAATTTTTCACTTTATGTATATAGGTGATTAATTGTGTTGTTGTTTTTTTTAGCACTGTTTATACATATTTTTCAGTATTGTTTACACAGGTTAAATATTTAGTTTATTCACAGACACTGTGATTATTAGCGCTACTGTTTTATTCATTTTAAAATCACTTTACAGAAAACTCAATTCGTTAGATTTGAATTCAGAGAGTAGTGGTTAATGACTCTTACTCTGAATGGTCTAAGGTTATCAGTGGTGTACCCCAAGGTTCAGTTCTGGGACCCTCAATAATAGCATGCAATGCCAAGCTACGGTTTCCAAAGCGAGCAAAGTCCTTTCTTGTATTAAGAGAGGTATGGACTCCAGAGAGAGTGATATCATTTTGCCCCTGTACAAATCATTAGTAAGACCGCATCTGGAATATCCAGTTCAGTTTCGGGCACCAGTTCTCAAAAAGGATATCGGGGAACTGGAGAAAGTGCAGAGAAGGGCAACCAAACTGATTAGCCGCATGGAGAAGCTCAGCTATGAGGAAAGATTAGAGGATTTTCCACCGGGAATTGTGTGATGACAGACTGTTGGCCTAAAATCTGACAGTTTGTACGCTCCATCGGACAATTGTTGGATGACAGGCTTATAAATTTTCTGCGGACAATGGTCTGTTGTCAGATTTTCCGATCGTGGTTACACAAGTCCATCAGACAAAAGTCCAAAGTCCAAAGTACAAACATGCATGCTCGGGAAGAAAGGACGAGCTGGAAGCGGTCGGTCTTGTAAACTAGCGCTCGTAATGGAGAATTAACATTCGTGACGTGGCAAATTATGAAATCTCAAAATGCAGCTCACATTCTCTTCTTCTTTAATGGGATAATAATGAAGCTACTTTGCTGGTGATACTGATGGAGTTATGGCAAACTAATTTTCAAAGGTTTTTTTTTCTAGTTATATCAAGAATAATATTATTATGCTTGTTATTTTTTTTTTGATGCGTTACCACAACACCATTATCCCATAGTTTTTAAGATCAAAGATACAACTATGTTGGTGTCCCTTGTAACTGCCTACTCCCAAACTGTCGTTTGAAGTAAAACACATAGCCACGTATTATGCGCCACAATTTTTTTATTCTGCCAATAGAACAAAAACTGCATTCTATGCATCCAAAAATATAGAACATATACCAAATCAAATCATTATTCAACCAAAAATAAAAGCCTCATGCATGTGCCCTGCTTCTTAATATAGGGGGTCAACAATGCCAAGAGTTGGTGAAAGCAGGGGTCCGTCATCCGGAGATAATTATAAAATCATCTGGATTATTCTCCTGGAGCTCCCGCAGCAAAGGCATATGACATAATTGGCTACGATTAATAAAGCAACCAATTTTTGGTCCAATAAATCCTCCTCCTCCTGTACCTGTACTGGACTTGGGTCAAAGCAACAAAAGCTTTAATCATACATGGTTCCTGATTCCTTGAGGTGTAGCCCACTGGTCTAGTCATCTCTGCTGCATACCTACTTATAGTATTCCTTACAGGCTCCTTTTCATAATAGGAATAAGAAAGCTACATACACCATCACAGGATGGTACTGTGGGTGCAAACAATAGTGCAGTGCCAAGCCCTAGTCATAGAACAATGTAAATTGGAGAAGGGGAAAATTTACTTTCTAGGCACTAATGATAAAAAAAGAATAAATCTGCAGAGCTTGCCCCGTTGATAAAGGCCCCTTTCACTTAGGCCCCTTTCACACTGGGGCGGGGAGCCGCGGTGACGGTAAAGCAGAACTATATTTAACGCTGCTTTACTGTCGTTTTAACCAAGGTATTCGGCCACTCGCGGTGCGGTTTTACCCCCCGCGAGCGGCCGAAAAAGGGTTAAAGACCCCCGCAGAGCGCCGCCGTAGCGGCGCTTTGCAGCGGTATTGCCGCGGTATTGCCGCGGTTTCCCATTCAAATCAATGGGAACACACCGCTCCTATACCGCTCCAAAGATGCTGCTAGCAGGACTTTTTTTTGCCGTCCTGCTAGCGCACCGGCGGGCTTTCACACTGGAGTGAATGGGGCAGGATTTTTTCAGGCGGTATACAGGCACTATTTTTAGCGCTGTACCGCCTGAAAAATGCCCCAGTGTGAAAGGGACCTTACTCTTGTCCAGTTGAGTCTTTCTGTTCAGGCTGAAATGGCTTGTTACATCTGACACCAACGGCTATCATTGGAGATATCTAGTTTAGCACTGTAGATTGCAACAGTCTTTTTAAACGTTATTTTTTTATCATTAGTGCCTACAAAGTAAATTTTTCCCCTTCTCCAATTTACATGGTTCCTTTTTATAATAGACCAATAGGAAATTTTAGAAGGTGGAAGGTACTAATTGGTCCAACAACAGTACTCTTCTGCATCGCTTTAGATTTATCAGCCCCTAACTGCTGCATCTAGGACTGCTTGGTTTATCTTTTGCTCTATTTCATTGATTGTCTGTTGACAGTTTAAGTTTAAGTGATAACCTTTATTTGCACAATTAAATTATTAAAAATACAAACTTTCAGGACTCATTAGGTTCCTTCTTCAGGTTTTAAAACCTCCATATTTATATACTGTGTTACAAAGAGAAGCAATCGAGTACAGACATTTTTTCTCCTAAAATACTTGAGTAGAAAGCTATTGTAAAAGATTAGACTATATATTGTGACAGTATGGTTCCCTGTCATTGTGTATGTCACCCAGGATTCTAAACTAGGCAGGCTGAGGGTCTCCAGGAATATGCTTGTTTAATTTGGAGAAAACAGTTTTTTCAGTTTCCTCTGTGGTTGATAAAACTACTGTATATAAAAACTCATGAAACAAAAAAAAGATAACTCGGTTTGGAACCTAGAGCCTGGAGATTTCATAGCCATCTTGGTGGGATAAAGTCTCCAATCCTGGGCCCAGGTTTTGGGAATAGCCAAGAGATTGATTGTCAGGTGTGTGCGGGTCTTCATGTAAAGTCAGGACCAGGGTTCTAGGCAGTGATGTAAGTAACTGAGTTAAAATAAACTGAGTTACCTAACGCAGTTACTTTAGAGGGTAACGAGTAATCTAACTGATTACTTTTCCCCTCATGGTAACTCAGTTCCCATTACTTTGGCTTAGTTACCCCAATTCCATCTACCGCCACTAGATGGCAGTAGTGTAATTCCGGTGTCCTGCCGAAAAAGTTCCCCCGCCGGATAAGGACCCCCTGTACTGCGCAGGCGCAGGGCTTGCGCAGTACG
Source organism: Lithobates sylvaticus (assembly GCA_028564925.1). Lineage (NCBI taxonomy): Eukaryota > Metazoa > Chordata > Amphibia > Anura > Ranidae > Lithobates > Lithobates sylvaticus. The sequence goes on along the minus strand of CM053027.1, from coordinate 216,474,161 downwards.
AAGAACTACGGAGCTTCCGAAAATTGCCGAACTTAAACAGCTCTGAGTGAACTCTTCACCGCGCAGGTGCAGTTAACATGTAATTGTACAAGGCAATGCCGCACGCTCCTGATGCTCGTGCTACTCTACAAGGGGCAACTATCGTGTCAGTAAGGGGCGGGTCTAGTATTACTGTAACCAAGGGGCGCATTTATTATTATTGTTATATATCGAACTCTGCCCATTAATTTAACATTCGCCCTCTTCTGTAGCCATCCGCCCCTTACACGATATAATAATAATAGACCTGCCACTTGCTTACAGGCTATAACAGATCTGCCCCTTGGTTAGAGTAATAATAGAGCAACCCCTTGGTTACACGATATATAACAATAATAATAAATACGCCCCTTGGTTACAGTAATACTAGACCGCCCCTTAGTTACACGTATAGAATATTTTTAAAAAAAGTCAGTTACTTTGCTGCGTAACTAATTACTTTTCCAATGTAGTAACTGAGTTACTAACGTAATTTCTTTTTGGGAGAAGTAATTTGTAACTTAACTAATTACTTTTTTAAAGTAAGATGACCAACACTGGTTCTGGGCTCCACCCTCCCGAGTAGTCCATGTGGGAGCAAGGGAGCAGCCACAAGTGTGCATGTCTGCACGGTGCTAGTTTCATTAGAGAAGCAGGAAGCTGCAAAAAAAGAGTGCTAAAAGAGGTACAGTGTTTGCACATGAATAGAGGGACATTGTTATATGGACCAAGGCATACAGCCTAAGCAGTGGTGCTGCTAAAGAGAGCCAGGAGGCTTAATCTGACTTTCTTTGTTTTGCATTGATGGTGGATACCCCTGGGTGGGCAACTGTTTGTTTTGCTGGACATTTGCTTTCTTTTTAACCAGTTAGGGACCACCCGCAGCAGTTGTACTGTGGCTGGTTGGCTTTCCTGGGCGAATCTCCATCATATGTCAGCCGCTTTAAGACCACTAGGGGGCGCGCCCGCAATCGTTAATGAGAGAGACCGAACAGGGATCTGTTAATGTAAACAGACAGATCCCCGTTCTGTCAGGGGAGGATAGACAGATCGTCTGTTCCTAGTGATTAGGAACAGCAATCTGTCTCCTCCTCCAGTCACTACACTGCCTCCACAGTTGGAAACACCTCCCTAGGGAACACTTAACCCCTTGATCACCCCTAGTGTTAACCCCTTCCCTGCCAGTGACATTTATACAGTAATCAGTGGCTATTTTTAGCACTGATCACTGTATAAATGTCAATGGTCTCAAAAAAATGTCAAAATTGTCCGATCTTTTTTACCAAACAAATAGCCTTTATTCGTCAAAATAAATCAAAAAATACATGCCACAGCAGAACGAACAGAAGAGTTGACGCGTTTCACACTATCAAACAGTGCTTAATCATAGCTCATGAGTGTGAAACGCGTCAGTTCTTCTGTCCGTTCTGCTGTGGCATGTATTTTTTGATTCCTTTTGACGAATAAAGGCTATTTTTTGGAGTGCGGCTGCCCAGAACTTTTCTCAAATTTCATTGTTATATGCATTGCCAGCACCTGTGGCTTCCAAACTAGAGGAGAGGTTCATTCCAATCTGACCTGCCTGGAGCGGTGATATCCCTTTATATGTAGAAGAATACATATCGGCCTAAACTGATGAAGACATTTTTTTTTTTACTTTTTTTTTATATTTATTATAGCAAAAAGTAAAAAATATTGTATTTTTTTTCAAAATTGTTGGTCTTTTTTTGTTTATAGCACAAAAAAAACGCAGAGGTGATCAAATACCACCAAAAGAAAGCTCTATTTGTGGAAAAAAAGGACATCAATTTTGTTTGGGTACAACATCGCACGAACACGCAATTGTCAGTTAAAGCAACGTAGTGCCCTATTGCAAAAAATGGCCTGGTCATTAAGGGGGCAAATCCTTCCAGTCCTTAAGTGGTTAATAAAAGTAAATGGCACAACTGACGTGGAATTTACTCACTAGTGAGTGCCACACTGAGCTAAACAACCCTCAAACTTTACAACTGGTGTTTCAGATTCAGGCATTGCGGTAGCATTTCCAGATCCTTGCATGCTATACCAGTGAGTTGTTGCCAGAAACTGCCTGTGCTCTGCAGTGTGTGCAGCAGGTGTTGCACCTGGAAGGAAAAGGCCCTATACAAATACAGTACTACTGTTGTTCTGTGCAGTGGAGTGACTGTGAGTATGGGGTGTCCAGAGAAAGAGAGAGAGTCCACCAGTGTTTGAATCTGCTGTGGACCGATACAAGCGGAATTTAGCAGCATTAAGCCTAGCCAAAGAAAAAAGCAAGCTTCTATAGACTCAACCCTGGTAGCCCCTTAGACTTGTTAGGCTGTGCCTTGACACAGGGCCTGCACACCTTCTGCAGTTACATAGGTCCAGTCTTCTGGCTGTTCCATACGCCAGTAATGTCTATGAGACAGAGCATCTGCATCTCGATTCCCAGCCCCAGGCCGATACTTCAAACTGAATTGGAACCCAGCTAACGCAGCCAACCACCTATGCCCTGTGTCGTCCAGCTTGACAGAGGATAAGAAATATGTCAAAGAATTGTTGTCCGTCTTCACCATGAACATGGCTCTATATAAATAATCCTTTAGCTTGTCCACCACTGCCCATTTCAAGGCCAGGACCTCCAGCTTGTGGAGTGGATAGTTTCACTTGGATGGAGAGAGACTGCTACTCACATAGGCTATGGGTCGGAGTCGGCCATCTTGTTCTTGGTAGAGGACTCCACCCAGTCTATCTCTACTAACATCCACATGGAGTTCATGTGGCTTCGCTGGATCAGCATAGGCCAGCACCAATGCTTCAGTGAGTCTCCTCTTAAGGCGACAGAAACCCTCCTCATATTGTCTGGTCCATTTCTTTTGTATGCACTTTCCCTTGAGCATCAGGCTTCTTCACACTTGGCTTACCCTCCACTTCGCCCAAAGCAACCTGCAACAGTTCATTGAGGGTCCAAGCAATCTTTGCAAAATTTGCCATGAACACTCTGTAGTAGGAGCAGAACCACAGGAAGGACCTTAGCTCGGTCACAGTGTCAGGAACCATGAATCAGACAGAGACAGAAAATGCAGTTAAAAATCACACCTTTTAATATAATGGTAAAAGTGGTACAAATAGTAAATGTAGTCAAAACATAGCCAGGGTACGATAGCCAAAGTGGGTAGTCAGAACAAGCTAATAATCAGAAAGCCAGAGATCTGCATTGTTGGAGGCAACAGACAGGATCAGGAACCAGAAGTGACGTCAGCCAGGCAAGTCTTCAACAGGAACACAGCAGAGAGTCTCCAGATATGTTTGACCAAGGCAAAGGCATGGAAGAAATAAACCAGGCAGTTTAAATAGCCAGAAGGGGCTGGCTGTAGGCTAGACTGATGAGCAGGAAATGATCACCAGGTGAGCCACTGTGGAACGATGAGTGCTGGCAATTAACCGCAGCTGAGCAGCCTGAGCACTGAGAAGTGAGGGCTGAGAGCCCATCCCAGTGCTCTTCAGTTTGTGCTTGTTGGTTCGTATTTCTAATACGTGTTTGATTTTCAGTGCGTTCTTGTTCGCTCGTATCGGATTTTCAGTTCCGGCCTTTGTTTTTCAGTGCTTTCTGTTAGTTCATTCTGACCAGCCGAACAATTTGAAGCCATTAGGACGGGGTGTTTTTACCCCCCGCGAGCGGCCGAAAAAGGGTCAATACCGCCCGCAAACCGCCGCAGCGGCGGTTTGCGGGCGGGTTCGGCGCGCTCCCCCATTGTTTTCAATGGGACCGGGCGCTATAGGTAAATATACCGCTCCTATAGCGAGCCAAAGATGCGGCTTGCAGGACATTTTTGAGCGTCCTGCAAGCGCACCGCTTCAGTGTGAAAGCCCTCGGGCTTTCACACTGAAGGAACAGCAACAGCTGTTTCGGGTCGGTCTGCAGGCGCTATTCTTAGCGCAATAGCGCTTGCAAACCGCCCCAGTGTGAAAGGGGCCTCACCCAGAGGGTTTATAACTACCGTCTGGCCAGAGCCAGAAGAGTGGTGGAGAACACTTTTGGGATAATGGTCAGCCCGTTCCGTCTATTCCTTACGCCAATCAACATGGCGGAATATAAACCTAACCATATAATACTTGCATGCTGCATTCTACACAAATATTTAAGGAGAAATTCAATGAACTATGTGGTTTCAGTTGGGCCTGAGGCCGGACTTCAATAAGAAATCCTGATGGTGCTTGAAGCTTGCCGTCCTGGCTTGCCCCCCCCCCCAAAGAGCCCGCGAAGTAAGACAGAAGTATGTTGAGTACTTTGCTGGTAGGAGGGCCATTGATATGCCAGAAATTGTTTAAGAAACATTTTATCACCAATTTTTGAACTTAAACTGAAAGATTTCCTTTGATTTACTGCCTGGATTTCTTTTAGCTGTGTCCTAGGTTCTCCAATGGCCTTTTATTTTTGGACATTTTCTTCAATATGCCACACATTGTTAAGTAGAAACATTTTTTCTCAAAGCACATTCACATGTGTGCTAAAAAAGGGTTTTTGAACAAACCAACATCTTTGGTGTATATTTTTTTTGTTTCACATTGTAAATACGCTTTTTTTGGTTAAACATGCATGTTTCAAAGCATAACATACACAACTCAGGAACTTACAAAGTTCAACTTTGACAAAGTGAAGGCAATATCAGACATGAGTATGTCCAAACTGTGTTGATATTGCCTTCATCAGATGGGGTGATGTCATCCCTGTAAAAGCCAAATTTTGAAGATGCACACAAATTGGGATTCAAACTGGGGATTTCCCTCCTGAACCCATGCCTAATATCAACATGTGCTAGCTCCCATCATGGGGGATCAATGGATGTGTTTTGGGGGTGCAACCCCTTCCTCTCACCTAATTAAGATGGGAGGAAGGGATTCCACCCACAAAACACGTACATTGACATCCCGTGATGGCAGATGTTGACACACTGTGTGCATCTTCAAAATTTGCCTTTCAAAATACTTAAAAAGTTTTTTTTATTCAAGAATACATGAAACAAAATTTCCAATTTTTGTGTTTTAGATTCTGCCTAAAACATCAATGATGTTCTTCACCTGAACTGAAGCTGCGGTCTCAGACACTCGCCTGTTGTGGTGCCAATTTTGCCCACTTCATAAATCTCTCCCTCCTCATCCTCTGCTTGTGGTGTGGGGATTTCCCCTTCTTTAGGAGGTGTGGGGTTCCTGGTGTCCTCAGATGCCCCGAGTCTTTTTTCCCTTTTGTGAATAAAAAATAGGTATACTTAGCACACAGATATTGGAGGGCAGAAATAGGAATATGAAACATTGCTTGGAGGTGTCGTGCAATTGTCTGTTTTGGCAGAGTTCCAAGCTGAAGAACATTTTATTTCCTTTCTAAAGCTGGAATACTTACCTTTTTTGTTAAAGTATCAAACATGGAGACACCCCTAGTATCCACTGGAGCACCTGTGTGGGACACCCTAAAAAGTTTGATTCTGGTGTCCCACACTAGTGCTCCTGCGTCCAGATGTGTAAACAGCTCTCCTTACACCGAATCAAGTTTGCATTTCATTCTAGTTACAAACCCATCTAGACAACAAATGTATTTTAATACAAATAGGCATGGACAAATGTAGTTAATGTATCTGCCTAAAACATCTTATAAGTGGGCAAACAAACGATGTTTCCTACGATCGATAACTGTGCCCATGAACGTGAAAGTTGCCATTTTAAAATGTACAACAGTAATAGGAACACACGACAAAATACTTACTTTTTTGAGGCACTCTCTTGATTCTTCTGTACCGATCCTGCTCCCTCAATTTGAGGTTTGACCATCGTTTCCTCAGTTGATCCTTGGATTGCCGTACCCCAAAATTCCTGTGCAGACTCTTCACAACTTTAGGCATGATCTTGGCCTTTCTCACATTTGGGTTTGGGTTTGGGTACGGTCCATATTTCCCATCATAGTCGGCCCTCTTGAAGATGTCCACCATCTCCACCATCTCTATAAAGGCCATAATTGAGGCCTTCAATCTCCTCCGGGATTGGGAGGTTCGGGGCTCCGGCCTTTTGTCTTTGCTGCTCTCCTCTGCATGTAGCTGTTGTCTCTCCGCTATGTGCTCTCCCACTGCACCGAAAGACAAGGGGCAGGGAATAGACTAGAAAGAACATCAGGGGCAGGCAGAGTTTCACACATGTGCAGTTTATATAAAGCGGAACACGCGTGCGTCATACGTACAATCTGTGAGCGGAGGACAGAGTAACGGAAGTGATGATCGTTATAACGAAGGTACAATTTTAACTTGGTGCATCAGTGGCCTATACTGCTTATAGATTGAGGCCTATATTGGGTCAAGATTAGGAGAGTTTCACCTGACATTAGGGTTTGTCTTGTGTTGTGTCTTGCAAAGGCTTCGCAAATTTCAGCAGTTTCTCCAGCGTTGCCTTCCTCTTTATTTTGTTATGACCCAGAATAAATGGCTATTTATTTTTCAGAAATACTTGCCTATGTGTTTTACTTCAAAAAGGACAGTTTGTGAGTAGGCAGGTACATTTCCTAAATACAATGTCAAATTAACAAGGGACAACAAAAACCAACCAACCTCCTTGAGGTTAAAAAATACAAGATAATAATGGTGTTGTGTTGACACACAAAACAAGAAATAATATTATGGAGAGCACTAGAAAAAAAAATGTAGATCTTGATAAAAAAAAAAATTATAAACATTATTATGGAGATCTGACGAAAAAAAAATATATATATTATTCATGAGATCACAAGAAATAATAAAGAAATCAGTTTGTGAGAACTCTGTGTGAATATGAGCAGCAAAACAACTTCATTCTTCTAGCATTCTAAAGAAGAAGAGAATGCGATGCATTAAACTATTTTAAAAATTGCAGCGTGACGAATGTGCTATCTCCATTACGAACGGTAGTTTTACCAGACCGAGCGCTTCCGTCTCATAATTTATTCTGAGGGTGCGTGGCACTTTGTGCGTTGGAATTGTGTACACACGATCTTAATTTACGCAAGCGGATTTGTTGTCGGAAAATTTGAGAACCAGATCTCAAATTTTGTGCGACGGAAATTCTGATGGAAACTGTCCAAAGAAGCCTACACACGGTCGGAATTTCCGACAAAAAGGCTCATATCAAACATTTTCCATAGGAAAATACGACCGTGTGTACGGGGCATTAGAGTTTTTAGTATTTGTATGAATTTATCTGGCAACCTTACTTTCTATGATATGACCGTCTGCATTAGCACCATAGTGGTAGAATCAGTCACTACATCTGAGGACATTACTTTTTTTTTTTTTTTTAAATAAAGGACTCAGGACACAGTGTGGGTATCCTTATTTTCTTTTTTTTTGGAAATGAGATAGATTATAGATTATAGATTTTCATAAGCCCAAGCCCCCCCCCCCCCCCCCCACTTCTTAGTAGAAACTGCATGTGGAGAAAATAAACAGTAAAATAAAAGAAGCTAACATCGCGCTAGACCCTAAAAAAATATATAAGTGTATGTCGTACAGACAAATTAAAAATGAAAAAATGAAATGAAGCAGCAGCTAAAAAAATGTGAGATATGCACATTAACAGAACAATAATAGACAAAAAGCCGCGCTATATGAATTGATGTGACTTAAGTGAACATAAGTGACTGAAAAATCACAAAAAAAAACAAATGGCCATAACAAAATACCATAAATGACAAAATAACCTATGTGTATAACTATGCGTGACACATAAAGTGTTGAACCATATTGATACATTAAATCGTAAAATCCTTGTGCAATAAAAGTCCAAAATTTGTAACCACAGTGAGTGTCCAAAGAGATAAAAATTATATATCGGTGTGATGTCCAGCTAGTGCCACCAAACTAGAAATAGATTCCACCAATACGTGTGATCCACCACCGCTCTACCATTAAGCTTACCGGAGGCAAGCTTAAACCAAGCCTGTATGAAGATGGTACTGGATGTACCCTGGACCGCAGGACCTCACCACATGATCCGGACTTCACCAGGTATGGATGGCCTCGAGATGAAACTGGGGACAAAATTTCCTATCGGACCAGATCTTTAATGTTCGCTCCAGTGATAACACATTTAACACCTGCTCCCATGTTCACCAGAGGGGAATGTTAAAACCATGTGGTCTTAAATATTCCCGACCTACAAGCTAGTCATTCTTCTCCGGTAAGCTTAATGATAGAGCGGTGGTGGATCACACGTATTGGTGGAGTCTATTTCTAGTTTGGTGGCACTAGCTGGACATCACACCGATATATAATTTTTATCTCTTTGGACACTCACTGTGGTTACAAATTTTGGACTTTTATTGCACAAGGATTTTACGATTTAATGTATCAATATGGTTCAACACTTTATGTGTCACGCATAGTTATACACATAGGTTATTTTGTCATTTATGGTATTTTGTTATGGACATTTGGTATTTTTTGTGATTTTTCAGTCACTTATGTTCACTCACATCAATTCATATAGCGCGTCTTTTTGTCTATTATTGTGGAGAAAATAAGCCTTGCCCCACAACATTGGGACAAGATGCCTTGCAAGGGGTGGAGGGTGAATTTTTTTACAATTTTTTTTTTTTGTAAAGGGACAGTACACTTTCAAAAATGTTGTGGGATTCCCCTTATCATTCCTACCAGACCCTTATCTAGGGATGCAGGCTGGGTGGCCAAAAAGTATGGCAGCTAATGTGCGCCCCCTCAGCAGGCCACATGTATTTCATCATTGGGAGGGTACCTTTCAAGGGAAGGCAATAAAGTCGACCCTCTTGCAAGGCACTTTGTCCCCATAATAAAGAGGTCCCCAGATATTAAGATATTATTCCCCCCCCCCCCCCGGGCACTTTAGTAACCCTAGCTATGTCACCTGAAATCCTTGCTGTTTTATTTTGATTCAGCAATGGGAATTCAGGCAAGTGGACCGCGGATATGGAGGGTTCCCTCATCCCTACACCAGAACAGCTCTTTTTCCTTCTGTCCCCGATAGACAGGTATTGAAACATTCAGTTATCTCTACCTGGTGTTATTTTAAGGGTATTTTAAGTAGTAATTTTTGTGAATTGACTTTTATGTTGAAAGAGCCGGGATTTGTAACTTAGCAGTAAAATATGTTTCTTGGAGTACAGTATGGGACACAGGATCTTTACTCATTACGGCTGAGTTATATGCAGCTACCTTCAGGTGATTGCACTCTAGCAAAAAAAGAAGGTTGCAGAAACATCCCCCTATCCAACCCCTCCCACTCACAGCTAGTGTTGGGGCGAATGGCTTGGGGCAAGCAAAAGTTCGACAAACACCCAAATTTGCATAGAGCTTGGCAGAATGTCTGCCCGCTGTGCACTGCACAGTGCAAAGGGAATAGATGGTTGTTAAGGAGTAGGGCCAGGAAGCCGGAGAAAGTGGCCGATGCGTCCTTAACGGATGAGTCATCAGCTGTCAATAAGCTTCCCCGCTGACTTTTTTTTTTTTTATGAAAATAAAACATTAGCAGCAATGACCCTTCTGGTCTGTTATGGATTTTGAGGGGAACGCCATGCCAAAATGTAAAAAAAAAAGCTGTTGGGTCCCCCCAAAATCAGCCTGGCAGGTCAGTAAAGGGGGGAAAAGCGAGCACCCTCCCATCCTGAACCATACCAGGCCACATACCCTCATCAGGGGTGGGGTTCTTTGGGCAGGGGGGCACCTTAAAGCGGTTCTGCACTCTGAAAAAAAAATTTTTTTTTTAGGATGTAATATAAAGTGTGCTTACCTTTATTAGGGGACTCACCTGTTCCATCTTCCATCTCGATCGCCGCCGGTTTTCGTCCGATGAAGTTCCTCGTCTTCTTCTTTAGTGCTGGGGGCCATCTTGCCTGTGGGCATGTGAAACACCCACAGGGACTTTAGATGGCCCAGCATGCACTGCCGTTACTCGCGCGTGCGCAGTAACGGCTCATCTGCCGAGATCTCACGAGATTTCGGCAGATGCGGCCGAAATCTCGGGAGATTTCGGAAGATGTGGCCGAAATCTCGCGAGATTTCGGAAGATGCCCGCACTGGCTCCTGGGATCAATGACACCAGATCCCAGGAGACAGTGCGGCGTGACGACGATCGACGCAAGACCCCGCCCGCCGCCGCAGAGGGAGAAGACCGGAAGTCTTCAATTACAAGGTAAGTAAAAAAAAAAAAAAAAAAAAAAAACATTTCATTTAGTACTCTTTGCCTGATTTGGAAGGCAAAGAGATTTACTAAATGAAATGAGTGCAGAACCGCTTTAAGCTGCTACCACTGACTACTGACTTTTGAAACAGCCAAATAATCTGGATTTCCTAAGAATTCACTTCTGGCGAGTGTCGTTTGCCATACAGTGTTTTGGAGTATGAATCACATTGGGAACAGCACTATTAGGCCCCATGCACATGAGACGCAGATGCAAACTCTGCTGAACGCATGTTTTAAAAAGCAGAAACCTGCGTTTAAAAACGCGCGTTTTGCTGTGTTTTCATGTTGCGTTTAGACGCGTTTGTGTCTATAAGCATTTGTAAAGATAACATCATATAGACCCTCCCCAAGCTCAGAAAGCATGTATTATTAACTATTTCTGCCATTGTGTGAGCAGCAGCAGCAGAGAGAGCAGTTGTACACTTGCATTTGCCTCTCTTTCTGTGTTTTTTTTTGGAAATGGATCCCGTATTGAATATATGTCAGGAAATGCTCCCGATGTTGCTCTTGATGAGGCAGCAACGTTGTCGCAAATTTGCATGAGAGGTCCAGGATCAGAGCTTGGCGATATTGGACCCATCCGTTGATGGCACAGCGAATGTCCGTTGGATATTTCACAAACATGTATGCATTTCACAAACAAGTATACATTAGTGAGTGTATATGCTCTATGAACTATCTAAACTAATTACGACATTTTAAACACATTTTTCTAGTATTTTTTATGGTTTACCATCATATTTCTGAGTTTTCTGGTCCAAAAAATTGGGTTCCTTTAAAAAGGCTTATAAACGCAAACGCGGCTAAACGCAGGTGCCTGCGTTTAGCCGCGTTTAGCTGCGTTTTGCGTCTGAAACGTGGAAAAGCAAAGTGTCTGAACGCATTTTTTTGCTTCTGGAAAAACGAGGTTAAACGCAACTGCATAAAAACGGGAAAAAACGAGACTGTGTACATTAACACATAGGATAACATTGCATGCGTTCAGGTGCAGTTGAAAAAAGTGTCCAACTGCCTCTGAACGCGCGTTTAACAGCGTCTCGTGTGCATGGGGCCTTAAAGATACGAGGAAGATTCTTAGTAAATATACCTTATTTGGATGTCTCATGTTAGACGTTAGCCATATGTTTACATTGAAGCACATGTATTTGTAAAAAATATTGTTGTTTACTATTGCACAGCTGGATGCACATATTTTAATAGTAAGTGAACAGCGCAGTTTGTTCATAATATTAATTTAAAGTACGCTGTTTATTTAAAAAAGTAATATAGGTTAATTCATACACAATGATTTACATAAAGTGTTGGCCTGGCCTCATTAGTGTCCTTTTTTTACCTTTATACCTAGTCCTAGTATGTATTTACACCAATGCTTTAAAGGGACATAGACACTGGTAAAAATTGCATGAAAGTGTGCATTACTCTAGTTAATTTAGCTTCATTGTAATTAAACACTAACTATCTTATTTATTTTGTCAAATTACTATGTCTTTAGAAAGATTAAAAAATACACTCAATAAAATTAAAGGCTAAGTTCACCTTTTAAAAAGAATAATAAATGCACATGATTTTGTAGGTAAAAAAGAAAAAAGTGTATCTACTCTCTTTTTACACTTCAGCTTGCAAAGCATTTCACCTGCGATTAGCGATTCACAGGTGCAATGTCAGGCTCCTGCAGACAGTCAATGCAGCTATCTGCCCATACCTCTGTACTGGCAGATTGTTACTGAGGTGTAGGAAGAGTCAAAATGACACGGCTGTGTGGGAGAAGCAGAGCATAGCTGTGCTGTTTTTAAAATGTGGCATCGGGTGCAGGGAGAAGATCCCCCGCTCGCTGTCACAGGGGGGCTCAAGGGGAGAGGTTGGCTGCGCTCTAGTAACATGTTACATGTTACACCCTAAACATGGGAGTACTATGTTGCAAAAGGTGAACTTATCCTTTAAAGATTAACATGTGAAAGCTGTTTTAACAATAATATACTTGTCTAACTTGCAGATTTCCTTCTCCTACCTTACCACAAGTCAGTCAGTGGGGAGAAATGGTTGGCACAGCATTCTCCCTAGCTATTGTTGGCTACGTGATTAACCTTGCCATGGGCAGGACCTTAGGAGCAAAACATGGTTATGATGTTGACCCAAACCAGGTTAGACTATTGCAGTACCGATCTTTATTATCAGTCTGTCAAGACTCTTTGACACAGAGTAGTTGATTTACTAAAACTGGAGTGTGCAAAATCTGGTGCAACTTTGCACAGAAACCAATCAGCTTCCAGGATTTTGTCCAGTATGTAATAAAAAAAAGTCCTGTAGCTGTTGACTTTTAATAATAGGATATTTACCTGTCCATGGATCCAGCGCCATTCTCAGGTGGGCTAGTTTTTCTCTAGCCTACAGACTCCCAGCGCCAGTATCTTAAGTGTGGGCACCCGGCTGTGACAACTTGCAGCTGCCAACTGTGCATGCGCTAGCCATGCTGCGCTTTGTGAATGGTCCTGTCATTTTCTGGGACCTGTGGCATGTCCTAGAGGACTGCAGGAAGGAGAGAGAGGTGAACTGTCAAAATAAGATATCCGCCAAATTAGGTAGAGGAGGGGGGGGGGGACTTAAAGCAGAGCCCCTTTTGGGCGAGGCTTCACTTTAATTGAACAAACTGAAGTTGGAAGCTGATTGACTACTATGCACAGCTGCACCAGATTTTGCACTTTCCAGTTTTAGTAAATCAACCCAATGATGTATTATTGTGGCCTACTGTGGCCCTACAGATTGACAAGTTTCAAAGACTGGCCATATAATAAACTATCCATCCAGTTTCATAGGCCAACTCATCCCATTGGTACTGTGGCATTTTTTTAAGCAAATCAAACTTGTTAATCCACTGCAATGCAAATTATCTTTTTGCATCCACAAAATGTATAAAAGCTAAAATCAGATTGATTGTTACAAGTAAATGCATATTGTTGTTTTTTTTTACTCTGTTATTGTTATTGTAAAGATTTATACTGTTTTTGGAAAGTGGAGCTCTTAATAAACTTCCCCTACTGTCCTAAACAGTGGTGCCACATTTTACCTGCCACCTCCTGATTTCACATATAATAGCAGAATTCTTTACAGGCATACCCCACTTTTAAGTACACAATGGGGTTTATTTACTAAAGCTGGAAAGTGCAAAATCAGGCTCACTTCTGCATAGAAACCAATGAGCTCCTAACCCCCAGCTTGTTCAATTAAGCTTTGGTAATAAAATCTGGAAACTGTTGGTTTCTATGCAGAAGTGAGCCTGATTTTGCACTTTCCAGCTTTAGTAAATAAACTCCATTGCATACTTAAAAGTGGGATATGCCTGTACTCTTGTAATAAATATAATAAAAAGCAATATAACACACTGTGAGATAAGAAGATAGATTTTGTTGAAAGGGTCTTGCAAGGCAAGGGAAATGGGTTGCTTAACCTCCTAGGCGGTAATCCCGAGTCTGGCTCGGGTTCAGTTTTTTCTGCCAGGAGCGGTAACCCCGAGCCAGACACGGGCTGCATTGCAGGATACAGGGGGGGAAGTTAGTTACCTTTTCCCCTGGATCCTGCGATGTCTCCCCGCTGTGTGAGCGAGCCGTCCGCTCGCTCGATTCACACAGTGCCGAGTGCCGCTGATCTCCGCTCCCTGCGACGTTCCGACTCATGGGAGCGGAGATCGGCGCCAAATTCAAAAAAGTTTAAAAACACAACACACATACAGTACTGTAATCTTACAGATTACAGTACTGTATACAAAAAATACACATCCCCGTTGTCCCTAGTGGTCTGCCCAGTGCCCTGCATGTCATTTTATATAATAAAAAGATTTTTTTTCTGCCTGGAAACTGGAGATTGTCCATAGCAACCAAAAAGTGTCCCTTTATGTCAAAAGTGGTTTTAGACCAGCTAGAAAACACCGATAAAAAATTTGAATCACAATTTATCATCAAACAATAATTTAATGACAGCGACTATTCTGCAACTGAGCAAATTTCAGTGTTTTTGATTTGATTACATTATTGAATCCTTTTTATATATATTTTTATTATATTATAATTAATGATTTTGTGTTTCAAACTTTATCATACCCGGGATGTCTACTAGACTCTTGTTCGGACAGATTTAAGTGAGTTATTCATAAGAATTGCATGCCTACAATATAAAAACACCAAATTTCCATGCAAAATAATTGTACCGCTTTCAGCACTAAATTCCGGACAGAATCATACCGCCAGGGAGGTTAAACCCCCCAAGGCACCCCACCCACAACAGCAAATAGTCACCTTTTTTTACTGCTGCCTTGCCTAAGTTTGCCCAACTCCTGCCCCTGGGAGTGACGCGAACTAACCAGCACTTCTGTAGCATTTGACTCCCTTCTCCCATGTGGCAGCTCTAGGATTGGCACCATGCTGTCACATGGGGCCTGGGAGGGAATCCATAACCATATCTGAACAGAATAGTGCAAGAATGATAGAAGTGAGAATATGTTGCTTGGTTTGGAGGGGAGTTAAGAGATCTTTTCACTTTGTGCTCCATGGGCAAATCAATTATTTAAAGGTTTAAGGCTATTTTCACACTGGGGCCGCTTTACCGTCATTTTAGCAGCACATTTCGGCCGCTAGCGGGGCGTTTTTACCCCCCCGTAAAGGTATTAAAAGGGTTAATACCGCCCGCAAATCGCTCCAGCAGCACTTTGCGGGTGGGTTCGGAGCGCTGCCCCATTGTTTTCAATGGGAGGGGGCGCTTTAGGAGCGGTAAATACACCGCTCCTACAGCGCACCAAAGATGCGGCTTGCAGGACATTTTTCAGCGTCCTGCAAGCGAACTGCTCCAGTGTGAAAGCCCTCGGGCCTTTACACTGAAGACACAGCAACGGCTGTTTCAGGTCGGTTTGTAGGCGCTATTTTTAGCGCAATAGCGCCTGCAATCCTCCCCAGTGTGAAAGGGGCATAAATGTCTCTTTTATAAGTGAGAGCTGGCAATCCAACTATAATATTTGGGTAATCATGAATTAAACAACCCGCACATAGTTGTAAACAAGGCCAAGGATAAATCCAAGGAAAAAAGAAGCTTAACTTACCGACCAGCCCGCAGACAACCAAGTAAACCTGTCTAACAGTATGCGTTAAAAGCAATGGTTTAGTCTGCACACATTTGCAAATGCATGCATAAGCCACAGAGCCTCATCAAGGCACCCTGGTATCTGTGGTACCTAACACTAACATATAAGTGTCCCCAAAGTGGAATAACATGCATTCTGATGTATAAGTGAGAGCAGGTGGACTGAAGGGGAGCCACCCCTTCTTAAAGGTACAGGGGCATGCTGAACACCCAGCATATAGCACAATGGCTGCAAAGGTGTCAGTGCGTTGCTTGACCATAAAACTCAACAGTGATACAAAAAAGGACGCCACTAGCCCCCATCTATAGCTGGCTATCGCAGTAAGATGTGTGCAGACTAAACCCCTGCTTTTAACACATACTGTTAGACAGGTTTTCTTGGTTGTCTGCAGGCTGGTCGGTAAGTTAAACTTGTTTTTTTCCTTGGATTTACCCTTGGCCTTGTTTATACCTGTTATTAGCCTTCCAATGCTTCTTACTGCGATAGCTATCTATAGATGGGGGCAAGTGGCGTCCTTTTTTGTATCAAAGCACATAGTTGTGTAATATGGTGTCAGAAGGTCTCCTACTACACTTTGGCTGCAGAAAATTTCTCTTTGTAGCCCTGTTGAGCTTTACAAAAAAAATCTGTGCTTCTGGGATATGGGTCTTATGGTATTATCCTACAGCTCTGAGTTACATTTACACATTTCTAAAAGAAAGAATGTGCTTTGGATTCTTACATATACAACTTTGTAATTGGTAAATTTATGAGAACTTACTTTGAATGCAGACATGTGTGGCATGTCTTTCAAAACGTCATATACAGTATGTAATCTCCCTGTACACCATCACTAAGCCAGTGTTTGATTTTTAAAGAGGATCAACTATCCTCAGCACAGTTGATACGTCATAAGATATTTCACACACAGTATGCTCAACATAGTGATATAAAGCCTTGTTGTTGTTGGCTCCAGAACTCCATACATAGGAGGGAAAATACAAGAATGGTCTTTCCTACCCTCTTTCTTTTAATACTATAGTTAATTTTTACCAAAGTTATGTACCACATACTACCAACATACTGCAAAGACTAAAACAAGAAAAAAAGAATGAACTTTATTGGTACAGATGATGACACAATGATATTTAAAACAATACAAATTTTAATTAAATTAAAACCATATTTATAAAAAGAGGAAATATATACAAAACTCCCCCATAAATGTCCATCTCTTGAAGTGTGTTAGTACCATATTAGATATTATACAAGATTGCAACGATTACATATCATACGATCCACAAGGTCAATGCGTTTCGCATAAAGATTCTTCAGGACCTTTTACTTAGGATCCAGTGAGAGAGTAAACCTAACTAGATAGACAATTAATTCAGTTACATACAGTAATTCTATATATTAGTACATATGTGTCAATAGTCTATCATACAAGGGGTTTCAAAAAGTTTCCGCACTTTTATATATATATAACTTAGTTTAAAAAAGTGCGGAAACTTTTTAAAGAATCCTCATGTATGCATGTGTATATACCACCTATAGCAGGTGCAAGAGAAAACAAACCCCGGTGATATGATGGTAAGGCTCCAGGCAGCTATGTAAACAGGCAAGGTGTTTTTTATTGTAACTAATACTGTTCATGGTCCTCAAACAACTACCCACAGCTAGGGGTGTACGTATCATGAAATCAGCGGTCCTGTGTGCAAGATCAAAAGTGTGCCCTATTGTTGCCGCTAAAAAGAGTGGGCATGGTTTAAATTGCGCTTAAGTCATGGGTGCGGCTTGAAGGAGGTGTGGTTAGAGTCTGAGATTACTTACAGAATGTGCAGAGTGTGGTAATGTTAAATAGGGAATGTACAGTGCAGAGTATACGGTAGTGGGTACTATGTGCAGGAGAGGAGTGTGGAGTGTATGGAGGTGGGTATTGTGTGTAGAAGAGGAGTGGGGAGTGCATATATTACTGATATCTATACACTGAGTGCTTTTCCCTATAATTAACACTGGTATCTGTACACTGAGTGGAACTGATGTCAGTGTTAAATATAGGTAATAGCACTCAGTTTATAGAGATCAGTGTTATAAGAGGTGGGGAGGGGGTTATTGCTTAGGGTGGCGAGGTGGGAAGAGGGTTATTGTTTAGGGTGGAGAGGCGGGTGGGGATAATTATTTAGGGTGGAGAGGCAGGGAGGGGGTTATTGTTTAGGGTGGAGAGGCGGGAAAGTATCAGGTCACCTGAGGCCAGGTGACAGATGCACATCGGTGGGGTCAGGAGAGCACCGCAAAGGTAGTGGACCCTACAGGTGACTGCTGCGGATGGAAGTCTGGGTGTTTAAGGAAGGCAGGTCCACTGGAGCACCAACACAGATCCTACAGGGAGCTAGAGCATAAGATTCCCCAGTGTGTGGCGTTTAAGAGCCAGCAGGTGTTCACCAGAGCCTCTAGTGGTGAGGATGGACTGCTTTGCAACTGGCTCCAGGTCGCAGCCCCCAGGGTCTCTCAGCTCACACTCACAGTAGGCTACAGGAGGATAGAGAGGAAGCAGCAGCCCAGGATAACAAGAGATAGTAAGGCGATAAGCCAAAGGTCGGGGCGACTAGCAGACAAGGATAAACATAGAACATGCCAAAGGTCAGGGTCATAAGCAGGCAGGGATAGTCGAGAACAAGCCAAGATCGATAACTAGAATCAGCTTTCGAAGTCACAGCAAGTCGCACACGAAAGCTAAACACACTAAATTGATCAGCAGGGCTGGCTTGCAGTGCACAGGTTAATATAGAGTTCTCAGATAAGGGCTGGAGTGGAGCCGCCAGATGAGAGTTGCTGGCCTCTAAAGGTGAACACATAGAGGAGAGGTAAGTTGACAGACAAACATTACTGCATAACCATAACAGTACCCCCCCTCTTACGAGGCCTCCCCCTTCCCTGCCTGGGCCCAGGTTTAGAGGGGAACTTCAGATGAAACTTCCTCAACAGATGAGGTGCAAAGACCTCAGATGCAGTGATCTAAGACCTCTCCTCAGGACCAAACATTTTGCAATGCACAAGCTACTGAAGAATGCCTCTACAGAGTCGGGAATCCAGAATTTGACTAACCTCTTACTCCTGATTATCAGGAGTAAGAGCGGCGCTGTGGTAGGTAGATGACGAAAGAACTTATTGAAGACTAAAGGCTTCATAAGGGCAACATGGAAGGAGTTAGCGGTTTTGAGGCTTTTGGGAATCTGGAGTTTGAGACAAACCAGATTCAGTTTAGAAGTTATAGTGTACGGACCAATGAATCTTGGAGCAAACTTCAGAGAAGAAACTCAGAGCTTGATGTTTCTGGTGGAGAGACAGACTTTGTCCCCTGACTGAAGAGAAGGCGGTTGCCTTTGAATTTGTCAGCAGCTGTCCGGAGGGAATCCTGAACGTCACCTCAAATAGAATTGAAAGACTGCTGAGCCGTAGCCCAAGCTGGAATATCTGGAGAACAGGGAAGAGGAAGTTGAGGGTGTTTTCCATAAACTGTGAAAAAGGGTGTCCTCTGATAACTGGTATTTACATGATTGTTATGAGAGAATTCTGCCCACGGGAGTAGAGAGGACCAATCATCATGAGCAGAGACTAAGGTGCGAAGAAAGACCTCTAACTCCTGATTAACCCTCTCAGTCTGTCCATTGGGTTGAGGGTGGTAAGAAGAGAATATTGAGGGATTTGCAAAAGGCTCTCCAAAAACAAGACATAAATTGAACACCCCTATCTGAAACAATATGAGAAGGAACCCCATGAAAGCGGAAAAATTCTCGAACAAAAATGGGAACCAAGGCAGGAGCAGAAGGAAGGCGAGAAAGAGGAACAAAATGAGCCATCTTGGAGAACCGGTCGATTACCACACAAATGACCGTATTATTCTCTGACAGTTGGAGATTGTGATAAAATCCATGGCAATGTGAGACCAGGGCCACTTAGGAATGGGCAAGGGCATGAAAAGACCAGCAGGGGCTTGTGTGGAGGATTAAGGCTGAGCACAGACATGACAAGCCTTAACATAGTCTTTGACATCCGAGCAGAGATTAGGCCACCAGTAGTGACTATGACTGATGAGCAGGAAGGATCGAAGGAACCCAGCATGACTTGCCACCTTGGAATCATGTCCCTAATGAAGGATCTTAGCTCTTAGCTCAGTGGGGACAAAGGTCTTGCCAGGAGGAATTTTTGACTCCAGGGTGGTAGAATGGGCAACAATGCATGAGGTCAGAACGATTGGCTCAGGTTCAGGGGTGGACTTCCGCCAAAGTGTCAAATGACCTAGAGAGCGCATTAGCCCGACTGTTGCAGGAACCAAGTTTGTACGTAATTGTGAAATTAAAATGGTAAAAGAAGAGACTCCACCTGGCCTGTCTGGGATTCAGATGTTTAGCATTCTGTAGGTACTGTAGATTCTTGTGATCAGTAAAGATCGTTATGGAGTGAGGGGAACCCTCCAAGAGATGACACCACTCCTCTAACGCCAATTTAATGGCGAGAAGTTCCCGATCACTGATGGCATAATTTCTCTCTTCCTGAGAATTTTTTTTGGAGAAGAACGTGCATGGTTGACGTCTCTTCTCAAAGAATTGAAGAAGCACAGCTCCCACCCCCATTGAAGAAGCGTCCACTTCAATAAAAAATCGGTCCCCAGGATTTGGTCTCCTCAAGAGAGGCCCAGAAACAAAGGCCTGTTTCAGGCCGTGAAACACAGAGACAGCTTCGGGAGGCCAGTCTTTGGCATTCACACCCGTCTTGGTCAAAGCGATAATAGACACGGCAATGGAAGAGTAATTGCTTATAAACTGCCTATAATAATTTCTGAAGCCAAGAAAGGGCTGTGTAGCCTTGAGGCTAGCAGGAAGAGGCCAGTTGGTAATGGCCAAGACCTTTCCAGTATCCATACGAAGACCCAAACTTGAGACAAAGCATCCCAGAAACAGGACCTCAGAACATTCAAAGGAACATTTCTCCAGCTTGGCATAGAGATTATTCTCTCTAAGGCGCTGAAGTACAGTGCGAACATGGTTTCTGTGAACAAGCAGATGTTCCGAAAAGATGAGAATGTCATCCAGATAGATGACAACAAACTGGTAATGCAGATCCCTGAAGATTTCATTGACAACGTTTTGAAACACAGCTGGGGCATTACACAAACCAAAAGGCAAAACCAGGTATTCGTAATGCCCGTTTCTAGTGTTAAATGCCGTTTTCCATTCATCACCTTCCAGTATTCGAATGAGATTGTATGCACCTCTGAGATCCAACTTGGTGAAAATGGAGGCACCCTTCAACCTGTCAAATAGCTCAGATATTAGGGGTAAGGGGTATCGATTTTTGATAGTCACCGCATTAAAACCTCGATAGTCGATGCAGGGTCTCAAGGTACCATCCTTTTTGACAACGAAAAAGAACCCTGCTCCTGGAGGCGACAAGGATTTCCAGATGAAACCTCTCTCTAGATTCTCCGTGACATACTCAGACATAGCCTGGGTCTCTGGAATGGACAGAGGGTGGGTATGACAGCTGGGCAGTGTTGCTCCGGGGACAAGGTCAATAGCACAGTCAAAAGACCTGTGGGGAGGAAGCACCTCAGCTGTTTTCCTACAGAACACATCCCGGTAATTGCCGTATGCAGCGGGAAGATTAGAAGATACAGATGTGGTAGCAACCGGAAGTCTCTCCTTCGGGGCCACCTTGAAAAGACAGGACAAGAAACATGAGGGACCCCAAGCCAGGATCTGCCCAGAGACCCAGTCCACATATGGAGAGTGGAGCTGTAGCCAAGGAAGGCCCAATACAATGGGGGTAGAGGCCTTGGGTAGAATGAGGAAGGAAATCCACTCCTTGTGGAGTATCCCTACCGAAATTCTAATAGGTAGCATCTGGAAGCGGATGGGGCGCCCTGGGAGAACAGTGCCATCAATTGCCGAGACTACCAGTGGCGTAGTGAGGGGTGAAAGGGTAAGCTTCATAGAAGAAGCAGTTCTCCAGTCCATAAAATTGCTGGCAGCCCCAGAATCCAGATATGCAAGGATTGATTGGGGAGAAGTGCCTACATGAAGGAACACCAAAAGAAGAAGACGAGAAGGTGATGTTTCTGGGTCCAATACTCCACATTCCAAATGTATTAGACCCGAGCGTTTCCCGGACGAAGCGAGCAGGAGTCACGAATATTACCCTTGCCCCCACAATAGAGACACAAGCCCAAAGTTCTGAGCCTAGAACGTTCTTCAGGGGTTAGTCTGGTCCGGCCCAGCTACATACGTTCCTCAGCAGGCAGAAGATGCTTCACGGGACAAAGGGAGGAGAGCTCAGATTGGCTAGGACCCAGGGAGTGCTGGTGTCTTTTTTCTAGGGACCTCTCCTGAAAACGAATGTCGATCTGATTACACAAGGAAATTACATCGTCCAGGGTCTGCAGGAAACCCCCTGCAGGCCTTGGAGTCCCCAGAGAAACGGGACAAAGCTGGCAGTTGTAGTGAATGTGTGGCTGTGACTGGTGCGATAGGTGCAGCCGCTGATTGTACTTGAGGTTGCTGATTCAGGGTTCCCATGGAGGCCTGAAGCTGCTTGAAGTGGGAAGCCAGATCCTGGAGGAATCGCATCACCTGAGTCTGATTCGATTCCTGGGTCTCAAGTCTGTGGACTATGCCCTGCAATGGATCATCTGCAGGAAGCGGCACGTCAGCCGGGTCCATGGCTGATCAAACTGTCAGGTCACCTGAGGCCAGGTGACAGATGCACACCATAGGGGTCAGGAAAGCACCGCAAAGGTAGTGGACCCTATGGCTGACTGCTGCGGATGGAAGTCTGGGTGGTTAAGGAAGGCAGGTCCACTGGAGCACCAACACAGATCCTACAGGGAGCTAGAGCATAAGATTCCCCAGGGCGAGGAGTCTAAGAGCCAGAAGGTGTTCACCAGAGCCTCTAGTGGTGAGGATGGACTGCGCTGCAACTGGCTCCAGGTTGCGGCCCCCAGGGTCTCCCAGCTCAGGCTCCCAGTAGGCTACAGGAGGATAGAGAGGAAGCAGCAGTCCAGGATAACAAGAGATAGTAAGGAGATAAGCCAAAGGTTGGGGCGTCTAGCAGACAAGGATAAACATAGAACAAGCCAAAGTTCAGGGTCACAAGCAGGCAGGGATAGTCAAGAACAAGCCAAGATCGATAAATGGATCCAGCCGTAGAAGACACAGCAAGTCGCACACGAAAGCTAAACACACAAAATTGATCAGCAGGGCTGGCTTATAGTGCACAGGTTAATATAGAAAAGAGGAGAAGAACAAGGGAAGGGGGATTATAGCGGTGCCACCGACAACTAGACGCAATTAATATCATAGAAATATATAAGTTTTATTATAAGAAATTTAAAAAGACAGTACAAAATATAAAAACCACAGTATAGGAGTGGGGCACTATACGGGGCATTGCCATCACGGGAGGGGTCAGGTCCAGTAGAGAGGATATGGGACTGTCAGGGAAGCAATCGCAGAACTGGCGATCCTGCCAGGAACCATTACGGTCGTGCCGGGCAAATTCACGGGCGCTTGTGCGCACACAGGTGCGCGACAACGGCAGACACACTCGGATGCGCCAGTGCGCATGGATGCGCACCAACGCGCACGCTAACGCATGTGTGCACAGGAGCGCGTGAGTAAACACGTGTGCGCGCACGGTGACGGTAGTTGGCGCCTGCTGGTCTATTTAAGCCTGCTGCAAACTATAGGCAGGTTGCTGGATTATCGTCAGCTCCCGTGTTCCCTGTACCTGCTGCCTGTATCTGATTACCTGATTCCCGTGACTACCTGGCTTGCCTGACTCTCCCTGCTCTCCGCCTGCACCGACCTCTGGCTTGGACCTGACTACGCACACACCTGCACCTCCTGTACCTCCGCTTGTCCGCACGGTGTTGACCCTTGGTCTGGCTTACAACTCTGCTCCTGATTCATCCTGCTGTACCTCGTATCAGATTGGATCTGCTGTGTATGACCCCTGGCCTGGCTTGACCCTGTTCCTGTTTACTCCACTGGAACCCGTCCACGGTTGCCCAACCTGCCTACCTGCACTCCCCAGCAGCCCAGTGACTCAGCAACCGTATCCGGCAACCCGTGCACCTTTGGGCACCGTATTCCCTGTCTCACTCCCAGGGGTACACTCCACTCAGCTGCAAGGGGCGCCCTCTCAGCAACCCGGCCTCCCATCAGAGACTTGATAGGGAGACTGCTGTAGCGCCTGTCATGTATCATCCATGTGTGCAGTGTTGCTCACAGTGCCCCCCCCCCCCCTCCCCTCATGGGCCTGTGTGCACTTATGGATGATACGCCACTGGCCACAGCAGAGGTGTAGGAACACAGCATGGAGACAAAGAAATAAAGAAGAATATATAGTCAGAAAGCTTATTCAAAAGCACTTACTATCATGGGCCCATAGGTTAAGTATACAATGATGGCAGCACAGCTGGTGTCCCAAAATCTATTATAAAATCTATTATAATAGATAAACACATAAGTTGTCACCCCAAACAATCACTGGATCCTAAGGAAAAGGTCGACATTGTGGACCATATGATATGAGATTGGTGCAATCTTGTATACTATGTAATGTGGTACGAACACACTTTAAAAGATGCATATTTATGGGGGAATTCTTTTTTATATATTCTCCCTTTCTTTTATAAATATGGTTTAACATGATTGAATAAAAAATTGTATTATGTTTTAAATATAATTGTGTCATCCTCTGTACAAGTCAGTTTTTTTTCAGTCTTTGCACTTTCTTGCTTCAGCATTTCTTTGCACTTTCTTGCTTCATCCTTTCTCTGGAAGGGAAGGTAAAGGTTTTACATCAGTTGACATAGTAAACATGATTCAGAACTTATTTAGAAATTGCGAAGCCAAAAAAAAATTTAATATAATTTAATTGAACTTTCTGTATATAGTATCTCTGATTTATCAATAACTTTAGACACTAATGACTAGTGTCCCTCTTGTAATTCATCTTGGAAAAATTGTATTGAACACAAGCAATACTTTTCTTTTAGGAAATGTTGGCCCTCGGCTGTAGTAACTTCTTTGGTTCATTTTTCTTTATCCATGTGATTTGCTGTGCTCTTTCTGTTACTTTGGCAGTGGATGGTGCTGGAGGAAAGTCACAGGTGAGCATTCATGTTTAGAGATGTATGTTACATAGTTACATAGTTAGTAAGGTTGAATAAAGACACCAGTCCATCCAGTTCCACCTCAGTGAGTGTGGGTGCGTGTGTACAATTGTCCCTAACCCTGTACATCGCACACTCACATCAGTCCCTACCCTCAATCTAAGGTCCCCATTCATATACTAGGGCCAGTTTTGGACAGAGCCAATTAACCTACCAGCATGTCTTTGGAGTGTGAAATATAAGAGATTTTATTGGAGGAAATTATCTGATAAAAGGTAACCAGTATACACCCACACAATCCAACTTATCCAAAGTGTGCAAATGATGTGTACAAATATAGTAATCCATTGAATCCAGTCAGTTTTTCGTCTACTTTAGTCTAATCTGGTAAGAAATTACAGTAGTTCATTTTGACTATGCATACAGTCACCATTGCGCTGTCTTCTAGAATTAGACTGAGAGTACAATGTTTCTCAAGGCCTGTGAATCCTAAAACAGAGGAATGTTAATTTACCTGTAAATTCCATATCTTAGAATACAGTATAGAACACAAGCATGTTATTCATTCACCATGAGTTACAGGCTTGTACCTTCAGATAATTGGACACTGGAAAGTGTTTGCGGACACACCCACCTGAGGGCCTCCCCTATAAACCTATCCCACACTGTGAGTCATCAGTTTTGTGGAAAGATATGAAGTGTAACAAGGAGAGATCAGGGAGTGTGGCCTGTGTCCTGTACTGTACATTACGATATGGAATTTACAGGTCAAGTCAAAATTCCTCTGATCTTAATTTACAGCACAGAACACAGGCAAATTATTCATACAACATGCAATACACCATACAATCCCCAAGAAATTGCTATAAGGGCTAGCAACAAAAGGGCAAATTGAACTGTGCCAGACTGGACACCCGCCTGGTAAGGCTTTGAAAAAGTATGAACAGAAGACCAAGACATCCTCCGGGACTGTGACATCATATGGGGGCGGGGTCACCATGTGACCCGCCCCTTGTCCCTATATAAGTCACATCACAGCGTGTCTCTGCCATTACGGGCAAAGAGAGCGTTGTGTCAACATCGCATGAAGAAAGAAGAACAAGAAGCAGAAGGCGGCGGCGACAACGGCAACAGAAGCCCCGGCCACCGGCAAGAACAGAAGAGACCCCCGAAGACCCCCGAAGTCGGAACAAGACCCCCCAGACGATGGCGGCGACGAAGAAGAAAGCTGGGCTCCTCCGCTAGTGAAAGAGCTAGGTAAAAGAGCAGAAGATAGCGGAGGAGTCTGGCGAGAAGACCCCCCAAGACGGAAGAAGACCCCCTGAGCTGTGCAATAAAATATTTTTAAAAATTGTGTTTTTTTTTTTTATTTACACATTTTTCCTTAGGTAAATGGGTAGGGGTACATCGCTGAAGTTTTGGGCAAAGTCCGCGGGACTTTTGAAATGAACGGACTTGCCCACACACGGAGGAAAGTCCGTTCATTTAGAACGTGACTCCAGGTAGACGGGACTAGTGAAGGCAATCAATGCCACTGCGCTAGCCCCGTCACCTGGTATGGATTTAAAGGGGAATACTTACGCCGAAAAAATGGCGTGGGGGTCCCCCCAAATCCATCTCAGACCTTTATCCGAGCACGCAGCCTGGCCGGTCAGGAAAGGGGGTGGGGACGAGCGAGCGGGGGTGGGGACGCTCGCTCGTCCCCACCCCCTTTCCTGACCGGCCAGGCTGCGTGCTCGGATAAAGGTCTGAGATGGATTTGGGGGGACCCCCACGCCGTTTTTTTCGGCGTAAGTATTCCCCTTTAAATCCATACCAGGTGACGGGGCTAGCGCAGTGGCATTGATTGCCTTCACTAGTCCCGTCTACCTGGAGTCACGTTCTAAATGAACGGACTTTCCTCCGTGTGTGGGCAAGTCCGTTCATTTCAAAAGTCCCGCGGACTTTGCCCAAAACTTCAGCGGATTGTCCGCCGGAAAGGTCCGGGCGTGTGTGGGCAAGACCACACGCTCGGAAAGTCCGGCGGACCTCCGCTGGAAAGTCCGGCAGCTTGTCCGCTGGACTAGGTCCGGCGGACAATCCTGCCGGAAAGTCAGAGCGTGTGTACGCCGCATAACAGACGTGATAACCACCAGAAAGAAGCCTACTTTGCTGGCAAGAATTTCTAAGGGAATATTCCTGATAAGTTTAAAGGGTGGGAGAAAACCAAGTTAAGGCCCCAGGGAAGCATGGGGTGCTGCATAGAGGGCCAGATACAAGAAAAACCTTTTTATAAAGGCTTTTATAAGGGAATAAGAAGCAAAATTTGCCCCTTCAGAGCTTCATTCTGGTCAAAACATATTTGTAGGAAGGCCAGAATGTAAGACAGAGAGTAATCTCTGGGATTAAATTGACTGTGCTCTTACCAGGTGAAGAAAGATTTCCAGGTACAATAATAAAATCTTTCTTGAAGTAGCTTTTCTTGCTTTTAGTGAGGTATGAATCACAGCTTTAATAAAGAACTTGAAAGAAGTAGTAGTAAAGAGGTTGAAGGGAGGTTGCAGATACCTTTTTGTAACAGATCACTTACAGAAAGGACAAACACACAGCTTTCGCTTAGCGGAATCTTGTATAGCTGAGTAGGCCTCTGCCACAGACCTAACAAACAGTACGATGTCTGGATAAGCCTCTCTCACAGGACTTAGCAGCCAGCAGATACCTGCATAAGTCTCTCTCACAAACTTAGCAGCCAGGAATGTATTACCTTGATTGGATTGTAGAACAGCATCACAGTACCAGAACCTTTAAGCCATCTGACGGTACTGTGAGGGTAGGTTAGATGTAGGTGTGTCCTCCAAGTAGGTCACCAGGCCCTTCTGAGAGACCAGCCTTCATCCTGGTTCTCTCCAGCAAGGGTCCTCCCCTGGATTTCCTCAGGTGGCTCGGCTTCTTCCAAACAGGTAAGACAGCCTAAGGACCACCTCAGAAGTAGTAGGCCCCAGACAGGCTTCTGGGCCTACTTGCACAGCTTGCTGCAGCGTAGCCTCCAGGCCTGGAGGGCCACGAGGTCAGGACTCTGCCAAGCACATGGCATCTGTCCAATAAATACCCCCTCCCAGAATTTACAGCGGCAGGAACCTCCTATTGGGCTGTTTCTGGAAAAAGAATATTCATTACAGCTTATCTAAGTTGGGATTCTCGCAGTGTCCTGTGGCAAGAGTGACAACTAATGACAACAGTGGGAAATGCACAACACAGCCAAGATTAGAACAGAACCAGATAAACAATATACATTCAATCTGAGTTGGTTACAGCTCAGCCCAAACTAAATTTACCTTTTAGCCCCATTTTTGGGAACAGGGGGCTACACATTATATTGGCATAAGTTTTCAGACACTTTGCAACAACACTTGAAATTTAGCTCAGGTGCCTCCCTTTTCTCGTAATCATTGCTGAGATGTTTCTACACGTTGATTGGATTCCACCAGTGTTAAATTAAACTGATTCTACATGCCTATAGAGCTCAGAGACAGGATTATTGCAAGGCACAGATCTGGGGAAGGCTACAAAAAAAAGTTCTGCTGCACTAAACTTTCCCAAGAGCACAGTGGCCTCCATAGATCTCAAATGGAAAGAGTTTGGCACAGCCAGGGCTCTTTCAAGAGCTGGTCGTCCAGCCAGACTGAGCAATTGAGAGAGGGGGGGGCTTAGTGAAAGAGGTGACAAACCAATAACCCGATGATCTCTCTAACTGAGCTCTAGGGATCCTGTGTGGAGATGGGACAAAGTTCTAGAAGGACAACCATCACTGCAGCTCTCCACTGATCTGGTCTTTAGGGCAGAGTGACTAGACAGAAGCCTCTCCTCAGTACAAAACACAAGAAAGCCCATTTGGAGTTTGAAAAAAAGCACCTGAAGGACTCTTATGCCCCATAAACACGGTCGGATTTTCCGATGGATTTTGTCCTATCGGACAATGTTGTCGGAAATTCCGACCGTGTGTAGGCACCATCGGACAGTTTCCATCGGATTGTCTGACGGACAAAGTTCTATCTCCTGCTGGATAGATTTTCCGACAACAAAGTCCGATCACACCAATTCCGATCGTGTGTAGCGAATTCCGACGGACAAAGTGCCACGCATGTTAAGATCACATTACAAGACCAAAGCTATTGGCTACTAGCCTCTACGTAGTCCCGTCGTAGGCAACAAACGTCACCACGTTCAGAATGATCGGATTTTCCGACAATTTTGTCCGACCGTGTGTATGCAACACCAGTGTCGGACTAAATCCGTCGGCCCAAATCCAATGGATTTGGTGGTCGGATTTTCCGACCGTGTGTATGGGGCTTTAGACTGTGAGGAACATGATTATCTGGTTTGATGAAACCAAGATTTAACTGTTTGGCCTGAATTCTAAACATTATATCTGGCAAAAACCAGGCACCGCTCATCACCTGCCCAATACCATCTCAACAGGGAAGCATGGTGGTGGCAGCACCATGCTGTGGGGTGTTTTTCAGGAGCAGGGACTGGGAGGCTTGTCAGGGTTGAGAGAAATCTGAATGGAGCAAAGCAGAGAGATGTCATCAATGAAAACCTAAGCTCTCAGGACCTAAGACTGGGTTGAAGATTCACCTTCCAACATGACAATGATCCTAAGCACACAGCCAACACAACACAGGAGTGGCTTAGGGACAACTCTCTGAATGTCCTAGAGCGGCCTAGCCAAAGCCCTGACTTGAACCCTATTGCACATCTCTGAAGAAACCTGAAAACGGCTGTCCACCAGCAGTCCCCATCCAACCTGACTGAGTTTAAGAGGTTTTGCAGAGAAGAATCTCAAAAGACTCAGGGCTGTAATTGCTGCCAAAGGTGCTTCAACAAAGTACTGAGTAAAGGGTCTGAATACTTAAGTACATGTGATATTTCAGTTTTTTATTTTTGATAAATTCACAGACATTTCTAAAATTCTGTTTTCACTTTGTCATTATGGGTGCTGAGTGTAGATTAATGAGAAAAAAATTGTATCAGGCTGCAGCATAACAAAATTGAAAAAAGTGAAGGGGATCTGAATACTTTATGAATGCACTGTATGCCACTGTGGTGGCATTGTCTGACTGTACCCAAATTGGGTGTCCATTTAGAAGGGGAGTTCAGTGCTCTTGACCATGCTATCTGAACTTTCAAGGATTGGAAGACTCCTCCCCAACCTGACAGACTTGCATCTGTTGTAAGAGCCTTCCAATTGTAGGAAAGGAAGGATTTGCCCACTATTAGTTGAAGTGGCAATCCACCAGGACAAGAAATGTCTTGTTTGGAGGGAAATTAGCATAGGTAGATTCAGGGAAAGAGCCTGCTTTTTCCATGCTAACTGGATGTTTAACCGGAGAGTTTTTAAATGTAATTGAACGAAAGTTACTGCATTAACTTCTTGAGATCCGCGCTATAGCCAAATGACGGCTACAGCGCGGACCTGCTTTGCCGGGACTATGTCCATTGACGTCATCCCGTGCACGAGCGAGGGGCGCGCATGGTGCGCTCTGTGATCAGCGAGTCTATGAGACTCGCTGGATCACCGATCCGAGTAAGGGGTCGATCCCGACCCCTTACCACGTGATCAGCTGTCAGCCAATGACAGCTAATCACGTGATGTCAACACAGCCGGTAATCAGTCCTGATCACTGCAAGCTGCTGCCAGCCCCTCAGTGCCCACCTGTGCCCCCTACAAGTGCCACCTAGCAGGCAACAGTGCAGCCTATCAGTGCCGCCTACCAGTGCCCACCAGCGCCACCCATTAGTATCACCTGTCAGTGCCCACAGTGCCATCTGTCTGTGCCCACAGTGCCACCTATCAGTGCCCACAATCAGTGCCTGAGGAACAGTGCTGCACATCAGTGCCACCTATCAGTGCCCATCAGTGTCTACCAGTGCCCATCAGTGCCACCTATCAGTGCCCATCAGTGCCACCTATCAGTGCCCATCCGTGCCACCCATCAGTGCCCACCATGCCACCCATCAGTGCCACCCATCCGTGCCACCCACCAGAGCCCATCAGTGCCATCTTATCTGTGGCCATCAGTGCCGCCTTATCTGTGCCCATCAGTACCAACTTATCTGTCCCCATCAGTGTCACCTTATCTGTGCCTATCAGTGCCGCCTTAACTGTGCCTATCAGTGCAGCCTATCAGTGCCCACCAGTGCAGCCTATCAGTGCCCACCAGTGTCGCCTCATATCAATGAAGCAAAACAATGAAGAAAAATTACCTGTTTGCTAAATTTTATAACAAACTATTAAACATGATTTTAAATTTTTTAAAATTTTTCCATCTTTTATTGTTTGTTTAGCAAAAAATAAAAACCCCAGCTGTGATTAAATACCACCAAAAGAAAGCTCTATTTGTGGGGAAAAAATTATAAAAATTTTATTTGGGTACAGTGTTGTATGACCGCGCAATTGTCATTTCAAAGTGCGTCAGCGCTGAAAGCTGAAAATTGGTCTGGGCAGGAGGGGGGTTTAAGTGCCCAGTAAGCAAGTGGTTAAAGGTGGCCACTAGTGATGCACCGATACCAAGCATTTGCACGAGTGGTACTCATGAAAATGCTCTGATGCCTAATCCGATACCTGTTGTGTAGGCATCCTCAAGCTCAGCAGGGGGCCAGGCAGCTTCACAGGTGATCGGGATAGTGGAGGGGGCAGTTAAAAACACTGATCTCCCTCTATAGCTTTTCTGACAGCCGCTTCTCCTCCTCTCCATCCCGCAGCTGTCAGGTACTTTATTGAAAGTTATACAGGGAGATCAGTGCTTTTAACTGCCCCCACAGCCACACCGATCACTGTCCCCTGTGTCCTCCATTGGGTCCTCCTCCCTCTTTCTGGTGTTAACCTCCCTCTCAGCAGTGTCTTTCTCCCTCTCTCCAGGTCACTGGCTCTCTATGTCCTCCTTCGCCCCCCCCCCCTCCCAGATCTGTAAGGATGGAGCGGAGGTAAATCTGTCATTTACCGGCTCCTTCCTTTTCTAAATGAACAGAGTCAGTTATCACTGACTCTGTCTATTCATAGCTGCAACACCGTAATACGTGTTTACTCTGCTTCAGTTTATGAATAGAGAGGAGCATCTGTCTCCTCTTCAATATCTTTCAGTGCAGCTGAAGCTGCAGAGAAAGGGACTAGGGAATCTGTGTCCTGAGACGCTCTCCCTGTCAAAAAGGGGAGATGTCAGAGGTCTGTTTAGACCCCTGATATCCCACCAAAGCCCCCCCCCCCCCCCCCCCCCAACAGGGCTGATAAAAATTTTTTATTACAATAATTATTATTTTTAAGGGTAAAATTGTAAAAAATTATTTAAAAAAAAAACACTGAAACGTCCCCCCCCCCCCCCCAAAAAAAAGAAAGCATTGTAAAAAAAGTCCACGCCTCATCAGTGCAACCTATCACTGTCCATCAGTGCTGCATATTAGTGCCACTGTCGCATGACATTTAAAAAAGTATCGGTAATCAGTATCAGCGAATACGTGAAATAAAGTATTGGTTCTTGTGCTTGGTCTTAAAAAAGTGGTATTGGTGCAACCCTAGTGGCCACCATTTGACCCAGAACTCTCGTGGTGAATCCCACTGTGGAATTTCTTTTGGATCTCAGTTGACAAGCATGAGCTTATAGAGAAAGGAACTTTATTTTCTGGATGTATCCAAGACAAAATTTAGATAATCTATGCAAATGGAAGGCTGGAGAGCAGATTTTTTTAAGCTGATCACCTAGCCAAATGGCTGAAGCAGCTGAATCGTATTTTGGTGGAACATTTGCTGAGAGTTGTAAGGGAGATGACCCCTTCAGAAGAAGGTCATCTAGCCTGTCACCTGGATGCCCAGAGTTCTAAGAAGGACATACAGAGGTGCTACGACCTTTGTAATCACTATGATAGCGGAGGAAGGACAATGCAACAAAATGTAAGTGGTCCTCTGCCACTGCAAACTGTAGAAACCACTGATGGGTTGGACAAATGGGAACATGCATTTAGGCATCTTGGCTATCTACAGTATCTCACAAAAGTGAGTACAGCTCTCACATTTTTGTAAATATTTTATTATATCTTTTCATGTGACAACACTGAAGAAATTAAAAATTTAAAGTAGTGGGTAGTAGTAAAGTAGTGTAAAGTAGTGGGTGTACAGCTTGTATAACAGTGTAAATTTGCTGTTCCCTAAAAATAACTCAACACACAGCCATTAATGTCTAAACCACTGGCAACAAAAGTAAGTACACCCCTAAGTGAAACTGTCCAAATTCGGGCCAAAGTGCCAATATTTTGTGTGGCCACCATTATTTTCCAGCACTGTCTTAACCCTCTTGGGCATGGAATTCACCAGTGCCCAATTTTCGAAGGGAGGAGATCAAGCTCTGCTTCAGTATGTCACAGTACATGTTGGCATTCATGGTTCCCTTAATGAACTGTAGCTCCCCAGTGCCGGCAGCACTCATGCAGCCTTAGACCATGAAATACATTTATCTTGGTCTCATCAGACCACAGGACATGGTTCCAGTAATCCATGTCCTTAGTCTGCTTGTCTTCAGCAAACAGAATAAAATTATAGTATTTTTATCTTTTTGAATTGTGATTCCATTTCCTGAGGATTCTGGCACCATAGAAAATTCCTTGTTTCTTCTCTTTTTGGGTTTTCATTCACAGTTTTGGATGTGGTGCCAATCATATGATGTTGCATCTCTGTAATATCATAGACAAAAACATGGTTGCATTATACATACAATCATATGTTAGCTCCCACTTTGGACCCAACATACTTACAGATGAAGCAGTAATGCTTTCCTTGTCCTGCAGGTTAAGGAGAAATGGTGTTCAGGTGAGGGAAAGCTCTTTGGGGGCCCCTAAGAATGTGGGGGTCCTGACCAATTGCAAATTTGCACACCCCAAGTAATGGCCCCAACCCCAGGCTCTGGTTTGTGAATGGCCAGTGGGAGAGGAGAGCAAAGACAGAACCACATGAGTCCTGCAGTACTTACATTTAAGTGGCCTAGAAGTATAGTGAAAGTTGTACTAACCCCAGAATCCAAACAAGCAGATTTGCAGAACATAGACGTTAGCCTGCTTGCCTGGGGGTTGCTTTTGAGGCAAATTAATGTTATATTGCTTTAAACCTAAAGTTATTTTGCCCAGAGTTGTGCTTTAAGCCTTGTTGTGAAATCCTGTTGGTTCAATTTATGTATGTTCATGTGTTTCTTTATCCTCAGATGTCAAGCTTCTTTGTCATGATGGTGGTCATGGTAACTATGCTGTCTCTTGGTACCTATGTACAACCCTTGCCCAAGGTATGCTTTCTTTTCTCAATTTTTTTTTTTTGATAGCTGCTCCATCAGGTTATCGTCAACCTGTTTCTTTTTTAATTGACTGTGTATGTGTGTGTGTAGTGTGAGGATAGACACATGGCAAATAATATTATCATTTTATCAAGCTCTGTAGAGAAATAGTTTAATCACACATGCATTGGTTTAATCCTCAATTATTTTTCTTTACATTGTATTGTATAACATCTAAGTCAGTGTTGCTTTGTCTCCAGTCTGTTCTAGGAGCATTGATAGCAGTTAACCTTAAGAATTCTCTGAAGCAACTTGCTGACCCTTTCTACCTTTGGAGCAAAAGCAAACTTGATTGTGTAAGTTCTGCACTAGCACAACAACCAGTATATACAGTGCATAGCCTGCTTTAAAATAGTCGCTGATGTGTGTACATGCATGTGTATGCAGAAGAAAAAAAAAAGGGGGCCGGGGGTTCCTTCAATGGTTTGTTGATAACATAAAACAAAAAAATGATTCATTAACCCTTTCACTCCCAGGGCCGCTTTTGCATAATTTTTGTTAATTTACAGATTTTAGGACTGATGATTAGTTAAACCACCCAAACATATATTTTCTGAAAGTAGAGACAATGACGAATAGAATGGTAGTAGTTGCAATTGTTTTTTTAATGTCACATAATATTAGTACAACAGTTTATCAAACCTGCATTTTAAATATAAAATACACAATACCCAATATGTGTAGCGTAATTATAATTTTTGTACAAAGGTGCATAGATTCATATGTGCATGTATCCACATACAGGAGGTATTCAAACATTTTTGTATTTTTGTTACTGGTGACAGGTCCTCTTTAGCCCAGACATACACTGACAGCGGAATGGAAATTGTCCAGACTTCAGGGGTGATTTCAGAGACATCTGTGCGGGTTGCTGCACAGATGTCTATACAAATCGCATCCCGAAGTCGTCAAAAGTAGAACAGAAAACTACTTTTGGGAATTGGTGCAGCACCGCAAAGTCGACGTCGCAACGATTCGGATGGTGCCGTTGCTGGCAATTGCCGCCAATTTGGCATGCGATTTGTCAAATTACATGCCAAATCACATCAATGTGAACCTAGGCTCAAGGAGACATTAAATGTCTATTAGATGAGCAATGTCACCTCTGCAGTCAACTGCAGCTAATCAAGAACAGCTTATCATTAATTGTTTCCCTGGCCACAACAGCCTTAACAGCTCTTAATATAAAAGTGACAAAATGCTTGTCACTCCTGGGTTCATTCACCATGAGGGCAAATTAGGGATTAGATGTTTGCTGTTTTTCCCTATGCTCTATCTGCTGACACCATCCATGTCCATCCTGTGCCTTCAGGTGGGACATTGGGGAAGTGAGGGTGGTACTTTTCAGTGTTTGTGTAAGTGATAGAGCAGCTATACAGTTGCCCACATTACTTCCATCAGATAGTTACAATAGTTGGCTTGACAAGTGTACACAAATGTAAAGCTAGATAAATAAGAACCTTTACAGACATAGGAATGCATTGTTGATGTAAAAGCATAGTTGGGTGTGTATCAACAACAAAGGCTACAATTTAACCCATTGACCTATGAAAGATTCTATTCAGCACTGTGCTACTTTAATGGGCAATTGCACGGTCATGCAACACTGTACGCATGACAGCGCAATTTTTTTCACAAATAGAGCTTTCATTTGGTGGTATTCGGTCATCACTGGGTTTTTTATTTTTTTGCGATTCAAATAAAAAAATACCCAAAATTAAAAAACAAACCTATCCAATAAAATCTAATTTCTTCATAAATGTAGGCCAAAATGTATTTTGCTACATGTTCTTGGTAGAAATAAATCCCAATAAGTGTGTATTTATTGGTTGTGTGGAAGTTATAGCATCTATATATTCAAAAATGCCAGCACAGTTTACATACTGTCACCCCATCATACAACTAGTGTGGTGGTGATTAGGGATACTGACTGGCAGGGCTTTTTTTCAGCAGGAACACAGTTCTGGCACGTTCACACTGAATGTATGTAATAGCAAGAGATGTGGGTGTGCTGGAGAGTCTATTGATGCTGGCTGCTGGGGGATCTATTATCACTGGTGAAGATCTGTTTTTTGTGTGAGGGTCTATTGATGCTGGTGGGGGATATATTGTTTCTGGGGGTCTTATGTTTCTGGTAGGGATCTACTGTTGAGGGAGAGGTATAATATTTCTGGCTGCTGGAGGATCTATTGATGCTGGCTGCTGGGAGATAAGCTGTTGCTGCTGGGAGGTCTAATGTTGCTGGGCGGAACTTTTGTTGCTGGGTGTGGTATTTTGTTGTGGGTGGTCCATTGTTGCTGTGTGGGGAGTCTTTAGTTGCTGTGTGGAGGGTCTATTATGTGTGTGTCTATTGTTGCTGTGATGGGATCTATTGTTGCCGGGGTGGAGTCCATTGTTGCTGGGGGATTCTATTGTTGCTGACTGCAGGGGATCTATTTTACTGCTTTTCTTGTTGTCATTAACAAATTCCATACAAATTGATTAACACGCAAAATGATACTTGGTTCTGTATTCTCTCAAAGGGGTGGTACTGGGAGGTGGGTAGGGGGTGGGACTAAGGGACGATGCTCAGAGGTGCGTAGGGGGCGGAGACAAGGGATGACTCAGAACATGGAAGTTCCTGCTGTATTCTCTGAGGAAAAAAAGCCCTGCTGACTGGTGACAGTATGTAAAAAATCAATAATTTCATTCCTTAAACTTTATTTATTTTTTTTAAACATTTTTATTTATTTTTTACAATTTTTTTTACATACTTTCATCAGAGTAGTTTAGTAACATTGTACTACTCTGGTGAGATGATCAGGTTTTTTTTTTACATTGTTATTGCTTATACAGTGAAGGTCACTAAATAAGCAATAGTTTTAGCTGTCATGAATGGGTTAACATTCAGGAACAGCTTGCTTATAGGGATGGGCTTTATGTTCGTGTTGAACATGAGTTCGACTCGAACATTGGCTGTTCGCCTGTTCGCCGAATAGCGAACAATTTGGGGTGTTCGCGGAACACCCTTTAAAAGTCTATGGGGAAAATCAAAAGTGCTCATTTTAAAGGTTAATATGCAAGGTATTGTCATAAAAATTGTTTGGGGACCAGGTTCCTGCCCCAGGGGACATGTATCAATGCAAAAAAAAGTTTTAAAAATGGCAGTTTTTTCGGGCGCAGTGATTTTAATAATGCTTAAAGTGAAACAATAAAAGTGTAATATTCCTTTAAATTTCGTACCTGGGGGGTGTCTATAGTATGCCTGTAAAGTGGCACATGTTTCCCGTGTTTAGAACAGTCCAAGTGCAAAAGGACATTTCTAAAGGAAAAAAAGTAATTTAAAAGTACTAGCGCTAGCTATAGTACAGGCAATATTGAATTGTCGGTCCGGCAATACACATAAGACGGCTTTGTGACCAAGCCGCCTATAGCAGTAAAACGTAAAAAAATTTGCGGCGCTTTACCGTCAGATTTGGGGCGCATTTCGGCCGCTAGCGGGGCACTTTTACCCCCTGCTAGCGGCTGAGAAAGGGTTAAAACCGCCCGCTGCAAAAGTGGCGTTTTGCCGGTGGTATTACAGCGCTGCCCCATTGATTTCAATGGGGAGCAGCGGTGGAGGAGCGGTAAACACACTGCTCCTTCACCGCTCCAAAGAAGCTGCTGGGAGGACTTTTCCTGAAGTCCTGCCAGCGCACCGCTGCAGTGTTAAAGCCCTCTGGCTTTCACACTGTAGACAATGGAGCAGCAGTTTGAGGGCAGATTGCAGGCACTATTTCTAACGCTATAGCGCCTGCAAAACGCCCTCGGTGTGAAAGGGGTCTAAAAGTTCATTGATAAAAACGGCATGGGATTTCCCCGCAGGGGAATCCCAAACCAAAATTAAAAAACAAACAAATGGCTGGTATGGATTTTAAGGGGAGCCTCGTGGCAAAAAAAAAAAAATGGCGTGCGGTCCCCCTCAAAATCTATACCAGACCCTTCAGGTCTGGTATGGATTTTAAGGGGAACCCCGCGCCAAAATTCCTTACCAGACCCTTTTTCAAGCACGCAACCTGTCAGGCCGCAGGAAAAGAGGGGGGGACAAGAGAGCGTCCCCCTCCTGAACCGTACCAGGCCACCTTAACTGTGCCTATCAGTGCCCATCAGTACAGCCTAATCAGCGCATATCAATGAAGGAGAAAAATTACCTGTTTGCAACATTTTATAACAATATACTTTTTGAAATCATGTTTCATAGTTTGTTATAAAATGTTGCAAACAGGTAATTTTTCTCCTTCATTAATATGCGCTGATTAGGCTGCACTGGTGGGCGCTGATAGGCTGCACTGATGGGCACTGATAGGCTGTACTGATGGGCACTGATAGGCACAGTTAAGGCGGTACTGATGGGCACAGATAAGGCGGCACTGATGGCCACTGATGGCCACGGATGGGTGGCACAGATGGGCACTGATAGGTACCACTGATAGGTACCACTGATAGGTGGCACTGATGGTCACTGATGGTCACTGATGGGTGGCACTGATAGGTGACACTGATGGGCACTGATCAGTGCTGCACATCAGTGTCACCTTTGTTGAGGCACTGATAGGTGGCACTGTGGGCACTGATGGGTGGCACTGTGGGCACTGATGGGTGGCGCCGGTGGGCAATGGTAGGTCGGCACTGTTGCCTACTGCTAGGTGGCACTGGCAGGGGGCACAGGTGGGCACTAAGGATCTGCAGCAGATAGCCGTGATTGGGACTAATGTCCCGATCACGGCCGCCGGTGATCACTTTTTTTTTTCTCCTCACGCTGTCAGCGCGAGGAGAAAAAATA
Source organism: Lithobates sylvaticus (assembly GCA_028564925.1). NCBI lineage: Eukaryota > Metazoa > Chordata > Amphibia > Anura > Ranidae > Lithobates > Lithobates sylvaticus. The sequence goes on along the minus strand of CM053027.1, from coordinate 216,435,471 downwards.
GCCGATTACCGGCTCTGTGTACATCACGTGGTCAGCTGTCATTGGCTGACAGCTGATCACGTGTTAAGGGGTCGGAATCGACCCCTTACTCCGATCTGTGATCCAGCACGTCTCATAGACTCGATGATCACAGAGCGCGCCACGCGTGCCTTGCAGGTCGTCGCCTTGCAGGACGTCGTCCCAGCAAATCAGGTCCACGCTGTAGCCGTCATTTGGTTAAGCATTATTAACCTGTTGCCGACCGCCCACCGTCAATTGATGGCGGAGCGGTGCGGCTCTTGTGGCGGGCCGCCGTCATACGACGGTGCTAACATTTTGGCCACTAGGGGGCGCGCGCGCGCCGCGAGAGGCGCGTGCCCGCCGCATCGCTGGGGACCTGATGCGCGTGCCCGGCGGCCGTGATGTCCGCCGGGCACCCGCGATTGCCCAGTAACTGAGCCGGACGTGGATCTGTGTATGTAAACACACAGATCCACGTCCTGTCAGAGGAGACCGATGGTGTGTCCCTTGTACATAGGGACACCGATCGGTCCCCTCCCCCAGTCAGTCCCCTTCCCCCACAGTTAGAATCACTCACATAGGGAACATATTAACCCCTGCAGCGCCCCCTAGTGTTAACCCCTTCCCTGCCAGTCACATTTATACAGTAATCAATGCATTTTTATAGCACGGATCCCTGTATAAATGTGAATGGTCCCAAAAATGTGTCAAAAGTGTCCGATATGTCCGCCGCAATGTCGCAGTCACAATAAAAATTCTAGATCGCCGCCATTACTATTAAAAAAAAAAGAATAATAAAAATGCTATAAATCTATCCCCTATTTTGTAGACGCTATAACTTTTGCGCAAACCAATCAAAATACGCTTATTGTGATTTTTTTACCAAAAATATGTAGAAGAATACGTATCGGCCTAAACTGAGGAAAAAATTGGTTTAAAAATAAAAAATTGGATATTTATTATAATAAAAAGTAAAAAATATTGTGTTTTTTCAAACTTGTCCCTCTTCTTTTGTTTATAGCGCAAGAAATAAAAACCGCAGAGGTGATCAAATACCACCAAAATAAAGCTATATCTGTGGGGAAAAAATTATAAAAAATTTATTTGGGTACAGCGTTGCATGACCGCGCAATTGTCATTCAAAATGCAACAGCGATGAAAGCTGAAAAATGGCTTGGTCAGGAAGGGGGTGTTCGTGTCTGGTAGGCAAGTGGTTAAAATCACTGCTCCAAAAAAAACTGCCATTTTTAAAACTTTTTTTTGCATTGATACATGTCCCCTGGGGCAGGATCCAGGTCTCCAAACACTTTTTAATACAATACCATGCATATAAGCCTTTAAATTGTGCACTTTAAATTTTTCATGTTCGTGTCCCATAGACTTTAACGGTGTTCGCGCGTTCGAACTAATTTTTTGCCTGTTCGCATGTTCTGGTGCGAACCGAACGGGGGGTGTTCGGCCCATCCCTACTTGCTTATGATTGTGATCTCTAATTGGCTACAGGTAATCACAAGGTACAGGTAGCCAGGTACCATGTGACTGCTGTAGGCTAATTATTGATTACAACTGAAAGAAAGTGGTTCATGGCAGTTTGTTTACATTATGTGATCGCTATGATTGGTCATAGCAATCACATGATGCCCTGGCCACTCATAGCGACTGGATATTGAGCACCATTTTCCGATGTGTCCGTCAGACTCAGCAGTCACGGAAGGGCGTGCTAGTGCGCATGTGCAGCTCCCAACGTACATATACTGTACGTGGAAAGTGGTTAAAACACTGGCTAGATATTAGGCCACAACTAGAAAAACATAGTAGCAACAGTTTTACCAGCTGTTCAACTTAGTACGTTGTAGCTTATGATATACAATACATATATCTACAGTGTACATATTTTTATCAATTTAATTATTTATTTTATTGATTGTTTAAATGCTGTTTAACAATAAAAGTCATATTTAAAAATCAGTCTTAAATAATATGATTTTTAATACAGCTTACCTGTAAAAATCCTTTTCTTGGAGTACATCACAGGACACAGAGCAGCCATAGTAATTACTATGTGGGTTATACGCCACCTATAGGTGAATGGACACTAGCACACCGAAAGACAGGAAGTCCCCCTCTATATAACCCGTCCCATATAGGAAGTACCTCAGTTTTGTAGCAAAGAAATGTATATCCCAGCAAGAGGGGAGGGACCTCTGTGTCCCATGATGTACTCCAAGAAAAGGATTTTATAGGTAAGCTGTATTAAAAATCCTATTTTCTTTATCGTACATCATGGGACACAGAGCAGCCATAGTAATTACTATGTGGGATATCCCAAAGCAATGGCCTTGAGGGGAGGGAGACACATATCAAAGCAGGCTGCCATCAGACGTGAAGACCTATACTGCTGCCTGCAGTACACTGCGCCCAAAAGTGGCATCTTCCTGCCACCTTACAGCCATCTGGTAAAATTAAGTAAATGTATGTACTGACGACCAAGTTGCGGCTTTGCAAACCTGAGCCATAGTGGCCTGGTGACGCACTGCCCATGAATCACTTACTCCCCTGGTAGAGTGCGCTCTAATTTGAAAAGGTGGAACCCTTCTTTTTAATCCATAAGCCTGAATTATAACCTGACGAATCCACTGGAAAATAGTTGATTTTGACGCTGCCTTCCCTTTTCGGGGCCCATCTGGCAGCACAAACAAAGCATCAATCTTCCTTATCTGAGCTGTCACCTTCAGATAGATCCTGACAGCTCTCACCATGTCAAGAGAATGCAACAACTTTTCTTCTGCAGAGCGAGGTTCTGGGAAAAGCGAAGGCAGGGAGACATCTTGGTTCAAGTCTAAACTGGACACTACCTTGGGTAAAAAGGATGGGTGAGGACGCAACACCACCTTGTCCGTATGAATAATTAAGCATGGATCTTTACAGGAAAAAGTTGCCAATTCTGACACTCTCCTTGCCGAAGTTACTGCAACCAAGAAAACCAACCTACTTGTCAAAGGATCAAGGGAATATGGCGCAAAGGCTCAAAGGGTTGTCTTTGCAAGACCGATAAAACTAGATTCAAATCCCATGGGCACAATGGCCACCTAAATGGTGGAGTTATACGAGTTACCCCTTGTATAAAGGCCCAAATCAAAGAATGTGAAGCAAGCAGTCTTTGAAAAAATACTGCCAAGGCTGAGATCTCTCCCTATAACATATTTTCGAGGATGCCATCTCTTGGCTTCACACCAGGAAACATAGGTCCAGATCCTATAATAAATGGCCCTAGAGGCAGGCTTCCTTGCATTAATCAGAGTAGTCACCACTGAGCCCGAGATCCTTTAAAATTTGGGTTTCAATAGCCAAACCGTTAAATTTAGCGATTGTAAGGCATGATGGAACACTGGTCCTTGCAAAAGAAAGTCTGGATGGAATGGAAAAGTCCACGGTTTCCCTACTGCCAACCTTATGATCTCTGCATACCAGGCTCTTTTGGGCTACGCCGGGGCTACCAGTATAACTGGCTTCCCTTCCTCCCATCCGGACGAGAAGACCAGAGCAAGAAGAAGCGGATCGGAGGAAGAAGATGGAAGAAGAAGATGGAAGAAGATGCCAGAAGGAGAAGATGAAGAAACCGAAGGATGAAGAAAGGAAGAAGGAAGACCAGAAGAAAGAAGATTTTAATAAAGGAATTGTCAAAGACCGTCTCCTATCATTTTTAAAATTTTTGACACTTTTTTGGTGAAATGGTAGGGGTACTTTTGTACCCCCTTACCATTTCACACAGGGGGGGCGGGATCTGGGGGTCCCCTTGTTAAAGGGGGCTTCCAGATTCCGATAAGCCCCCTGCCCGCAGACCCCCACAACCAATGGCCAGGGTTGTGGGGAAGAGGCCCTTGTCCTCATCAACATGGGGACAAGGTGCTTTGGGGGGGGGGACCCCAAAGCACCCTCCCAATGTTGAGGGCATGTGGCCTGGTACGTTCAGGAGGGAGGGGGGCCGCTCTCGCCCCCCCCTCTTTTCCTGCGGCCTGCCAGGTTGCGTGCTCGGATAAGGGTCTGGTATGGATTTTGAGGGGGAACCCACGCCATTTTTTTATATTTTTTTTGGCCGGGGTTCCCCTTAATATCCATAGCAGACCTGAAGGGCCTGGTAATTGAATTTGGGGGGACCCCCACGCTTTATTTTTATTTATTTTTTATTTTTTTATCAATGACTTTTTTTTTATCAATGACTTTCAATGAATGACTGTTCTCTGTGCTTCGGGAACCGGCAATTCATTAGCCGTGAGTGATTTTAAATAGCTTTTTTTCCTGCAAAAATTACACTTTGTGCAGGGACAGTTCTAAGCACAGGAAACATGCGTCCCTTCACAGGCATACTATAAACACCCCCCAGATGTGATACTGCAATGCTGTACTAACAGCACGCACACACGAATCCCCAGAATCACAGCAGATAATGTCAGCAGTCAGCAGCACATAATAACACTGACACTGGAACACAATATAAGAGGCCGCCGGCGCAGCGGCCTTTTATAGTGTGGGGCGTGTACTAAACCCCCTGAGCTATAATTGTAATTATTGCTCTCCTCGCCGCTGGCTCTATGATTGGCCAAGCATGTGGGGTCACAGTGCATGCTTGGCTAATCATCAGCCAGCAATGCACTACGACTGGCGCAGTGCATTGCGGGCCGCTCGCATCACACAATTTGATGCGAGCGGCCCAAATAGTTCTGGGCTCGCCGAGAGGGCGAACGTCCGATGTTCGATTCTAACATGGGTTCGAATCGAACACCGGGCCCATCCCTACCTGCCACCCCGCAAACAGAGGATCTGCCAGCAACACTACCACCTGGGTCACCAACCATCTCCACAATGTTGAGAGCGGAAGAGGAAGTACCCCGCTACCCATCCGCGATCCATGGCCCTGAATGCCAGCATTTCAAAATTCCTGGCCTTTGAAATGCTGTCATTCCGTCTGGTGGAGACCCAGACCTGATGGCATTGGCTGTCCCACAGTACGTCGTGCCCAGCCGTCACTAATTTTCCAGGCGAGCCATCCCTTCCCTGCACAACCAAGTGGGGGACAAAATCAGGTGTGCACTGCGCAACGCCATCTGTGGCAAGGTCCACCTAACCTACAGATACGTGGACCAGTAAGCACGGTCAGGGACGTTATATCTCCCTAACAGCACACTGGGTAAATGCAGTGGCGACTGGGCCTGAGGCGGATAGCAGTTTGGCGCATGTTCTTCCACCACGAGGATTGCAGGGCGCTTCAGTTTGCCTCCTGTTGCTAACTCCTCCTACTCAGCTTTCTCATCCTCTACCGCCTCCTCATCCGGTCAGCGTAACACCTTCACCACCAACTTTAGCACAGCCAGGGGTAAACGACAGCAGGCAGTTTTAAAACTTTTCTGTTTGGGGGAAAAAACCCACACCGCGCAGGAGTTGTGGAGGGACATGGAACAACAGACCGATGAGTGGTTGGTGGCAGTGAGCCTCAAGCCCAGCCTGGTGGTGTGCGATAATGGGCGAAATCTCGTAGCAGCTCTGGGCCTAGCCTGTTTGACGCACATCCCTTGCCTGGCGCATGTGCTGAATTTGGTGGTGCAGAGGTTCTTTAAAAATTACCCGATATGCCAGAGCTGCTGCAGAAAGTGCAGGCCATCTGTGCGCACTTTCACCCCCCCCCCCCCACCCACAGCGGCGAGCTTCAGGCCCAGTCGCACTGCCCTCATGTTTTTTCACCTTAACCACTTGCCGACCGACTCCTGTAGATATACGTCTGCATTTTGAAGAGGGATATCTCAGTAACTGCAGCAGCTGCTGCGACAACCGAGATATCCATCTTTTCAGGAGTCGGTTGTGTTTGCGATAATGGTGGTCTCTGCGGCATGTTCGGCGGCTTTCCCGCGCCCTTCGCCGCTTACCGGAGCCTTCGGCAGCGGCGGAGGCGATCGGGTCCTCTCGGTGCCTGTGTATGGAGACGAGTGAGGCTTAGATGGCCCCCACCCGTCTCCATACCATAGCAGGGCGGAAGCGACGTCAAAACGTCACTTCTGCCCATAGCTCTTAAAGGCATATTTTTTCAATATTTTTCACATTTTTTTAAATGACAAGTTTTTTTTTATTGCATTTTAGTCCAAATATGAGATCTGAGGACTTTTTTACCCCAGATCTCATATTTAAGAGGACCTGTCATGCTTTTTTTCTATTACAAGGGATGTTTACATTCCTTGTAATAGGAAGAAAAGTGATCCAGATTTTTTTTTTTTAAAAACAGTGAAAAAAGTAATAAAATTAAATAAAATAAATAAGAAAAAACATTTTTTTTTTAAGCGATCTGTCCCGACGAGCTCGCGCGCAGAAGCAAACGCATACGTGAGTAGCGCCCGCATATGAAAACGGTGGTCAAACCACACATGTGAGGTATCACCATGATCGGTAGAGCGAGAGCAATAATTCTAGCCCTAAACCTTCCTTTTTAACGCAAAACATGCAACCTGTAAAATATTTAAAACGTCGCCTATGGAGATTTTTGAGGGTAAATGTTTGATGCTATTCCACGAGCTGCGCCATTTTGAAGCGTGACATGGGTATCAATTTACTCGGCGTAACATTATCTTTCACAATATAAAAAAAATTGGACTAACTTTACTGTTTTATTTTTTTATTCAAAAAAGTGATTTTTTTCCAAAAAAAGTGCGCTTGTAAGACCGTCGCGCAATTACAGTGTGAAAAAAAGTATTGAAATGACCGCCATATTATTCTCTAGGGTGTTAGAAAAAAAACAATATATAATGTTTGGGGGTTCTACGTAATTTTCTAACAAAAAAAACTGTTTTAAACATGTAAACACCTAAATTCCAAAACGAGGCTAGTCCTTAAGTGGTATGAATCCTATGCATTAAGGTGAAAAAACACCTGGCAGTGACCGGCCCCCCAGCCCCCACCCCCGTTTTACTTACCTGAGCCCCTTCATTCCCTCGGTGGAGACATGCTCTTCCTCTCTGCACGGGGTCCCGGCTCTTGATTGGATAGATTAATAGCAGCGCAGCCATTGGCTCCCGCTGCTGTCAATCAAATTCAACGACGCAGGTGCCGGGGGCGGGGCCAAGTCCAGCATTCGTGTCTATGGAGGAAAAAGCTGGACTTGGGAGCACGCCGGCAAGGTAACCCGCTGGAAGATCGCTTCTCCTAGAGGGTTATCTAATGAGAGGAGGAGTCACGAGAGCCGCAGAGGGACCCCAGAAGAGGAGGATTGGGGACACTCTGTGCAAAACGAGCTGCCCAGTGGAGGTAAGTATGACATGTTTGTTATTTAAAAAAAAAACACAAAGGTTCACAATCACTTTAAGGAATTCATCACTTGCTCCACTGGAGTCTTATGTGGGGAGGACCACACAGGCACTGTGTCAGATTAGGTGAACACATAACTATTATTAAGGAGTTAAAGGGGCATGGCCTATCAAGGCATTATGCCTTTTGTCATTACAAGAACTCTTCAAGTTTTAAATTAGAGGGGATTGATAAGTTTGTCTCTCATTGAAGGGGGGTAACATGAAAGAGGGGTTTTACAGCTTGAGACCAAGTGGACATTTGATTTAAAAACATATAGTCCATTTGGTCTCAATACTAATTGGGATTTAAATTATTTCACCAGCGATGGATGATCTTTCACTTTAATAGTAATGAATGCCTTCTATGCATGTCATTTTTATATATTTGTATTATTTTATTATTTATTTATTTTATTATTTTATATGTTTTATTATTTCAAATTTTTTATCATTATTTGTTGCAATTATAGATAGGTGAGGAAACTCAGAGCTGGGCATTCCTCATTAATTTGACATAAACTATTAGCCAAACTTTTGGAGCGTGCTTTGGTTTCTGACCATTGGGGGGACAAACTGCCTGACAGTGTTGTTTAACCGCTTGCCGACCAGTCGCCGTCATTATACTGTGGCAGGTCGGCACATTTCTGTGAACCGTCGAAGCTGTACGTCGGTCCTTTTAAGCAGGATAGCAGGCGCGCATGCCCGCTGAACTGCAGGGGTGCCAATGCGCATGGCCATTGGTCGCCGACCACACGCGATCGTGGGCACGAGAGCCAGAACAGGAACGTGTATGTGTGTATACACACAATTGCCTGTTCTGTGAGGAGAGGAGAGACAGATTGTGTGTTCCTACTAGCTAGGAACAACGATCTGTCATCTCCTCTAGTCAGTCCCATCCCCATACAGTTAGAACATACATGAGGGAACACAGTTAACCCCTTGATCACCCCCTATTGTTAACCCCTTCTCTGCCAGTGACATTTACACAGTAATCAGTGCATTTTTATAGCAATGATCGCTGTATATATTGTCAATGGTCCCAAAAATGTGTCAAAAATGTCCAATCTGTCTGCCATAATGTCGCAGTCCCGATAAAAATCGCTGATCACCGCCATTACTAGTAAAAATCATAAATCTTTCCCCTATTTTGTAGACGCTATAACTTTTGCGCAAACCAATAATCGCTTATTGCGATTTTTAGTACCAAAAATATGTAGAAGAATACATATCGGCCTAAACTGCGGAAAAAATTTGCTTTTTTAAAAAAAATTGGGGTTATTTATTATAGCAAAAAGTACAAAATTATTTTTTTTTCAAAACTGTTGCTCTTTTTTTGTTTATAGCACAAAAAATAAAAACCACAGAGATGATCAAGTACAACCAAAAGAAAGCTCTATTGTTGGGAAAAAAGGACATCAATTTTGTTTGGGTACAGCATCGCACGACCACGTATTTGTCAGTTAAAGCGACGCAGTGCTGTATCGCAAAAAATGGCCTGGTCATTGAGCAGCCAAATCTTCTGGGACTGAAGTGGTTAAATAATATTTTTATTTTTATATTCATTATGATTTGAGTTGTGGGTCAGATGCTCCTTTCTATTAATTATATATAAAAGGTGAAAAATTGTAATATCATTTTATGGATTTTTGCATCTCGTTCCTGGGTTTGCATCGTTATTAAGTAATAAGTAAGCTATGAGATGTCCCGTGCCATCCGCTGTCCCCTGAAGATGTCAGTACAGTAGATGAAATGCATCAGGCAGAGTCTTGACAGTGACATCATCATGCTAGCCCGAGCGGCGTGCGAATACTATGTGCTTTGCTTGTTGATATATTCTAGTTTTTGTTGTGAGTACATACCTTTTAATAATATAGCTTTTTAACTTGAGTAATGCACTATATTGTGCTTTATTCTCTTTTATATTTGGTGGTCTACTACTGTTGCTGAATCTGATGGAGAAGCCAGTAGCCGCAATACTGAGAAGGTCGCCACATCAGGGAGACATTATCTGTGAGGCTCTTTTGAATTGGAGTGGCATTTATTACCTGCCTGGCATTAAGTGCTTTTGACCTCAGTCCCTTAGATGTCTAGTGGTCCAGTAAGCAGATATTGTGTGGGTTTCTTTGGTGAAGGTGCACCGCACTATTCTGTCAAAACACAATTTTCTGGACTTTTCTTATGAGATTACATTTTGCACTAAGCAATGTATTATTTATACGCATTAGCTTATTGCACTTAGCACATAATTATTTATTAACGCACCAGCAGATTTGCATGAAATTATGTATTTATAAATTGTGGTTTGTATTTTTGCACATGTTCTAATTAACTTTATGGAATCATAAACTTTTGTTAAAATGTTTGTCATTTAAAGGGATAGTACATCTAATTTTGGTTGTACAGTTTGTTTTGGTGTTTCTTGTATTTGGATACTGTTTGGTGTGCAGCTTTTCCTAGGTTTAAACCTAGATTTTCACCTGATAGTTAAACACAGAAGTATACATGCTGATAAGAATACATAAATGACAATACGCTACAATCATTGACAAAGTTTTTGATACTTTGAAATTTTTATTTTATGTGCAGTGCACTCGTAGGCGTTGGTTTTACCCGCTTTGGCCCTCACACCTGTTTACGCCGTATGGACCAGACAATATTTTCACATTTCTGCTATGTGTCTAAACCTTTGTAATTACTCATGATAAAGAATTGATACATATATTGTTTTTGGGGGCACAGACAGGGATTTCTCGTGACCCTAAAGTCCTCTGAGAATTGTTTTAATTTATTTGCATTTAAAGGAGAAAAAAAGAGTAAAAATCTGAAAAAACATTTTTTTTCAAGTTTGATCAGTAATATTTTGAACACCATTTCAGTACCATTACATATACATGTAGGGGAAAACATATACATTTTATTCTGCTGCTTGTTCTACTTACTGCAACATTAAAATTACATTTTTGGTACAAAGCATGTTAAACCTATTTACAAAAGAAATAATGTTGTTGGTTTTTTTTTTTTTTGTTTTTTGTTTTTTAATGTAATGTTCTACTGATTTAAAATAAAACTAGTTATACTATAACCACATATTTTTTTTATCAGTAAATACTTAAAGATAACAACAAATATATGTTCTTTATAATATTTTTTCCAACAAATAATTTAAATTGCAACATGGAACAGGAGATGAAATTGTTAAATAGTGCTTATACAAATTGAAATAACCATTTATTTCAAACTGTATAAGCACTATTTAACAATTTCATCTCCTGTTCCAATTTCATCTCCTGCTCCTGTTAAGTAGTAAAATAAGAGCATGTCCTTAATACCATCATGGGCTCCTGGGCAAAGTAATGCACTGGGGCCCCTACAAGCCTGTCCCAATTTTCGCACCTACTCTCAAGAATTAAAGTATAGTTCCTCACTGTGCCCAACATTGCAGCCTCACTGTGCCCAACATCACAGCCTCACTGTGCCAACATTGCAGCCTCACTGTGCCAACATTGCAGCCTCACTGTGCCCAACATCACAGCCTCACTGTGCCAACATTGCAGCCTCACTGTGCCAGCATTGCAGCCTCACTGTGCCAACATTACAGACTCACCGTGCCCAACATTGCAGCCTCACTGTCATTGCAGCCTCACTGTGCCCAACATTGCAGTCTCACTGTGCCCAACATTGCAGCCTCACTGTGCCCAACATTGCAGCCTCACTGTGCCAACATTGCAGCCTCATTGTGCCCAACATTGCAGCCTCACCGTGCCCAACATTGCAGCCTCACTGTGCCCCCATTTCAGCCTTGGTGTGCCCCTTGCAGCCTCACTGTGCCAACATTACAGCCTCACGTGCCCCCATTGCAGCCTCACTGTGCCCCATTGCAGCCTCACCGTGCCCAACATTGCAGCCTCACCATGCCCCCATTGCAGCCTCACTGTGCCCCCATTGCAGCCTCACTCTGCCCCCATTGCAGCCTCACTGTGCCAACATTGCAGCCTCACTGTGCCAACATTGCAGCCTCACTGTGCCAACATTGCAGCCTTACTGTGCCCCTTGCAGCCTCACTGTGCCCCCATTGCAGACTCACTATGCCCAACATTGCAGCCTCAAAGGAAGAGAGAGGGTGGGCCGGATCATGACTGGAGGAAGAGGAGAGCCATGAGATCACAGAGCACAAATAGCACGCTGTTACAGCTTACATAAGGTTGCCTCCGCTCTGCTCGCCGTCACATACAGCCCCGCCTCCTCCTGACCCTGCGCCTGTGATAGACAGAACATATGCCAGCATTGGACCCGCATTCTGTCTATCACAGGCGCGGGGTTAGGAGGAGGTAAGGCTGTGTGTGACGGTGAGCAGAGCGGAGGCAATTTCAATGTAAGCTGTAACAGCGTGCTATACCACTTGGTGACCATGTGGCTCTCCTCTTCCTCCATGCTCTCTTCCACCGGGGTGATCACTGGGAGAACGGCTCCCGATCAACCATTTGAGGGCTGCAGTATACAATTCCTCCCTAGCACTGCCAATAGCTTCGCTCTAGATTCGACCGGCCCTGATGAGGCCCATGTGCATCTTGGGCCCCTGGGTCCTAGTTAATTAAGAGTTAACTAACTCCCTGGGCACACAATAAACATTCCTCTGTGTAATTTGCAGCTCTCCAAAGCCTTGTACACATGATCAGATTTTCGTCAGGGAATTGTGTGATGACAGACTGTTTGCCTAAAATCCGACCGTTAGTACACTCCATCAGACAATTGTCCAACTTTTGGCCAACAAATGTTGGTTAGCAGGCTTATAAATTTTCGGCGGACAACGGTCTGTTGTCATATTTTCGTTTCGTGTGTACACAAGTCCGTCACACAAAAGTCCAAAGTACAAACACGCATGCTCGGAATCAAGAGCTGAAATTCCACATAGTATGTCACTACTTTCGTGTTTGTTGGCTGACAATTGTGTACCGTTTGTATGCAAGACAAGTTCACAGCACACGCCCTTCAGACAAAAGTCTGGCTCTTTGTCTGCCAACAATCAGATCGTGTGTATGAGGCTTAACTCACAGATTGCTGTCTGATAGGGAAATGAGGAGATAAGACAGCTAGTCTATTACTTTTGTTTTGGTTTACAAATGTTACACTAAATGCTTACTGTGATTGACTGTCAAAGTGGTCATTCAACGAGGTAGGCTTCTGACTGGCTCCCTGTCATAGGGTTAGGAGCTCATCTTTCTGTAGACACCAGGTCTCACGGGGCTGTGCACCAGAGGGAGCAGTGAAGATAAGAAACTGCAGGCAGTCTCCTGGACGTACAGGAGACTCCTTGTGTACAGCGAAGGGGGTTTTATGCACGCGAGTAAGACTCTGAAATAGGCAACTTTGTTAATAAGTATACTGGTACATCTCATACCTTGTGTAAAAATGGAAATCTTAACTTTAGGTAGCCTCGATAATTGTGCCTCCAGTGCCATCATCAAATCATCCACCTGGAGAATTTCTAATAAATATTTTTCCACCCCTCCATCACCTTCCTGTCTTATCCATGTCTACAGCTGTTTTAACTGTCCTGCCAGGTAGTATAAATATATATCTGGAAGTGCCATCCCTGCTTCATTTTTTGGTCGTTGTAATGTTGTCATTTTTAATTTAGACCTACCATTAGCCCATACAAATTTTGTGACTTCTGAGTTTAACTTTTTAAATACTAATTTAGGTATAACCACTGGGAGTGTGAAAAAACATATAAACAGGGGCGCATGCGTGGCATGGAGCGGGGCAGTCGCACCTAACGAGAGCTCCGCTCCACAAAGGGCTTTCGGCCGCTTTACAGGGCTATTTAACGCAACAAAAAGCACAGATTATAGACACCCCTGCTCACAATCACCTGTGCATGCCTACGAACGAAAAGAAGAAAAGAGGAGGACAGCAGAAGACCTTCACCCACTACCTCCTCAGATCACAGGAGTGGAACAGCATGGCCAAAAATAGCGCCGGTCGGCAGTCCACCCTGCCCGTTACATTTCTCCCTGCAGAAGAACCAGCACTGCAAGTTAAAGAACCCACAGGGAACAGTGAGTACACTCCCCTCTCCAAAACAGATCTGGACACTAGCCTGGATGCATTATGCTCCAAACTGATGAATAAATTTCAATCTGAATTACAAAAATCCACTACATGTTCAAGAGTATGGGTAGAGTTTAGCTCCAAATGGATCATACAAAAAATGGTACCAACTTCCCTTAAAGTTATAAAGTAAACATAATGAAGAAATGGGATTTTAAAAGTACATAGCATAAGGAACAATACAAGTTTTAATATAAAAATACACAAATCATTTATTTAGAAAATCAATAAAAGTAGTGAGTACAGTTACATTCAAAATCATAGGTATATATACACATTTCCTATCCCTGACAATGAGAGTACGGCAGTCACATACACAGTCCTACGTCCAGAAGTTTGTAACGGCTTCATCAGGAAAAGGACGAGACTATTTGATTCATTAGTTAAAAAGGCATAATAATTTCAACCTTTGGTGTATAGAAGAAGGAAACACATACAAATTAATATATCATTCTTCAATAAATCACTACAATACATCATACAACAAATGTAGCCACACACAGCCCACAAAGCACAAACGGACCCCCCCCCCCCCCCCCCCCCCAAAAAAAAAAGAAGGAAAAAAAAACCAACACCCCCACATCAACAAACCTGTAACCCATACCCCCCCTAAAAACCCAAACCCCCACACGGAATATCCCGAAAAGCACAAACTCCCTACCTCAGAAAAGGGTCTTGGAGTAAGCACAGTCAGGGGACTTCTAGGGGGCCCCCTATGACATGCACTCAAGATCAGTCCAAACCATGCCGAATCTCCCATAGGAAGGGATGTAATATTCGTTATCTTAACTGCTATAGACAAGTAGAACAATACCTGTAATATATATTAGATATCATGGTAAATTTAAATTCTTTAAGGAGAGGGGAGAGCACAAATCCATAGCGTAGGCTAGTAAAGGACCTATACATTCCTACTGGTCTGTTGGATAATTAAATACCTAAGCTGGGAGCTCGTCAGACGGAAACCATATACAGGGAAGAGTAATTGGCAATGGCTCAATACGATAAAGTCAATACACCCATCTATAGAATTCAAAAATACACACAGGGACATATATCACTTTCTAATTTCCAAAAGATCATCTCATAGATTCAAAAATGGAAAAGGCTCCTCACCTCAGTATATCATATTGCTGTGTGGAAACTTCATCCAACCTTCCTACAACCCCAAGAACGCAAAAGGTGCATGGGAGGAAGAAGCTAATATGGAGCCAATGTGGAGCTAAAAAGCCCATACCGCCATAGACTGGAGGAATGGCTGGCATCAGTCTGGTCATAAAAAATAAATATAAACATACATGAAAATCATTTGAATGTCAGGTACACAGCATAGAAGTAATCTGTCTTCCTCACAGTCAAAGAAATTACCTGAAGTCGCCGTCCATATTCCTCATGAGCTCCCAGTATCCCCACACATACATTGTCTCCATGTGTGGTTTAAATATCCCTCCCCGTGGCGCCAAATCATGGCGTGTGACGTCACGCCACCATGACGCCCCGCGGACACAAAGGGGAGGTCCGCATACCATGGACTAGCACCCGGAAACTGGAAGTGTTTACCTCCGATGCGCGATCTATTGCTGCACGGACATGCAGTGCAGACAGCTCCCAGACCGCAATGGTATTGGCCATCTTGGAGCATGTGATGTAAACTAATGACCACGAAAATTGGCGGGAAGCCGTGGCAAAAGAGAACCTCAGTGCCATCCGTGTATTGGTGGATCACTATTCCCACTGTACACCCTTGGGTGTCCGTACGGGAATTGGTGTTTCCATCTTACGTTTGAAGATCAAGGATACATGGTCTCTGATTCTGCAGAATAGTGGGCGCTTTGTCTTCCCCACATAAAAAGCTCTGCAGCAGCATTTCATTAAATATACAGAGCCAATCGATTGACAGTTAGTTCTATGTTTGGGGATCCAGATGTTGTTATTCGGACGCATAATACTCTTGCCCTCAATAATATAGGGGCAAAAGTTGCACTTGCCGCATGGATATGTAAAACTTTGTTTTAACTGTATCCACCCTTCTATGGTGAGATTCAGCATGGTTTGGACTGATCTTGAGTGCATGTCATAGGGGGACCCTGGAAGTCCCCTGATGGTGCCTACTCCAAGACCCTTTTCTGAGGTAGGGAATTTGTGCTTTTTGGGATATTCCGTGTGGGGGTTTGGGTTTTTAGGGGGGGTATGGGTTACAGGTTTGTTGATGCGGGGGTGTTGGGGGGGTTTTCTTCTTTTTTTGGGGGAGGGGTGGTCCGTTTTTGCTTTGTGGGCTGTGTGTGGCTACATTTGTTGTATGATGTATTGTAGTGATTTATTGAAGAATGATATATTAATTTGTATGTTTTTCCTTCTTCTATACACCAAAGGTTGAAAATATTATTCCTTTTTAACTCATAAATCAAATAGTCTCGTCCTTTTCCTGATGAAGCCGTTCTGGCGAAACATGTAGAAACTATGCTATGTACCTTTAAAATCCAATTTCTTCATTCTGTTTACTTTAAAAATCCACTACAACCCATTCTCAAGAAATCTCAGCACTGGGCACACATACTGATTGACTTGAAAATAAGCATGATGAGCTAACAATAGCTTTTAATGATTTGTCCAGAGAACATGAAAGTTTATCTAATGTGTTTACACAATTACAAGCCCATGTGGAGAATTTGGACAATAGAAACAGAAGGAACAATCTCAGGATTAGAGGAGCCCCTGAATTAATCACAGATTTATCAACATACTCCACAAAATTGTTCCAGTATCTGTTGCCTAAGCAAAACCCCCAGTCCTTCATATGCGAACGCATACACCATGCATTAAGGGCTAAACCCCCCCCCCCCCCCCGACAAACCCCCCGGGGATATAGTTCTCTGCATGAAGGACTTCTTGATTAAAGTCCAACTTCAAATGTACCCAGATATCTCACAAGCAACACTGGATAGACGTAGAAAAATTAAGAAATTACAACTGTTCTTTCTTCAGCCAGAATCAGATACAGATGGGGCTTACCCTTCAAGCTGACCATTCCTAACAATGGCACAACATACATTGCCACGTCTATCCAAGAAGGTCAAGATATCCTTGTTAAATTGGGTTTTGTAAACCCTAACAACATACCTCGCACACCTTCCACACCCCATCCAGACCCTATATGGAATACTCCCTCAATACAGGGAGATAGACGCAGACCCAGATATCAAGTTGGACAATGGAGCCCCAACTAAAAAATCCCCTCATGCAGAATAAATATAAACGCTTTCCAGCTTTCACTGTTCACCTCCTGTTATCAGATAATTTTTTTTTTCTTTTTCTTTTTTTAATTTGCAGCTTTTTTTATGTTTTCTGGAACAAATGTGAGGTCCTTCCGGATTCAATGGACATTCCTTGCAACTTTAACTGATAGAATAATATGGCTATACTATTAGTATGAACTAACCGTTATTTTTTACAGCTTATAACGAGCTCTTTATTCCATTGAAAAGTCAACACTGACATCTACAGCCTTAAACTGGAACTGTAAGCCTCACTTATTATTATCCAGACTTCCCCTATGTGGAACATTAAAGGCTCAATAATGACATCTTCTGTCACTAAATGGTACTGCTGACCTCATAGGAAAATACATGGTATCACAACCTCCTATCTTCTCCATTATCATAGTTACATAGTTACATAGTTAGCTAGGCCAAAAAAAGACCATCCTGTTCAACCATAAACAAAATAATAATAAATAAAAATAAAAAATAGCGTACAATCCAATATACCCAATTCTATACCCACAGTTGATCCACAGGAAGGCAAAAAAAAAAAAACCCCTGCAGAGCATGCTCCAATCTGCTACAGCAGGGGAAAAAATCCCTTCCTGATCCCCCTAGAGGCAATCGGATTTTCCCTGGATCAACTTTACCTATAAATGTTAGTACCCAGTTATATTATGTACATTTAGAAAGTATCCAGGCCTTTCTTAAAGCAATCTACTGAGTTAGCCAGAACCACCTCTGGAGGGAGTCTTTTCCACATTTTCACAGCCCTTACTGTGAAGAAACCTTTCCGTATTTGGAGATGAAATCTCTTTTCCTCCAGACGTAAAGAGTCCCCTCTTGTCCTCTGTGTTGACCGTAAAGTGAATAACTCAACACCAAGTTCACTATATGGACCCCTTATATATTTTTACATGGTGATCATATTCCTCCTTATTCTCCTCTTCTCAAGAGTGAATAAATTCAGTTCCTCTAATTTTTCCTCATAGCTGAGCTCCTCGATGCCTCTTATCAGTTTGGTTGCCCTTCTCTGCACTTTCTCCAGTTCCCCAATATACTTTTTGAGAACTGGTGCCCAAAACTGAACTGCATATTCCAGATGAGGTCTTACTAATGATTTGAACAGGGGCAAAATTATATCTCTCTCTCTGGAGTCCATACCTCTCTTAATACAAGAAAGGACTTTGCTCGCTTTGGAAACCGCAGCTTGACATTGCATGCTATTATTGAGCTTATGATCTACCAAAACCCCCAGATCCTTCTCCACTATGGATCCCTCCAGTTGTACTCCCCCTAGTATGTATGATGCATGCATATTCTTAGCCCCCAAGTGCATAACTTTACATTTATCAACATTAAACCTCATCTGCCACGTAGTCGCCCAATTAGACAGAGCATTGAGGTCGGCTTGTAAATTGGAGACCTCCTGTAAGGACGTTATTCCACTGCATAGCTTGGTGTCATCTGCAAAGACAGAAATGTTACTTTTGATCCCAGACCCAATATCATTTATAAAGATATTAAAAAGTAAGGGTCCCAGCACTGAACCTTGGGGTACACCACTGATAACCTTAGACCATTCAGAGTTATGTCCCGTACACACGGTCAGAATTTCCAAAGGAAAATGTCCTATCGGACCATGTTGTCGGAAAATCCGACCGTGTGTGGGCGCCAATCGGACTTTTTGCGTCGGAAAAAATTTGATATCCTGCTCTCAAATTTTCCGACAACAAAGTCCGATCGGACTTTTTCCGATCGTGTGTAGCGAATTCCGATGGACAAAGTGTCATTGGCACTATTGGCTAGCTATTGGCTACTAGCCTCTACGTAGTTCCGTCGTACGCAATGAACGTCACCACGTTCAGAATGATCGGATTTTCCGACAACTTTGTCCGACCGTGTGTATGCAACACCAGTGTCGGACAAAATCCGTCGGAAAAAATCTGATGGATTTTGTGGTCGGAATTTCCGACCGTGTGTATGGAGCATAAGAATCATTAACCACTACTCTCTGAATTCTGTCATTTAGCCAGTTTTCGATCCATTTACAAACTGATATTTCCAAGCCTGTAGACCTTACCTTACACATGAGCCGTGTGTGGGGAACTGTATCGAACACTTTTGAAAAATCCAAGTATACAACGTCCACAGCCACACCTCTGTCCAAGGTTTTACTTACCTCTTCATAAAAAGAAATCAGGTTTGTCTGACAACTTCTGTCTTTCATGAACCCATGCTGTCTGTTGCTTAACCGCTTAACAACCGGCCCATAGCCAAATGACAGCTACAGGGCGGTTGCTTAACTCTGAGAGGGCGTACTATGACGTCCTCCCAGAATTCCCCTCTTGCGCGCCCCCCTGGGGCGCGCACTCGAGAACATCTGTGATCACGGATCACGGTAAACGGACGTTCATCGCGGCCGTTTACCATGTGATCGCTCTGTCAAATGACGGAGTGATCACATGTAAGCAAACCGCCGGTTCCTCTCTCCTCTCTCTGTACCGATCGGTACAGTGTGAGAGAAGAGGGAGAGGGATCGGTGGCAGCAATGCTGTGGGCGGGATCTGTAGTGCCCACAGCACTGCTCTGCAGTCACCACCGATCCATCCATCCATGCTCAGCCATCCCTCCATACCCTGCAATACACAACAATAGCCTGCAGTGTATTGCTGGGTATTGCAGGGTATGGAGGGATGGCTGAGCATGGATGGATGGATACCCAGCAGTACTCTGCAATACCCAGCAGTACCCAACAATACCCAGCAGTACCCAACAATACTCTGCAATACCCAGCAGTACCCAACAATACTCTGCAATACCCAACAATACTCTGCAATACCCAGTAGTACCCAACAATACTCTGCAATACCCAACAATACTCTGCAATACCCAGCAATACTCTGCAATACTCTGCAATACCCAGCAATACTCTGCAATACTCTGCAATACTCTGCATACCCAACAATACCCAGCAATACTCTGCAATACCCAGCAATACTCTGCAATACCCAACAATACTCTACAATACCCAACAATACCCAGCAATACTCTGCAATACTCTGCAATACCCAGCAATACTCTGCAATACCCTGCCATACTCTGCGATACCCTGCGATATTCTGTGATACCCTGCCATACCCTGCGATATTCTGCGATATCCTGCAATACCATGCGATACCATGCAATACCCTGCGATACTCTGCAATACCATGCGATACCCTGCAATACCCTGCAATACTCTGTGATACCATGCAATACCCTGCGATACCATGCAATACCCTGCGATACCATGCAATACTCTGTGATACCCTGCGATACCCTGCGATACTCTGCGATACCATGCAATACCCTGCGATACTCTGCAATACCCTGCGATAACATGCAATACCCTGCGATACCATGCAATACCCTGCAATAATCGCTACGATCGAAGCCAGGATCTTTTTTATTTTTTATTTCAGGCTTTCCAGCCTAGAGGTGAGATGTGGGGTCTTATTGACCCCATATCTCACTGTAAAGAGGACCTGTCATGCCATATTCCTATTACAAGGGATGTTTACATTCCTTGTAATAGGAATAAAAGTGCTAAACAAAAATTTGGGGAAAAAAGTGTCAAACTAAAATAAATAATGTAAAATGAACAATAACGTTTTTTTTTTTAAAGCGCCCCTGTCCCCGTGTGCTTGCATGCAGAAGCGAACGCATATGTAAGTCCCGCCCACATATGAAAACGTGTTCAAACCACACATGTGAGGTATCGCTGTGAACGTTATAGCGAGAACAATAATTTTGGCCCTAGACCTCCTCTGTAACTCAAAACATGTAACCAGTAAAAAAATTTAAAGCGTCACCTATGGGGATTTTGAAGTAGCGAAGTTTGGTGCCATTCAACGAGTGTGTGCAATTTTGAAGGGTGACATGTTAGGTATCTATTTACTCGGCGTAACTTCATCTTTCAAATGATGCAAAAACATTGGGCTAAATTTACGGATTTGTTTTTTGTAAAGCACAAAACATTTGTTTTCCAAAAAAAACGCGTTAGAAAAATTGCTGCGCAAGTACCGTGCTAGATAAAAAACGACCGCCATTGTATTCTCTAGGGTCTTTGCTAAAAAAACATATATAATGTTTTGGGGTTCTATGACAATTTTGTGAAAAAATAAATCTTGATTTTGTAAAGAATTGTGGGAAAAAAATACAACTTCAAAAAACTCACCATGCCTCTTTCTAAATACCTTGGAATGTCTTCTTTCCAAAAAGGGGTCATTTGGGGTGTATTTGTACTTTTCTGGCATGTTAGGGTCTCAAGAAATGAGATAGGCCCTCAGTACTTCAGGTGTGATCAATTTTCAGATATTGGCACCATAGCTTGTTGACTCTATAACTTTCACAAAGACCAAATAATATACCCCAATTTGTACTTAGTTTTACCAAAGATATGTAGCAGTATAAATTTTAGCCAAAATGTATCTAGAAAAATTACAAATTTGCTAAATGTTATAACCGAAACAAAGAAAAATTCATTTTTTTACAGAATTTTCAGTCTTTTTTCTTTTATAGCGCAAAAAATAAAAAAAACAACGGTGATTAAATACCACCAAAAGAAAGCTCCTATTTGTGTGAAAAAAGGGACAAAAATGTCATATGAGTACAGTGTTGTATGACTGAGTAATTGTCATTCAAAATGTGAGAGCACCGAAAGCTGAAAATTGAGGGTGTTTAAGTGCCCAGTGGTCAAGTGGTTAAAATGTTTTTTTCCAGCAAGAACTCGTCTATGTGGTCTTTTATTAAACGCTCCAGTATCTTCCCGACTATAGAAGTTAAACTAACAGGTCTATAGTTACTTGGTAAAGACTTTGTTCCCTTTTTAAATATCGGCACCACGTTCACCCTGTGCCAATCCAGTGGTACTATTCCCATCATTAATGAGTCCCTAAAAATTAAATACAATGGCTTTGAAATTACAGAGCTCAATTCTTTTAGGATCCGTGGGTGGATGCCATCTGGTCCAGGTGCTTTATCCACCTTTATTCTGTCTAAATATTTCTGGACCATATCACTTTTGAACCATTGTGGATCATTCGGGGCTGTATTCAATACCACCCCCATTATGGACATGAGCTCCCCTGTGCTCTTTTGTATACACAGAGCTGAAGAAATTATTTAATAAATTAGCCTTCTCTTTGTCCCCAGTCACCCACTCTAGATTATTTTGTAAAGGGCCTACATGCTCAGACCTGACCTTTTTACTATTAATATATTTGAAGATTTTTTGGGGGTTTGTCCTACTATCTTTTGCAATCTGTCGTTCGTTTTGAATTTTTGCATCCTTGATTTCCTTTTTACATATTCTGGTAAATTCTTTGTAACATTTAAACAACACTAGTGTTCCTTCATTTTTATATTTTTTAAAAGCTCTTTTCTTATTGTTTATAGCTTTTTTAACTTTGACCGTGAGCCACATAGGTTTTATTTTAAGCCTTTTAAACTTATTGCCCATGGGAATATACTTTGCGGTGAGGTCCCAAACAGTCTTTTTGAAGAATTCCCATTTCTGTTCTGTGCTCATTGATGCCAATATTCCCTCCCAGTCCAAGTCCTGGAGAGCAGCGCTCATCCTTGGAAAGTTTGCTCTCTTGAAGTTGAGTGTTTTTATCTTTCCTGTATGTATTTCTTGCTTACAGCTAACATCAAATGAAATCATGTTATGATCACTGCTACCAAGGTGTTCCTTTATCTTTAACACTAGTAATAAGCTCTGCATGGTTTGAGATTACCAGATCCAGCAGAGCATCATTCCTAGTTGGGGCCTCAATAAACTGTCCTGTAATAGGTTTATACATTTTTGCCCTTTAACTGTCCCAGCAGTGCCATTACTCCAGTCAATTTCTGGGTAGTTAAAATCCGCCATTATTATCACCGCCCCAGCCCTTGCAGCCCATTCCATCTGTGCAAGGAACTGAGTCTCCGCCTCCTCGTGAACATTGGGTGGTCTATAACAAACTCCAATGATTAACTTTGAACTACGCACATTTATATGCAGTTCCACCCATAATGCTTCAGACTCATCACACTCTCCATCATCTGTCCATAATCATGGAGGTATCACATTCTTCCCTCTTGAACCCTTTTTTTGAGTCTACTCCAGATTTTATATGCTTAGAGATCTATCAATGCTCTTTGTTGTTCTAAAAAAATTATAATGCACAATTTGTCAATGGAAATATTACTCAGGGAGGACGAAGACTTCTCAGAAGTTATAGTTTTTTGGTAAAACCCTCTTCGGTTTTGATATTTTTGAGGATTTCGCATAAAGAACAGTTTAATTTTTTACGGTCATAGATATGACTAAAGTTATAAAGTTTTTTTTTACTTCAGTTTTGTCCCTGTTTTTTTTTTTTTTTTTGCCTCTCCTTCATTTTTAAGGATACTATGATAACATGTATACTATGTTAGTATACATTTCCCTATGTGAGAGGTAGAGAAATTATAAGGATAGTATGAAGAGAAAATACTGATCACCTATTATAAATATGACAATTAAATGAGTTCACTTAAAGGCAATTTATTGTTTGAAATAACAATTGCACAGTTTAAAGTATGTTTACAACTGTTGCGGCTTCCTGCCCACATGCCGACATGAATCACCCCCACTCAGTCGCTCACCATTTATTACAATTTTGTATTCAATCCAATCGGTTTTCTTATTTCATTTTTTATTTCATTTTTTTTCTATTAGTCTCATAGACTTTAAATCCATTCGACTGAGATTGAGACGTATTGGTCTCTTGAGTATTCACCGTCGGTTGGAGAATTACCTCTCTCTCAACCCCATATTATTTCCTTTTTACTTCAAAATTAAGGTACATTTAAAATATGTTATAATGAAAACATTTGCTCCTACATGTAATAACAACTATGGTACAATATTTCTGAATTTTCTTATTCTCAAGTCAACTAATAGATATGTACTTCTGTCTGTTTCCTTGTACAACGGTCCAAACACTGAAATTCTAATATTTGGTTGCCATATATACATTCAGATGTATCCATGACCATCAGGTTCATATTGCACAATGTGCAAGGATTCAACTCCCCTAATAAAAGGAAAAAAACATTCATACAGTATAAGAAATGAAATGCCAAAAAATATCTTATTGCAAGAAACACATCTCATGAAGGAAAACCACCCAACCTTTTTTCCACAAAGCATATAACCAATCTTTCTATACCTTATCTCCCAACAAAACAAAAGAAGTTGCTATTTTTATCCATCAATCATTTTCCCTTGATGTACAACAGGTTTACAAGGATCCAGACAATAGATATATTATTATCAAAGGTTTACTATCAGGTAGAGAACTAACAATTGCCAATGTCTACGCACCGAATAACGCACAAACCACATTTTTCACACAATTTTTTTCACACATTACAGCGTTATCATTCACCTCATATAATACTAGGAGGGGACTTCAATTCTGTATTACAACCCAATCTAGACTGTAGTAAACCAAACCAATCCTCAAAAACATTTTCAAATACAACCTCTAGATATATTAATGAAATGCAACTTATTGACTCATGGAGAGAACTTAATATAGGGGCACAAGAATATATCTTCTATTCACACCCCCACAATTCTTATTCCCGCCTGGATTACATTTTTTGCACACCCATTATCCTGGCCAACACATACGAAGCTTCAATACACCCATGCACAGGGTCAGATCATCATATCACTACACTTGGCACCCAATTCATAGGACTTTCTTCAACTCCATACTCATGGAGACTTAGTGAAGCTTTACTCACTGACCCTAAACACCAACATGGGATAGCCTCTGCTATTAAAGAGTATTTCACAACCAATGCCACAGCAGACATATCCCCTACTACCCTTTGGCTGGCACATAAGGCGGTCTTACGAGGCCACCTTATTAAACTAGCCTCTCAATATAACAGAGAGAGATGGGACAAGATTTTTTCCCTAACGAAAGAACTAAATTATATAAGGAACACTAACTAACACACACGACCCTGGAATCTACACCTTAATCTCCCAAAAACGCACTGAGTTAGACTCTTTACTCACCTTCAAAGCGGAAAAGGCAAAAATGTTTTTATGTAGTAACACATACTTTACAATGTTTGCCCATAAATTAAATCAAACAATTAAACCCACTCATGTCTACAAACTTAAGAATAATACCAACCAATTGATCACTCATCCGCAAGAAATACTGTCCATAGTCACCAAATTTTATTCAGACCTCCTTTCTAAACCAACCCCTACAATCCCACCCATGAATGGCTAAACACAATTCCTATACCCTCACTGACCACCACACATTAAATGCTCCTTGCACAGAGGATGAAATTCTTCTAATTATCAAATCCCTTAAAAGAAGTTCAGCTCCTGGCCCAGACGGACTCTCCTCCTTTTATTATAAACAGTTCCCACAACTTCTTACCCCAACACTAACAAAACTATACAACAGCATCCTGAAAGGAGATTTGTTCCCTGAAGAGATGTTGTTGGCCAACATGTCCGTAATTCCTAAACCGAACAAAGACCATACACTACCCCAAAACTACAGACCAATATCAGTAATTAATAATGACCTCAAAATTTTCTCTAGACTATTAGCCAACAGATTAGCAATGATAATCCCCTCTCTGATATCCCCGTACCAATCCGGATTTATACCAGGCAGGCAAATCACAGACAACATTTGTTTAGTAACAAATATAATCCAAGACGCAAACATCAAATCTCAGTCAGTTCTATTATTAAGTCTTGACATCAATAAAGCTTTTGACAGCGTAACTTGGAGATACCTTGATTTAATATTACAAAAATACGTATTTAAAGGAGAATTTATTCAAGCATTCCATGATCTCTATCACAACCCCTCCACTAGAATAAAACTACCAGGTTGTAACTTTTTTCAAAGTGAAAAGGGGAACCCAACAAGGATCCCCCTTTCACCTTTATTATTTGCCCTTGTAATTGAACCTTTAGCAGCAGCGGTTTTACAACACCCAGCCATAAAAGGATATAGTTCTAATAATAAAACATATAAACTCAGTATGTATGCTGACGATATGATATTATTCCTCACCCAACCTAACATAGCATTTACCAAACCTATTGAAAACAATTAAAGACTTCTCTGTGCTATTAGGACTGTCAATAAATGTCTCAAAATCCATTGGCATGTCAATAAACATTCCACCATCTCAATTAGACACCATTCGCACTTCATTCAACTTCACGTGGTCTAAAGACACTCTATCTTATCTAGGTATTCCCCTCACCCCAGACACCAATAATTTATCCTCTAAAAACTATTCCCCCATGTTTAAAAAATTAAGATTGACCTTAAAAATATGGAAATTATTCAATATATAATTTTTAGGTAAAATAACTGCCATCAAAATGTCTATTCTACCAAAGTTATTATACTTATTTAGGGCCCTCCCAATTAGATTAAATAAGCTGATGATTAATAAATTTCAATCAGATGTTAATAAATTTATATGGTCAGATTCCCACCCACGTATAGCTAAATCGGTATTATACAAATCCCCAAAAAGTGGCGGTTTAGGATTCCCAGACTTCTGGTCATATTATTTAGCTGTGCGATGGTCCCAGGTAGCCCAATGGCACATACACAACCCACAAATCCCATGGGTTATATTTGAGAAAGACTCAGTGCTACCTTATTCTATAGCCAGGCTATTATGGGGTAATAAAGTTTCCAATCACACCTTAGAAAAGCTTAATCAATTAGTAGCTCACTCATATCAAAAATTTAACTTTACTCATATTAAAAAATAAAACTACATAACAAAAAATTCTGAATGACTTCCACCACTTCTCCCCATGCCTCTTTTATAGGAGATCCTAAATTCTTAGCATACCATCAAGATATAAGTGAATTCTCATGGTGGATTAACAACAACCTAACCACCCTCCAAAAATTAATTTAAAACGCCTCATTTACCTCCTTCTCATCGTTAAAAACTAAATATAACATCCCCAATATTGAATTTAGAAGATTGCTCCAAATTAGATCCTTCTACGACTCACATTTTCCAATTTCAGACATGTAAGAACCCACATTTTATGAAAAAATATGTTCCAGATCACCAAGGGGTACTGGATTAATTTTCAAGATATATTCAAACCTGATTAATATAAACACTCTAACTAAACTACCCTACATGCTCAAATGGGAACAAGAATGTGATATCTCAATCCCCCCGGAAAAATGGTCTGACTGCATCAATAACCTACTTAGAGGCACAAGATCACTCACTATTAGGGAAACTGCAATAAAGGTATTTACAAGATGGTATTACACACCAGCAAAATTCCATTCTATTTTTCCCTCAGTTCCCCAAACATGCTTCAGAGATTGCATTTCCATTGGTTCCTTCTCACACATTTTTTTCCAGAATTTCAGAAAATAACATAAAACTTACTCTCCCCAACGGTGTATTATTCACACCAATTACAGGTCTAACTACTACTACTTAAGACTAGTTCACACAATCTGTGTTTCCATTCACTGGCTTGTAGCTTACCATTGGAAATCCTCAGCGCTACCAATGACCCAACTGAAAACTAGAATTAATAATATTTATCTCATGGAAAAAAATGTCCACACTTTACACAATAACACACATTTCATAGTTTCATAGTTTGTAAGGTTGAATAAAGACACCAGTCCATCCAGTTCAACCTGAGCGAGTGTCTACAACTGTCCCTATCCCTGTACATTGCACACTCACATCGGTCCCTACCCTCAAGGAGCCCACAATCCAAGGTCCCCATTCATATACTAGGGCAATTTTTTTTTTATGGACAGAAGCCAATTAACCTACCTGCATGTCTTTGGATTTACATTTACTTGAGAAGAAATGGAACCCTTGGTTTACACACTCAGACCACCTTTTAAATCCTGTTTAGAGAATCCAACTTCAACCAATATCACTTATTAAATAATATAACCATTCTTTAAATTACTACCTGATTATTTGTTTACCACTTGTATTAAATATAAGAATTAATTATTCTTCTATGTTTTTATTTTGCCATAATCCCTATATTTTGATGACTATTATATTCTGTACTTCACTGGACTTATGTTATAATGTTTTGTACCATTATTTTGTACCTAATATAAAAGTTTGTAAACAAAACAAAACATATAAACACTTGGGTACCACTACTGTCCATATTAAATTAACTTTTCCTGCCACCGACCATATCCCTAACTAACATTTAATCCATTCCAATAGGGGGGTAAACATTCACAGCCAATGATTCCGCGAATCAAAAGTAATATGAATACCTAAATATTTAACCTCATACGGACCGCCCACCATCGTTTTACGCCGCTAATTTGAAGAGGAATATCGTGGCCCCCCTCCCGCCATGCTCCAATGCCCTCCGCCACTTACCGGAGCCGTCGGTAGCGACGGAGGCGATCGAGTTCTTCTCCCTGTTAGGCATGGAAAAGAGTGAGGGGAAGATTGCCCCCACCCATCTCCATATCAATGTGGGGCAGAAGCGACGTCAAAACATCACTTCCGCCAATAGCTCTTAAGGGGACATTTTTTTTTCAAATGACATTTAATTATAAAAAATGTTTTATTGCATCTTAAGCCCCATACACACGGTCGGACAATCCGCGGACCAGGTCCGTCGGACCATGTCCGTCATACTTTGTCCGATGTTGGTTTTGCGTACACACGGTCGGACAAAGTTGTCGGAAAATCCGATCATTCTGAACGTGGTGACGTTTGTTGCCTACGACGGGACTACGTAGAGGCTAGTAGCCAATAGCTTTGGTCTTGTAATGTGATCTGAGCATGCGTGGCACTTTGTCCGGTCGGACAACCGTACACACGATCGGATTTGGTGTGATCGGACCGTGTTGACGGAAAATCTTTCCAGCAGGAGATAAGACTTTGTCCGTCGGACAAACCGACGTACACTGTCCGATGGTGCATACACACGGTCTGATTTTTCAACAACATTGTCCGATCGGACAGAATCCATGAAAAAGTCCGACCGTGTGTATGGGGCTTTAGTGTAAATATGAGATCTGAGGTCTTTTTGAAAACGGTGTTCAAACCACACATATGAGGTATCGCCACAATCGTTAGAGCAAAAGCAATAATTCTAGCCCTAGACCGCCTCTGTAACTCAAAACATGCAACTTGTATAATTTTTTTAAAATGTCGCTAAGGAGAATTTGAAAGGGTAAAAGTTTGTCGCCATTCCATGAGCGGGCACAATTTTGAAGCGTGACATGTTGGGTATCAATTTACTTGGTGTAACATTATCTTTCACAATATAAAAAAAAATTGGGCTAACTTTACTGTTGTCTTATTTTTTACCGTATATACTCGAGTATAAGTTGAGTTTTTCAGCACATTTTGTGCTGAAAATGCCCCCCTCGGCTTATACTCGAGTCAAGCACTTTTCTGCAGCAGAGAATTACATTTTCTGACCCTTTTTTTGGCGCCCCATATCTCGGGGCCACTTGGTGCTAGGAACCCCAAATTTGGTGTGCAAACACAGTGGAACTAGCACCACAACATATATAGATGAGGTTCCTAGCACTAAGTGGCCCCAAGATACAAGGCCCCAAATTCGGTTCAGAAAATGTCATTCTCTGCTGCAGAAAAGTGCTTGACATTTTCCGAACCGACTTTGGGGCCCCGTATCATAGTTCCTCTGGATTTGCACACCAAATTTGGGGTTCCTAGCACCAAGTGGCCCCGAGATACGGGGCCCCAAATTCGGTCAACTGTGTCAATCTCCAGCAATGTCATTTCGGGGACCCTTTGGGTACAGAGACCCCAAATGGCTGCAGCTAGGGGGCGTCTAGGAACGCTTAACTACCAAGTTTTAAGTTGTTAGAAAAAAAAAATTATATATATAAAAATTTTTTTTTACTTTCACTATTTTCAACAAGGAATATTGCTCCTCGTTCCTCTGTATACCCTGTCTGAGTGGCATTTTATCCTGAGTATTTTCCATACGTATCTATTAGTTTCATTGTTTCCACTAAAGTATTTTGTGTGTCTCCCATATACAATATTATATCATCTGCAGACCAATAACCTCCTTCCTATTCCCCAGTGTGATTTCCTTGTATTCCTTAGATTTCCTAAACCTCAAAGCCAGCTTCCCTCTATTGCTATAGCAAATAGATGGGAGATAAAGTATCATAGGTGACATTAATCCATTCATTAGGAGAGTTGAACGTGACTGACTATAAATACCGTAATTTTTATCCATTTTCAAAAATTTTCACCAAACCCAAACTGTTCTAATGATTTCTGTAAGTATAACCATTCAATGGAGTTGAATGCCTTGGCTGTATCTAGAGATGCCAGGGCACTAATTTCTGGTATATATTCCTTCTTAGTTCTTCTTATATTAATTGACGTTGACTTCCCTGGCATGAAGCCAGTTTGAGCTCTATGAACAATTGATAAGATGACGTTGTTAAAGGGGTTGTAAAGGTTATTTAATTTTTTTTTAAATGACAAACATGTCATACTTACCTCCTCTGTGCAAAGATTTTGAACAGAGTGGCCCGTTCCTCCTATTCTGGGGTCCCTCAGCAGCGCTTCTGGCTCCTCCTCTTCTCGAGTGCCCCCATGGAGAGCCACATTCCATGGGGGCACTCGTGCTGGCGTGCTCCCGAGTCCTGCTGCTGTGTCCATTGACAGAGACAGCAGGACTCAGCCCCACCCCCGGCTCCCATGTCACTGGATTTGATTGACAGCAGTGGGAGCCAATGGCTCCTGCTGCTATCAATCTATCCAACGAGGACCCAAGACAGCAGCTGGAGCTGCTGTGCTCGTCTCCAACGCTGGAACGATCAGGTTCAGGTAAGTAAAAGGGGGGCTGCTGCACTACAGAAGGTTTTTCACCTTAATGCATAGAATGCAATAAGGTATAAAACCTTGAGGGTTTACAACCCCTTTAAGCCTTCCTGCTAAGATCTTTGCAAGTATTTTATAATCACTGTTTAACAGTGAATTTGGCCTATACGAGGCACATTCACTTAGATCTTTCTCTGGTTTTGGAATGAGCACCACCATGGCCTCATACATTGACACTGGCAAAGCAGCCCGTGTGAAGGCTTCTGTATATATTCTAGTTAGAACTGGTGTTAAAATATCTATATATCAAATGATTTACCTGTTGCTAACAAGCTTGTCGCACTTCCTCTGTAATCTCCTTTTTTAACCTAAAGCAGCATAGGATATTCTATTTTATTCATATATTGCTATATTTCTTTATCTGTGCAAGTTAACCTTGTCTTATACATAGCGACATAATACTCATAAAAAACAATTAATTATGCCATCTATCGCACATACCAACTCCCTGTCTCCATTTCTTACTTTAGATACCGCCAATATTGTTAATTGCTGTTTGACCATATTACATAGTATTACATAGTAGGTGAAGGTAAAAAAAGAGTCTAACCTATGTGTGTGATTATATGTCAGTATTACATTGTATGTCCCTGTATGTTGTGGTCGTTCGGGTGCTTATCTAATCGTTTTTTTAAACTATCGATGCTGCCCCGGAAACCACCGACTGTGAAAGTGAATTCCACATCCTTGTGCTCTTACAGTAAAGAACCCTCTACGCAGTTTAAGGTTAAACCTCTTTTCTTCTAATTTTAATGAGTGGCCATGTGTCTTATTAAACTCCCTTCCATGGAAATGTTTTATCCCTATTGTGGGATCACCAGTAGGGTATATGTAATTTGAATCATATCCCCTCTCAACCGTCTCTTCTCCAGAGAGAATAAGTTCAGTGCGCGCAACCTTTCTTCATAACTAATATCCTCCAGTCCCTTTATTAGCTTTGTTGACCTTCTCTGTACTCGTTCCATTTCCAGTACATCCTTCCTGTGGACTGGTGCCCAGAACTGGACAGTATACTCCAGGTGAGGTTGGACCAGAGTCTTGTAGAGTGAAAGAATTATCATTTTATCTCTGGAGTTAATCCCCTTTTTAATGCATGCCAATATTCTGTTTGCTTTGTTAGCAGCAGGTTTGCATTGCTGAGCCTATCATCTACTAGGACCCCCAGGTCCTTTTCCATCCTTGATTTCCCCCAGAGATTCTCCCCCCAGTGAGTAGATTGCATTCATATTTTTGCCACCCAAATGCAATATTTTACATTTTTCCACATTAAACTTAATTTGCCATGTAGTTGCCCACCCCATTAATTTGTTCAGACCTTTTTGCAATGTTTCCACATCCTGCGGAGAAGTTATTGCCCTGCTTAGCTTAGTATTGTCTGCAAAAACAGAGATTAAACTGTTTACCCCATCCTCCAGGTCATTTATGAACAAATTAAATAGGATTGGTCCCAGCACAGAACACTGGGGACTCCACTTGACCATTTCCAGTACTCCCCCCATTTATCACCACCCTCTGAACTCACCCTTGTAGCCACTTTTCAATCCATGTACTCACCCTATGGTCCATGCCAACAGCTTACAACCTTACTTTGTACAATAAATGTTTATGGGGAACTGTGTCAAATGATTTTACAAAATCCAAATTCACCATGTCTATGGGCCTTCCTTTATCTAGATGGCAACTCACCTCCTCATAGAAGGTTAATAGATTGGTTTGGCAAGAACAATTCTTCATGAATCCATGCTGATCACTGCTAAGGATACAGTTTTCATTACTAAAATATTGTATATAGTCACTCATCATCCCCTCCAAGAGCTTGGATACTATTGATGTTAGGCTAATTGGTCTGTAATTCCCAGGGATGTATTTTGGCCATTTTTTAAACATTGGTGCTGCATTGGCTTTTCTCCAATCAGCTGGTACCATTCCAGTCAGTAAACTGTCAGTAAATAATAATAAATAAATAAATTCAATACCTTCGCTATCTCCCCATCCTTTGTAACCAGGTTTCCTTCCTCAATCTCTATGGGGACAATATGGTCTGTCCTCCCCGTTTATATACTTAAAGAATTTCTTGGGATTTTTTCTGCTCTCCTCCACTATGTGACTTTCGTGTTCTATCTTAGCCGCCCAAATTGCACCCTTACATTTCTTGTTGTATTCTTTGTAAAGTCTGAATGCTGATGATGATCCCTCAGCCTTGTATTTTTTGAAGGCCTTCTTCTTTGCTTTTATATGCATTTTTACATTGGAGTTAAGACATCAAGGACTTTTGTTCGCTCTTTTGTTTTTATTTTTTCCCCAATGGAATGCACTGGCTAATGTCCTTATTTAATATGCTTTTAACCACTTCAACCCCGTAGGATTTGACCCCGTAGGATTTGACAGCTCAATAACCGGAGGACTTTTTACTATTTGGCACTGCGCTGCTTTAACTGGTAATTGCGTGGCCATGCAATGTTGTACCCAAAGGAAATTTGTGCCATTTTTTTCCCCTCAAATAGAGCTTTCTTTTGATGGTATTTTGATATAAACGGAAAAAGTCCAAAAATTTTGAAAAAAAATTATATTTTTTAATTTTTGTTATAATTTTTTTTTAATAAACTCAATTTTAGTCATGCATTTAGGCCAAAATGTATTCAGCCACATGTCTTTGGTAAAAAAAAATGTTAATAAGCGTATATTTATTGGTTTGCGCAAAAGTTATAGTGTCTACAAACTAGGGTACATTTTCTGGAATTTACGCAGCTTTTAGTTTGACTACCTATCTCATTTCTTGAGGTGCTAAAACGGCAGTGCAGTAAGACCTCCCCTCCCCCCAAATGACCCAATTTTGGAAAGTAGACACCCCAAGGAAATTGCTGAGAGGCATGTTGAGCCCATTGAATATTTTATTTTTTTGTCACAAGTTGCGGGAAAATAAAAAAAACATTTTTTCTTTGCACAAAGTTGTCACTAAATTATATATTGCTCAAACATGCCGTAGGCATATGTGGAATGACACCCCAAAATACATTCTGCTGCTTCTCCTGAGTACGGGGATACCACATGTGAGATTCTTTGGGAACCTAGCTGTGTACAGGACCCCGAAAACCAATCACCGCCTTCAGGCTTTCTAAGGGTGTAAAATGGTGATTTCAGTTCCTCACTACCTATCACAGTTTCGGAGGCCATGAAATGATCAGATAGCACAAAACTCCCCCAAGTGACCCCATTTTGGAAAGTAGACACCCCAAGCTATTTGCTGAGGTGCATGTTGAGTCCATGGAATATTTTATATTTTGACACAAGTTTCGGGAAAATTCTTTTTTTTTTTTACACAACATTGTCACTAAATGATATATTGTTCAAACATGGCATGATTATATGTGAAATTAAACCCCAAAATACATTCTGTGGCTTCTCTTGAGCACAAGAATACCACATGTGTAGAACTTTTCTAAGGGCGTAAAACCTTTCTAAGGGCGTAAATGTTTGATTTCACTCCTCACTGTCTATCACAGTTTCGTGGGTCATGAAATGCCCAGATAGCACAAAACCCCCCAAATGACTCAATTTTGGAAAGTAGACACCCCAAGCTATCTGCTGAGAGGCATGTTGAGTATTTTGCAGATCTCGCTTTTTGTCACAAAGTTTTGAAATAAGAAAAAAAACATTTTTATTTTCTTTCTTCATTTTCAAAAATAAATGAGATCTGTAAAATACTCACCATGCCTCTTAGCAAATACCTTGGGGTAAATGTGGGTATTACTGCGCTAACCCCAAATACCCTAAAACAAGCAGCTACATAAAAAATGTGACAAACATAAAAGGATCAAAAGTGGTAAAAATGTAGCGCTAACCAATATACACAAATATAATAATATAAGTGAAATAATGAAAAATAGTAGTGATAAATCCTGAAAGAAAAACACATATATAAAGTGACATGTGAAATGTGTAAAGTCCAATCTGGAAATATATATTTTTTTTAAATATAAAAAATATATATATTAGGCTGGAACTAACCAAAGAAAACAAAAACACTAGAAGATAAAAAATCAAAAAATGAGAAGAGTATGACACTGTCCAAAATAAACAACATAGGAAGGAGCCTGAAAGTCCAACACCAAATGATGGAAAATCCAAGGCAAAAAATACTGAACACTGTGCGGTGTGGAGAACTTCAAAGATGGTGCATTAATTGAGAGGAGAGATGTAAATTCTCTTACCAGAACGGGTGGACCCAAATGTCAGCGACATAGTCATACAGGCATGGTGCCACGACGGCAGATGTAAAGAACTCCAAGAGGTTCGGGACCACCAGAATGGAATCCAGGGAAGATGGAATATGACCTCCAAACTGACCCCCAATCAGGAAAAAGCGTTAAAGCTGGATCTCGATGGTAGATGGTATTTGTGTATATTGGTTAGCGCTACATCTTTACCACTTTAAATACCTTGGGGTGTCTACTTTCCAAAATGGGGTAATTTGGGGGGGGGGGTTGGGCTATCTGTACATTTCAGTCCCTCCATAACTGTGATAGGTAGTGAGGAGTAAAATCACAATTTTACGCCTTTAGAAATCCTGAAGGTGTCGGACAATTCGATCGTGTGTGGGCTCCATCGGACTTTTGCTGTCGAAAAATCTGACAGACTCTAGAAATAGAACATGCTTCAAATTTTTACGCCAGAACTCCACCGGACCCAGTGCCTATCAAGAAATCTGCTCGTCTGTGTGCTAGTTCGACGGACAAACAACGACGCAAGGGCAGCTATTGGCTACTGGCTACGAACTTCCTTATTCTAGTCCGGTCGTACGTCATCACGTTCGGATCTGTCAGACTTTAGCGTGATTGTGTGTGGCCAAGTCCGTTCATTCGGAAAGTTCGTCCGAAAGACCGTCGGACCTAGTCCGTCGAAAAGTCCGCTCGTGTGTACGTGGCATTAGAAATCCTGAAGGTGGTGATTGGTTTTCGGGGTCCTGTACGCAGCTAGGCTCCCAAAAAGTCTCACACATTAGGTATCTCCGTACTCAGGAGAAGAAGCAGAATGCATTTTGGGGTGTAATTCCACATATAACCATGCCATGTTTTTAGTGACAACTTTGTGCAAAAACAAAAATAAGTGTAATTTTCACGAAACTTGTGACAAAATATAAAATATTCCATGGACTCAACATGCCTATCAGCAAATAGCTTGGGGTGTCTACTTTCCAAAAAGGGGTCATTTGGGGGGGGGGGGTTTGAACTGTCCTGGCATTTTATGCACAACATTTAGAAGCTTATGTCACACATCACCCACTCTTCTAACCACACACACAAAGCCCTTTCTGACAATTTTTGTTTACATGAAAAAAAAAAGATTTTTTTGCAAGAAAATTACTTTGAACCCCCAAACATTATTGTGTCCTTTTATGAAGCAGTGATCAGTGGAGATCCTGAGGATCACCACTGATCACAGCCCATAAACAGTTTATAAACCAGAGATAATCGGGGGGAGAAGTGTTTGAACTTGTTCTCCCGCCGATTATCTCTGCACATGGAGAATCCTCATAGAATGACACAGTAACGGCCAGTGTATGAAGCTGCAATCTCAGCGCTTCACTGGCGATCTGTGTCAGAATTCACAGTCCCCGATTCACCAACTCAGAGGTGGTGAAGCGGGGAGTGAAGAGAGAAACCCGGGGGATCTGAGGAGGAAAGAGGAAGATTATTAACTTCCTTATGCCTCGTTCAGACCCCCCAACACTGTAACCATGTCCCCCTGTCATATATATGTGTATATATATATATATATATATATATATAAAATGTGTATATGTGTATATATATATATATATATATATATATATAATGTGTATATGTATATATATATATATATATATATATATAATGTGTGTATATACATGTATATATGTGTGTGTGTGTGTATATACATGTATATATAATGTGTGTGTGTGTGTGTATACATGTATATATAATGTAGGGGGGACTCTTTATTTTATTAACATTAATCACACTGGTGTCTGTCCGTGTCATGGATATACAGATTCCAGAACTGCAGCAAGGCGGAGGCGCATCCCGGCCAGCAGGCGCCCAGCAGCTTTGGCGCCAGTGGGCCTTTAAAAAGGGCTCCCACCGTTCAGCTCTTGCTGGTTGATCTGTAGTCTTTCCTGGGACCCGCCCCTGTATCTGCATCTGATCTCACACCTGACCTGGCTTCCTGACCACTCTGCTCTCTCCTCTCCTGATCTCTGGCTGCCATTTGACCTTGCTTGTTTACCTGCATACCTGATCTCCGTTGCCGACTAAGCCTGGACTCTGACCATCCCTTGTCTGCCGATTCTGTCTGATCTGATCCGCTGTGTATGACCTGGCTTGTCTGACCTTGTTCCTGCCCGCTGTGTGCACCTGCATCCTGCTGACCTGCATCCTGCTGACCGGCATCCTGCCGACCTGCATCCTGCTGACCTGCATCCTGCTGACTGGCATCCTGCACACCTGCATCCTGCCGACCTGCATCCTGTGCACCTGCATCCTGCACACCTGCATCCTGCCGACCTGCATCCTGTGCACCTGCATCCTGCACACCTGCATCCTGCCGACCTGCATCCTGCTGACCTGCATCCTACGCACCTGCATCCTGCTGACCAGCATCCTGCGCACCTGCATCCTGCTGACCTGCATCCTGCGCACCTGCATCCAGCCGACCTGCGTTTCTCAGCACTCCCCAGTGGTCACCATCTCCAGCTTCAGAGAACTCTGCAGGCACTCCTACCTCACTGTGCTCCTACGGTCACTGTCCCCAACTCCAGTGTCCCAGGAACCAGGGCTGTACGAGAGGTCTCCCTCTGCACGTCAGGCTCACCCACAAGGTACGTGTCAGTATCAACCAGCCATGCCTGAGCCTGCAAGAGGGACCTCCGTTACTGAGGAGGTCTGCCAACTCCTCTCAGCCCTCACTCACGAGGTGAAGTGTCTCCAGGACAGTTATGAACGCCTAACAGCACATATGCAGGACCAGGCAAACTTCCCTCTCAGCGGAAGGTCATCAGAAGCTACCTCCGCACTCCCAGCAATGATGTTGCCTCCCGAGCCAAGGGTCCCAATTCCGGAGAAATTCTCTGGGGATCGAAACAAGTTCAGGACTTTCCGCAATGCATGCGAGTTATACTTCTCCCTACTACCCTTAACCTTTTCACAGGAGACCACCAAAGTGGGGTTTGTTGTTTCACTTCTGTTAGGACAACCACAAGCTTGGGCCCACCATTTGCTGGAAGAACGCCATGCTTCTCTGGACTCCTTGTCATCCTTCTTCAGCGCTATGTCGCTCCTTTACGATGACCCCCAACGGACTACTACTGCCGAAGCTGCCCTTAGCACGCTCAAACAAGGCCGCAGAGCGGTGGAGGACTACATAACTGACTTTAGGCGCTGGAGCGCAGACACCCTATGGAATCATGCAGCCTTACGGCACCAGTTCCGCTTAGGTCTATCAGAAGGGTTAAAGGATGAGTTGGCTCGGGTCGGTATACCAGATTCTCTGGAATCCTTGATCGCCCTAACTATACAGATAGACCGTCGTCTTCGGGAACGCAGGATGGAGAGGGTGAGCCAACAGCCCCGATCGAACTGGATGTTATCTCAAGTGGCCACCACCTCTCGTCTGGCCTCCTCCAGACCAACTCCAGTTAATCCTGCACCAGACTCTCCTAAATATGGGCAGGCCGGATCGACAAGACCCTCATTGTCCGCAGAGGAACGCCTGCGTCGGCAACTGCTCAACCTCTGCCTGTACTGCGGGGGTACCGGCCACTATGTGCATTCATGCCCTGCCAAGCACCGTAGATACTTATCCGTCTCTTCTCCTGGTCATCCGGTACCCTCCACCAATTCTACTCACCTGGCTCTTCCTATCACCTTTATGTTTCCTGAAAGAACTGTGTCAGTTACCGCAATAATAGACTCTGGGGCATGCAGTTGTTTTATTGATTTGACCTTTGCAAACCAACAGCGCATCCCGCTTCAGCACAGAGCTCAAGGACTTTCCATCTTCCTGGCTGATGGATCCCGTATAAAATCTGGCCAAGTGACCCAGGAAACTCCTTCATTGACTGTAGTTACTGCTTCAAACCACAAGGAACTGCTGAAACTTGATGCCATTGCATCCCCTCTGTTTCCAGTCATCTTGGGCTTACCGTGGCTTCAGGCCCACAACCCGCAGATTAACTGGGGCTCCGGAGAGATCAAGTTTCAGTCCCTCTACTGTCAAAACCACTGCCTTCCTTCACCTCCCAGGGTACCTGGCCCCTTACTATGCTTGGAAGCTGACTTGGAATTACGCACAGTAGTCCCTGAACCATACCACGAGTTCTTAGACGTCTTTAGCAAGCGAGGGGCAGAGACCCTTCCTCCCCATCGCTCCTATGATTGCCCGATCGAGCTATTACCCGGAGCAGAGATCCCTTTTGGTCGGATTTTTCCCCTATCTGAGCGGGAGTTGGAGGTGTTAAAAGAGTATGTCGACGAAAATTTGGAGAGGGGGTTCATCCGGCCGTCCACCTCTCCAGCTGGGGCAGGAATCTTTTTTGTAGAAAAAAAGGACCACTCACTTCGTCCCTGTGTAGACTACCGGGAACTGAACAAGATCACGGTTAAAAACCGGTATCCTCTACCCTTGGTGCCTGAGCTTTTCCAGAGATTAAGAACTACTGCTGTGTTCACCAAGCTAGATCTTCGAGGGGCCTACAATTTGGTCCGTATTCGCTCTGGGGACGAGTGGAAAACGGCCTTCCGTACCAGGTTTGGCCACTTCGAATACCTAGTGATGCCCTTTGGCCTGTGTAATGCCCCTGCTACCTTCCAGCACCTGATAAATGATATCCTCAGAGATTACCTCGATATCTTCGTAATAGCCTATTTAGACGACATCCTGATCTTTTCTACATCCCTGGATCAACACCGGAAACACGTCAAGATGGTACTCTGCCGTCTCCGTCAGCATGGGCTATATGCCAAACCAGAAAAATGTGAGTTTGAGCGGCAGAGTATCCAGTTTTTGGGCTTAGTGATATCCACGGAAGGGTTCAAGATGGACCCACAAAAGGTCACAGCAGTTCTGGACTGGCCTGCACCTTCTGACAAGAAGGGGGTGCAACGTTTTGTTGGCTTTGCCAATTTTTACAGAAGGTTTATTAAAGGATTTTCTGCAATCATTTCCCCGATTACCCAGCTAACCAAGCAGAATGTCCGATTCCAATGGAACTCCGAGGCACAAGCCGCCTTCTCTACCTTAAAGGGACTGTTTACCTCTGCCCCCATCCTAAGCCACCCGGATCCTTCTCTCCCCTATCTGCTCGAGGTCGATGCCTCAGAAACAGCTGTGGGGGCAGTTATCTCTCAGCGCCAAGGACTTAAGGATCTTATGCACCCCATAGCCTTCTTCTCCCGTAAACTCTCATCTGCCGAGAGGAATTACGACGTGGGTGACCGTGAACTTTTGGCCATTAAGGCCGCGCTCGAAGAATGGCGATACCTGCTGGAGGGAGCGGCTCATCCCATACTCATATATACAGATCACAAGAATCTGGAATATTTACGAACGGCCAAACGTCTAAGACCACGCCAGGCTCGGTGGGCGCTATTCTTTTCCAGATTTGCTTTTCATATAACTTACAGGCCAGGATCAAAGAACATCAAGCCCGATGCTCTTTCGCGTATGTATGATGACCCCAAAGAAACCTCAGTTCCGGACACTATTCTATCGGAGGGAAATTTCTTACTTCTTCAGACGGACCTGATGTCCGGTTTAAAACAAGCCTCTGTGGGGGTGCCCTGTCCACCCGGAGTAACTCTGATACCCAAGGACGGTCTGCTTTGGAAAGACAGTAAAATTTTCGTGCCTGAGAGGTGTCAAACCAAAGTTCTGAGCCTGTGTCACGACCACCCTCTAGCCGGACATTTTGGGGTCCACAAGACTCTCGAATTAACCCAGCGCATGTTCTGGTGGCCGAAACTCGAGAAGGACTGTAAGGAATACGTCAAGTCTTGT
Organism: Lithobates sylvaticus; assembly: GCA_028564925.1. Taxonomy (NCBI): domain Eukaryota; kingdom Metazoa; phylum Chordata; class Amphibia; order Anura; family Ranidae; genus Lithobates; species Lithobates sylvaticus. The sequence goes on along the minus strand of CM053027.1, from coordinate 216,394,760 downwards.
GTTACCTGTACCCAAAATAAGTCTGCTAGAACCAAGTCCTGGGGTCTTCTCAAACCACTACCAATTCCCGACAGGCCTTGGAGCGAGATTGCCATGGATTTTATAGTGGAGCTACCCCCTTCTGAAGGACATACAGCCATTTTTGTAGTGGTCGACCGCCTGTCCAAGATGGCCCACTTTATACCCCTGAAGAACACACCTTCTGCTGTAGAGACCGCCCGGGTGTTTATCCGGGAGATTGTGAGGCTGCATGGGGTACCAACAAACATTGTATCGGACAGGGGGGTCCAGTTTACCTCTCGTTTCTGGAGGTCACTATGCCAGATCCTGAAAATCGAACTCTCCATGTCTTCTGCCTTCCACCCTCAGACCAATGGACAAACTGAGAGAACGAATCAGACTCTGGAACAGTACATCCGTTGTTTTACCTCGTTTGTCCAGGACGATTGGGTAGCACTTTTGCCCCTAGCAGAATTTGCCTTTAATAACGCCTGCCACTCAGTTACAGGACAGTCACCATTCTTTGCGAACTACGGCTTCCACCCTGTCTTCCTGCCTAACATTATCCCAGAATCTCCAGTCCCAGCAGTACAAACCACTGTCGAGTTTCTAGGTCGCAATAATAAGTTGTTGCAAGAAACCATGGCCAAAGCACAGGCAACTAACAAGAGACTGTATGATAGGAAGAGAAGAGGGGAATTATGTCTCCAACCAGGAGACCAGGTGTGGTTATCTACCACCAATCTCAAGATGGCTTGTCCTTCAAAAAAACTGGCACCCAAATTTATTGGCCCCTTCCCGATCAAGAGGAAATTGAATGAGGTTTCCTACGAACTTTCCTTGCCCGAATCGCTCAAAGTCCACCCAGTGTTCCACGCATCCCTGCTTAAACCCACGGTACCTGACCCCTTCCCCGACAGAGGATCGGGTCCACCTGAACCTATAATTGTTGACAGGGACGAGGAATATGAGGTGGAGGCTGTTGTAGACTGCAGACGGAGAGGTAACCAAATTCAATATTTAATCAAATGGAGGGGGTATGGGCCAGAAGAGAATTCATGGGAACCCAAGCAAAATGTGCATGCCCAAGAACTGATCCAAGCATTCTTCCGCAGGCACCCCCAGAAAAGAGCTCTTTTGGGCACCCGGAGGTTGCCCTTAAGGGGGGGGCAATGTCATGGATATACAGATTCCAGAACTGCAGCAAGGCGGAGGCGCATCCCGGCCAGCAGGCGCCCAGCAGCTTTGGCGCCAGTGGGCCTTTAAAAAGGGCTCCCACCGTTCAGCTCTTGCTGGTTGATCTGTAGTCTTTCCTGGGACCCGCCCCTGTATCTGCATCTGATCTCACACCTGACCTGGCTTCCTGACCACTCTGCTCTCTCCTCTCCTGATCTCTGGCTGCCATTTGACCTTGCTTGTTTACCTGCATACCTGATCTCCGTTGCCGACTAAGCCTGGACTCTGACCATCCCTTGTCTGCCGATTCTGTCTGATCTGATCCGCTGTGTATGACCTGGCTTGTCTGACCTTGTTCCTGCCCGCTGTGTGCACCTGCATCCTGCTGACCTGCATCCTGCTGACCGGCATCCTGCCGACCTGCATCCTGCTGACCTGCATCCTGCTGACCTGCATCCTGCACACCTGCATCCTGCCGACCTGCATCCTGTGCACCTGCATCCTGCACACCTGCATCCTGCCGACCTGCATCCTGTGCACCTGCATCCTGCACACCTGCATCCTGCCGACCTGCATCCTGCTGACCTGCATCCTACGCACCTGCATCCTGCTGACCAGCATCCTGCGCACCTGCATCCTGCTGACCTGCATCCTGCGCACCTGCATCCAGCCGACCTGCGTTTCTCAGCACTCCCCAGTGGTCACCATCTCCAGCTTCAGAGAACTCTGCAGGCACTCCTACCTCACTGTGCTCCTACGGTCACTGTCCCCAACTCCAGTGTCCCAGGAACCAGGGCTGTACGAGAGGTCTCCTCTGCACGTCAGGCTCACCCACAAGGTACGTGTCAGTCCGTGTATTGAGCTGTGATAATTTATCACTGCTTAATAAATGGACATCTCAGTGTTTCAGTGAATTTCTGGTGCTGTAATCTCGTAGAGTCTCACGAGATTCCAGTATCAGGGGCCGTTCTCCAGTGTTTGAAGCGTTTGTAGATCTCTTCACTCCTCCAAGGGTGAATCGATCTACTCCCCTTCATAAACTGGCACACAGAGGAGAAAGATCTCCTCTGTGAATGCTGGATGAAGTACGCGATATAATACTTATATCTATGTATTAATTTGTCTAGTCCCTATAATGTTGTTAGTCTGTTAAACCTATGAGCGCATGCTACTGTTAGTATCACAATAATACGAGGTTAGCTATGAAACCAAACACAAACTACTGCTAATAAAACACTATCTTATTTATTTCCCAAGAATCAGGAATGCTAACATAAAGTAATAAATGATATTACAATATCACAAGGCTTACAATCAAATCATATAATACAAGAATATCAAAGATACTTATCACAGGGCCCTCCTTGTAGCCTCAAAAATGGCCGCCAGACCATGAGGTGACCAGAGACACCTTCTCAGGTCAGGGATTCCCAGCAAACAGAGAGAAGAGCTCTCTGCAAATTCCTTTTACCAAGCTCACTCATTCAAAACTCCCCCCCCCTCCCCTTGCCAATCCCACTTGCTTTTCATCCAATAGACATGTCCAAGAGAAAATCCTTTACACGTCACATTCTTCAGGAAGTATGCTGAATTGTCCACTAGGGACAGCGTTTGTCCATGGATTGCAATTCATCCGACTGGGGCCAAACCTTGGGTTTGAGCGCTTGCCTCAAGTCAATCAATTAGATAGACAGATTAGAATCAGCATTGTAACATATGTTGTTTAACTGGCTACATTCCGATCAGGGGAGTGTATCCTTTCCAAAAAGGCACTGTGAAGGAACCGATGTGAGACCACATGAGTTCATATTGAATCCAACATATGCCGCTTTGCGCCTCAACAGGCGCATAACACCCTTCTTCCGACCCAGCTCCTATTGAACAGTCCATAACTGTTTTCTCCCTGACATGCGTTTCCAAACCAGTACCCATAGAACAGTCCTTGACTTTAACGCGTTGTGGTTTTTCAACCTGTGCAGCAACAGCTCCTATGGAACAGTCCATAATGGTCTTATCGTGTCATGCTTTCCAACACGTGCCGCTTTGCCACTGAGTAACACATCCTTCTTCAGTGACAGCTTCCATGTCACCAGTATGTATCTTTGGTATCTTCTCCTTTCCGGTGTCTTCAGGACGGATGCAGTACAGGCAAGGGGTGTCCATTCATTCACCATTCACCAGTACACATTCAGAGCAACATATCAAACAGCTCTCAAATACTGATCTATTATTTAGATAAATCTCGAGGAGGGCCTTATTCACCCACATTAATAACCTACAATACTCATAGGTCACACTATACCATAATATAACTCGACTTATTACCATACTATATACATATATATGTGTCCCGTCCATTTACGCATCCCGCTCCCAACCCTATAACCCTTTACTGTACATATGGGTCGGGATTAGGCAGGCTTGCTCACAGCGGTATTGCAGGGCTCTGACTTGGCAGCAAGGTCTCTAATTTGTACACAGAGACTCTACTGTCAATTCGTCCCTCAACTTGCATAGCCAAATGGGAGACCCTTCTATATAAATATTAAGTTTAATCACACATATAAATTTGCAAAAATTACAAAACCACACAATTCCATCCCTGTGCCTGGATTTCAGAGACCATGCCCAGGGTATACCATGCACCTCTACCTATGGTTGGGTTCAAGGAACCTTCCAGTTTTATGACTAGCGTTACATCGGTATTCTTTAGGACAAAGAAAAAAACTCGTCTATGTCCCAAATGACACCCAGGTGCTTCCTCCCCAGCAATGATCCCTGAAATAACTTCCCAACATTTTATATTCACCACTATGATGTATTGACCTGGCATACAAAGGACATCATGGTCAGGCTTCCGACCGAGGGAAGTATCAACCTGCTTCCATCTCCTCTGATCACATGTGGGTGATTTACAAGATAGAATCCCCAATCAGTGATGCCACCAATATACAGACCAAGTCCGCACTTCTGTGTATGGGATCATACAGCCTAACACCTTTCACAATCCAAACTGGTACAGCCCATCCAGGCATTCGACCACCATTTTGGATTAGTGTAAGCGACGTGTTGTGGCAGAGTCTTACTGAGCGGTGATGTTAACTCATCAGGCCACTGCCCTTTAAACAGAGATTGCCCAATCAGCTTGATGCTGGTTGACACTTCCGTCCGCCACTGCGTGTACGCCAGAGCCCATAACCGATTTCTATCCTGTACCCTCACACCCTCCACCAACCTCTCAATATGGTTCACCAAATCTGGAGCTAATTTACCCTGGGTATTTTGTGAATGTTATTAAGGATGCCACCAATCTCTCTGAGTAACAAAGTCCCGCTCAAGCTATGGCTGAGAGTTTGTTCCTCAGGATACCGATGTCTACTCCATTACCAACACCCATCCCAGCTCCTATTCCCCCAATATAGTGCTGAATACATGCCTCCTCTTGTGGTTACTCCTCAGAGATAAGCATCCTGCATGCACCTTATTCTGTGTCCGCACATCTCTGGGAGTAAGTCACTGGTACGATGACAGCACTTGATTCAGCATATACTCAGCAAATATAGGGTAATAGGTTTTATCAACCACTGTGAGATGTTGCAGCGCCATGTGGTGAAGGCATACTGTACTCTGGTAGTCAGCGTTTGCTCCCTTTATCTATCGGAGCATGCTCCTGTGTGTATACACTGGCATTCCCTGTGCAGGGTTTCAACTTCTCAGGTGAGACCTCAACCAGGCGCATCTCCCCCATACAAGGAAATGTTCACCCCATTGATGTGTCACCTGACACCCTCTAGTCCGGCCAACAGACACCTTATTATGTATAAGTGCTCGCCTCCTGGGTACCTGCACCATATAAACTCCGTTACGTCAATACATGTCATACATTACACAACTTTTCTTATTTCAACTCCTCCCTCCAACAAAAACATATATATTTTACATTTTCATGTTCTGATGGATTGGATGTGTTATGTTCCTTCCCCTAACCTCCAACCCATTGTACGTATATTAATAACACGTTTGCATTCATCAGGAGAGAGTCCAGCCAAAAAAAAAAAAAAAATGTTTCAAGTCTTAATGATGGGCACAGTCTTTCAGATTCAGCACCAGATCGTCCATAGGAAAAGAAAAAGTGTTAAAGTGAATCTTTTTGTTTGTCTCATCTCTCCTGATATTTAGTAGAATAAATTTGGGGCGTGGTAAGGCACAGACAAACTGCCAACCAGATGATCATCCGTCATCCATTTTCCAGAACCTTTCCAATCTCGCTCCACCAGGATTCTGGAATTGAAAAACAAGAGCAGAATCAAATTCTTATCCATAATATCTGCTTGCTTATTATATTTACTCCTATTTCCTTCCTTGGAACCCAGGAACTTAGTATTCCTGGCTTCTGCAATTAGCCAATCAGGAGCACAGGTCCGTGTGACCTGTGCCCTGATTGGCTGAAACGACAGGCGCTGTGATTGGGCGCCTATCAGGCGTCCAATCATAGCAGAGGATGAGAGGAGGAGCGGGCAGAAGAGGAAATGGAGGACACGATGCCGCCGTCATCTGAGACAAGGTAAGTGCAGGGCGAGGGGGGGGGCTCCAAGACATGTCACCGGCTGGTGATCTTGCAGGTAACAGTAAGGTGTATTTCCTGTGGTTGCTGGAAGAGCAGAGGAGGGGAAGGGGGGGGGGGGGGGGGGGAGGAGATAGTATAACAGGTTTTTTTTTTTTTTTTTAAATACAAAATGACAATTCCACCGATCTATCAATCGTGTCACCATTGGACAGTTGTGCCAGCACACAGATGGTGTGGTCAATAATGCTGCGTTTTGATGGGCACATGTAAACAAGAAGTGGATGCAAAGAGGCTGGAGGAGATCCACAGCAAAGGATGCAAAAGGGTGCATCCTTTGCAAATTTGTCCAAACTATCAAAAACAACCATGACCTCTTTAGGCAGAACCCACTCTAAAATGGATCCCCACGGTATGGTCAAAACTTTAAAAAAACGAACGTCACTGTTGTTTCTCAAAAATTCTCAATTCAAAAACGCAAAAAGAAAAACTGTTGTTTCTCAAAAATTCTCAATTCAAAAACGCAAAAAGAAAAACAACCAATGCATTTATCTTTATCTTACGATCTATGCACTAACTTTATCTTACGATCTATGCACTAATTCCCCTTTCAGGTGTATAAAGCCTAAACCTTTTGGAGCTTTTTACACCTGAACAAAACAACAATAAAATAGCTGACTAAGCCAATACCCAAAAACAAAAAAAAAAATGTTTGTTTTTTTTTTCCAAAAAAAAAACAAAAATTTAAAAAAGAATAAACATTAAAAGTCTGGCCATTATCACCCAAGAACAACATGACAAGACAACCACCATACAACAATGACAAACACTCAACTTTTAACTAAAGACATCCATGGATTTTCTCCTGAGAAGAGTACATGTTTCTTTTTTTTATCTGAAAGACAATAAGTTAATGGGAAAAACAACACAAACAAAACAAACAGAACATTTGTAACTTCATCACAACATTTGCTACCTCATTTGTAACTCTTTAGTTTTGTCAGATTATTGTTTAAATATTTTCATTGTTTGCAAACAATTACTAATTAATGAGCTCATGGTACCATGTGATAATCGATTATGCATTTACAATAACCTAACCCCTCGTGTTGTTTCGGACCTGCAAACAAAACACAAATGTTTAGTATCCAAACCTGTTCTCTCCCTGGTTTCTGGAAAAGGAACACAAAGACAATGATTAAACACGATTATCATGACAATTGACTTTAAGTGCCTCAAGTCTCTTCTCATTAATTGTACTGCTAGGGGAACACCGAGTTGTAGTATAAACAACTAAACTAAAAAAATAAAAATTACAAACATTAAAACTAAAACAGAAATTAATAAAAAAAAAAATTGAAAAATGAAAAAAAATTGAAAAAAAAAAAAATAAAAAAAAAAGAAAATATGAAAAAAAAAAAAAAATAATTCATAATAAAAAAAAAAATAAAGAAATAAAAACATTAAAAATTAAAAAAATAATAAAAAAAAAATTGAAAAAAATTAATGGAAAAAATAAAAAAATGAATAATAAAGAAAATTAAAAAAAAAACTAATAAAAATTCATTAAATTAATAAAACATTAAACCTTATAAAAAAAATACAAAAATACTTAAAACCTTATTCATAGGAAGGAAACTTTGATCAGAGTATTTTTAACATACTTGCAGCTGACTAAGTGCTGCTAGCATTGCTTCCCCCAGTGCTATGTTTGAATAACCATTCGGCTACTTCCATTTTGATTTTATGCAACTGTCCTACATATTGCTTTTCAGTTTGTAGACTCCGTAATTGGGTCTTAACGGGGAATTGGGTTTGCTTACTATGGGCTCCATGCTTTGGATTGCTACCCCACCTGGCCGAATAACATTCATAACGCCTTGGGGTAGTTTTCAGGTATGATCTTTTTTTGATATCGTTATTCGCCCAACAATACTTTGCGATGTGACCTCCCCTTTTACACAAACAACATTTTAGCTCTGGTTTCTCTGCATAGGCCCTTTTTTTAACCTCCTGTGCTGGAAATTCACATTGCTGGATAATATTACTGTGATTGGAATGAACAGACTTTACACTTTCATCGTCTGAGGAGTCATCAGAAGTTTCCATTTCAACTCCTGAATCAATTTCAAGCGCAGTTATCACGTTTGTATTTACGTCTCCAACATTGATTCCCATCATAGTAATATGATTTGCAGCAACAATATTATACGGGTTTTCTTTATGTTCCACTTGTATTTTTGCACACTGAGCATGTGCGGAGGGTACCTCCACCATTGCATCTTCGGCTATTGTATGTTTGGAGGATAAATCCATTATGGCTGCCTGTGCACCCTGTAACTCCTCCTTAAGCATTGTGATAACCTGCAAATTTTCAGCCTCCCTCCTATTCAAAAGAACGATGCAACCTTCTCTTAACTCACACGTTTTCCCTAATTCATGTACTCTCTGTTCCAATTCGCCTTTTTCCGTCACTAATTGTTCAATCTGACTACGCGCTTGTGCATCTGCATTTTCAACCCTAATTAATATATCTTTTGTTATATTTTGTAGCTGCTGCATGAATTGCTTCCTTTCATCTATCCATTCTGATTCCTTCCGTTCAGAAATGTCTCTAATTTTTAAAAACATGCACATCAAATTTGCTAATCTCTGTTTTCTGCCTTTTTTTGATTTATTACTTATAAGGCTGTTATGTGTATTACATTGTGTCAAAAGTTCATTAAATTGTTGTGTTAACCCACCTTCTTGTGTAGATTGAAATCTAATAGCCCCATGTTTAGCGATGAATAGCTCGATGGCCTCCATTGATATGCTAATTAGCAAGCCCTCTATACTGGAGCTGTAAAACCTGTTTTGGTTACACTGCACTACAGACAAACAGATAAGGCTATTCAAATGTTTCGTTGCAAGCTAGCTTGTAGTCCCACAACAGCCTACAACAAACAAAAAAAAAAACTCCTACCTGCTACCTGTAGTTCTACAGCCTACACAAGGCACATCCTAAGACACAAGGCAGACTCTTAATCAATGCCTTCCTGTTAGTTTGCAGGCCACATTGAACTTCTATTGGATCAGAGAGTTATGTCACTCTCACGTGAGTAGAAATAATAAAAAATGACAAAAACAAAAAAAAAAAAAAAATGACAAAAAAAAAAAAACTTCCAAAAGTAAACTAACAATATCTCTATCACTTTTTTTTTTTTCCTCAAAGATGTATGGTAATTCCTGTCAATTACTAACCCAGGGTGATCAGCCCTTACTCACCAGCCCTCTTGACCAGCTACAAGTATTCTAACACTTTGCATTAGCAATACAACATTTAACATATATATACATATCTCGGATAATGAAAAAAAGGTCTCACCAGATTTGTTGCGCGTCCGCTATCCGATGAAATATTTCACAAAATTTTTATGATCATCCAAGCGTGGTTTCAGAATTCGCGAGCCAGCGCCAATCTTGTCCACACGAGAGACGATTTTCAGTTCTGGGTGTCTTTGATTACCAGGACTCAAAACAAAAATACATTAGTCTGTGGATTCTGTGTAAAAATACATTCTACACGCCTTGGTGGGGTGCCATATGAAGTACGCGATATAATAATTATATCTATGTATTAATTTGTCTAGTCCCTATAATGTTGTTAGTCTGTTAAACCTATGAGCGCATGCTACTGTTAGTATCACAATAATACGAGGTTAGCTATGAAACCAAACACAAACTACTGCTAATAAAACACTATCTTATTTATTTCCCAAGAATCAGGAATGCTAACATAAAGTATTAAAAATACATTACAATATCACAAGGCTTACAATCAAATCATATAATACAAGAATATCAAAGATACTTATCACAGGGCCCTCCTTGTAGCCTCAAAAATGGCCGCCAGACCATGAGGTGACCAGAGACACCTTCTCAGGTCAGGGATTCCCAGCAAACAGAGAGAAGAGCTCTCTGCAAATTCCTTTTACCAAGCTCACTCATTCAAAACTCCCCCCCCCCCTCCCCTTGCCAATCCCACTTGCTTTTCATCCAATAGACATGTCCAAGAGAAAATCCTTTACACGTCACATTCTTCAGGAAGTATGCTGAATTGTCCACTAGGGACAGCGTTTGTCCATGGATTGCAATTCATCCGACTGGGGCCAAACCTTGGGTTCGAGCGCTTGCCTCAAGTCAATCAATTAGATAGACAGATTAGAATCAGCATTGTAACATATGTTGTTTAACTGGCTACATTCCGATCAGGGGAGTGTATCCTTTCCAAAAAGGCACTGTGAAGGAACCGATGTGAGACCACATGAGTTCATATTGAATCCAACACTGGAGAATGAAGCAGTGAATAGATTTCACTGCTTCATAAAAGGACAACTATATATTTTTTTAAAGCAAAGGCCCTACAGATTAAAATGGTGGGTGTTGCAATTTTTTTTCACACAGTATTTGCGCAGCAATTTTTCAAACAGAATATTTTTGGAAAAAAAACATTTTTAACATTTTAATGCACTAAAACACACTATATTGCCCAAATTTTTGATGAATTAAAAAAGATGATCTTATGCCGAGTACATGGATACCAAACACGGCATGCTTTAAACGTGCAGCAGCGACAAACAACATAAATTTTTAAAAGCCTTTAAAAGACTTTGTAGGTTACCATTTTAGATCTACAGAGGAGGTCTACTGCTAAAGTTATTGCCCCCGATCTGACCTTCCTTATATGACACCAGACATCATTCTGGCATAACCACTCAAAGTCCAGCAACATACCAGTACATTGCTGGTCTTTGTTGAGCATACATTGTAATGTTCTTTTTTTCATGCAGCCCGTGGGCTGAACGAAAAAAAAGAGATTGATCGGTGGGTATGCCCACCATTAGAATACCGCCATTCATCCACTAACTTCTAATGATGGGCATACATGCACCATTTTTTTAACTGTGGTGGTGAAATCACCTCTGACAGCGCTGGAGTCACGGCTTTACGTATCGTGGGAGCAAATGCTGTTGCTGTCAAGATGAATAAACCCGTGCTGCAGCTGAATGGCATACATGCTAAGCAAATGATGGTTAACAGTAAAACAAAGTAACATTACAGTACAACAGTAAGACTTACCATACCTGCAAAGCAAATACAACAAAACATAGTAAAAATAAAACATTGCAATCTGTGTGTAAAAAAAGATATGCCAAAGCATGGGGGCAATCCACCCTTAATGTTAGGAGAAAATCGCTCCTCCACCCTTGCCCTCATGCTTCGGCATATATGCTCTTTTTTTTTAACTGCGGTGGTGAAATCACCTCTAACAGTGCTGGAGTTACAGCTTCATGTATCGTGGGAGCAAACGCTGTTGCTGTCAAGATAAATAAACCCATGCTGCAGCTGAATGGCGTACCTGCTAAGCAAATGATGGTTAACAATAAAACAAACATTACAGTATACCATACCATACCTGCAAAGAAAATACAATAAAACATAGTAAAAATAAAACAGAGAGAGAACTATAGATATAGAACAGTACAGTGGACAGTAGAGAGCGAACATAAGAGAGAGAACAATAGAGAGGAGAAAAATACAACCACAACTATTTTTTATTTTATATTTTTTTGTGTTTTTGTGTGTTTTTTTTTTCTCACTTTTTTCACTTTTATAAAAACTGTAAAAAAAACATTAAACTGAACATTGCAGATTAGGGTCTCTCAAAATGTAATGGCCATCAAATCTTTGACCCCGAGACCCTGTGTTAGTGTGCCTAGGACTGTGTAGTGCTGTACCCTATGCTAAAACTCCACTAGTGTGTGGTAGCGTTTGAAACATTCACCAATGCAGAGACCAGGTTGGTCAGCACAGGGAGGGACAATAAAAGTGGGTGTCATGCCTAAATCAGCGTTTGCTGCAGACACAACATCTTTTTTGGGGGTTTCTTTGGGAGGGAGGACAAAAGGAAAATGCCTCTCATGCAGCCGGCTCACTGCATTTGGATTGGGAAGTTGGGCAAGAGCACCGTCTGGAAAGAGAAGGGCTCTGGCGATCTCTTCCCGGAATTTAAGGAAGGATTCAGTCCGTCCTGAAGCTTTGTATAGCACAAAAGCGTTCAGCAAAGCCAATTGAAATAAATAAACAGATACTTTTTTGTACCAGCGTCTGGCCTTACTGTCAATTAGGTACGGCTCCAACAACTGGTCGTTGAGGTCCACCCCTCCCATGTTAAGATTGTATTCGTGGACACAGAGGGGTTACCCCACAACACCAGTCGCCGTAGGAATTTGGACTGCCGTGTCTGCTTGAATCTAGGACAGAATGAAAACATTCCGTGAATCCCTCCACTTCACTGCTAACAAATTATTACACCTCAAGCAGGCTCTCTCCCCCCGTCTAAGTCGGGATTCTACACGCCGTTGGGGGAAGCCCCCGGCGATTAGATTGCACAGTGCCACATGCGCCAATTCCATAATCAAAAACGTGACTAAAAAGTGGCACGCTCATGTAATAATTGAATAAGGGTGACACCAAGTCCCACACTATCTTACCAGCGCTCCATATGTAGTCTGGGCAGTCCGGCTCTACGTGACTATCTTATCCCTCGTAAACCATAAAACTATATGTATAGCCTGTGGCCCTGTCACAGAGCTTATACATCTTAACCCCGTATATGGCACGCTTTCTGGGAAGATACTGTTTGATAGACAAGCGGCCATAAAACTTAATCAGGGACTCATTAACGCAGACAACTTGATCGAGAGTAAACAAGGCTGCAAAACGGTTCAAGTGGTTTACGAGGGGCCGAATTTGGAAGAACCAATCAAATCCAGGGTCACCCTGGATGACAGAGTTCATTGTCATTAAAGTGCATGAATATGGTGAATTGGGTCAGTGGACCAATATGACCGCAACTCACACTTTTTAGTTACGCCCATGAGGAGGGATAGGCCCAGAAAGGTCTTAAATTTGGAAACCGTAATTGGTTTCCAAGCTCTGGCAAGGGTCAGCTGGGGATTAGTGGCAATGAGTTGACCAGCATACAAATTGCTTTGGTCCACAATAGATCTATAGAGATCTTCGTTGAAAAACAGCAAATAAAAATCAAGCGACGTAAAATCAACTGTTTCCACCTGAATTCCGGGTTGGCCAGTGAATGGGGGAAGTACGAGTGCAGCAGAAGTGGTGGGTTCCCAATTAGGATTGGCGAATGCAGCAGGAAGGGCACTATGGGCTCGACCGGGCCTGTGTTTGTCTTCTTCTTGGTGGCAGCGGGACACTACTCATGCTTGTCACCTCGCCAGCTTGAACTGCACTTATGGGACTCGCCATGTCACCAAATGTTACTGCAGTGCTGGATGTATGACCAGGATGTACTAGGCCGCTGGTGTTTGCCAGTTCACCAGAAGGAATAGTGGCTCTCTGCTCCATACGAGGGATTAGCAACGTGATTTCGCGCAGCCGGGCCAACCTGCCGTGGTAAAACTGCGGCAGCTGGTCCAGAACTGGTTAAAGCAAAACTCATCTCTCCTCCATGTTCTTTGTTCTAAGATTTTATCCCAATTGATGCCTTCTAGCAAGGTTCGTAGTTTGGGGCAGTTGGCTTATTTGAAATTCAGTGTCTTTGTATTCCCCTTATGTTTCCTATTTGTGTGATTTATACTGAAGCTAATTGACCAGTGATCGCTGTTTCCTAAATTGCCCCTTATATCCACATCCGTGATCAGGTCTGTATTGTTGTTAATCAGTAGGTCTAGTAACTAGGGATGCACCGATACTGGTATCGGTATCGGCGCCGATACTAGCCATTTTCGTGAGTATCGGTACTTGCAAAAATGCTCCGATACCGGAAAACGATACCGGAAGTGGCGTCGCTTGGTAGCGGACCGCCTCCTCCTCCCCTCCGGACAGTGCCTTCGCCTCCTCCTCCTCCCCTCGGGACAGTGCCTTCCTGCCTCCTTCTCCCTTCCGGACAGTGCCTCCCCCGCCTCCTCCTCCCATTGGCATCCCTAGGTGCAGGCCTGCCCATCCTAACAGCCCACGAGTGTTGTTTCCTTGCTGCACACCTCCCTCCTCCAGCTCTGACTTCCCACCACACAGAGCACTGGATCCAGGGTCTCCCTGGCTGGTTGCTGAGGCAGAGAACAGGGGGCTCTGTATGAAGACACTGTACGGGCAGTATCCTGTTGTACTGAGCAGCGGGGCTCTCTCCCTGTACCATGCCTTCAGTCCCTGACTGTCTCCTGTACCATGCCTGCAGTCTCTGGCGGTCTCCTATACCATGCCTTTAGTCCCTGACTGTCTCCTGTACCATGCCTGCAGTCTCTGACTGTCTCCTGTACCATGCCTGCAGTCTCTGACTGTCTCCTGTACCATGCCTGCAGTCACTTCTGCCTGTTGTCTCCTCCTTCCCTCTACCAGCTGTCACCTCTGCCCCCATGTCTCCCAATAGCCCTCCTATCCCCATCCCCCCCCCCCCAGCGATCACAGCCTTTTCCATCTAAACTCTCCCACCCCACAATCCCTATTTCACCCCACCCTCAACTACCTTGCCCTCACTTACCCCTCTCCTCCCACCCTGTTGGCAAGCCTTAGACAAATGCGCGGTTCCTTCCGCCTAGTCTATGTCGGGATAATTAAAATCCCCCATTACAAGAACACTTCCCATCCTTGCTGCTAATCCAAATTGTGATAGGAGGTTCATCTCCCCCTGCTCCCTCAGGTTAGGGAGGCTATAGCATACTCCTAGTATTATTTTCCCCTTAGTTTCATCCCTTTGGAGCTCTACCCATAATTATTCTACCTCCTCTTTAGCTCCCTTAGTGATGTCATCTCTCACATTCACTTATGTACATTATTCTTAAAATACAGGCATACCCCTCCCCCTTTTTTACCCTCTCTATCCCTGCAGTAAAGGGAATACCCTTGAATGGTTGCCAGCCAATCATGAGAGCTTTTAAACCAAGTCTCTAAAATTCCCACAAAATCGAAATCCTCCTCGTACAACAGTATCTCTAGTTCCCCCATCTTGTCCGCCAGGCTCCTGGCATCGGTGAACATGCCACGTAGTTTAGACCAGTCCCATACTGTCCTCTTATTGGGTGTTCCGAGATTGCAAATAGGACTTGTTACTATACTTACCCCGGGTTTATGTACTTTAATCAACCTACCACTAATGCCCCCAATACCACCCTCTGGAATATGTTCCGCGCTGACTATATCTACCTCTGGACCCTCCGCCCATCGCCTAGTTTAAAAGCCCCTCTAACTTTTCGGCCGACTTCACTCCCAGCAGATCTTCACCCTCCTCATTTAGGTGCAGTCTGTCCCTTCTATAGAACTGGTGACCGACTGAGAAGTCGGTCCAGTTCTCCAGGAACCCAAACCCCTCTTTACTACACCAGTTCCTCAGCCGCTTGTTTACTACTACCAGGGCCGCTGATAGAAATCATGGGGCCCCGTACAGCCTAACTGACGGGGCCCCCTTCAGCTCCACCCCTGGTCCTGCCCCTGGTCCCTCCTTCTGCCCCACCCCTGGCCCCTCCCCAGACCCTGTCTTGAAACAAAGTGCAGGTTTGTCTACAAGTGATATTTGAACAAAAGAGAACAGTTTGTGGGACTTTGTGTGAAGCACATTACTAACTCAGAACTGAACCAATTAAAATAAATATAATTATTTATTACAAAGGGTGTCTACCAACCAGTCCTATTTACATACTACAGATAGGTGAGAGTGCTTGGGACCTTTTATGCTCCCCCTCCTTCTTATGTGTTTTATATCTCTTTTTTAACATGATACAATCTTTGGCATTTCTTTTATAGATATCCCCCAAACTATGCATCTGCTCCTGATGAGTGGTAATGTAACCACGAAACGCGTAGAGCTTATCTACGATGCTACGTCACAGTTTCTATATTTACCGTTTGTACCAGAATACATCTCTACTATAACGAACCAAATCCTTATTACTAATATGTCTATATGATACCACTGCAATGCGGTCTACATGCCCTAGGTCTATCATTATTTTTCAATCATGTTGAGATATTTGTTCCAAATCATGAACTGTTCAGACTTTATCCATCGAGATCTAATATTATACTGTATCATTTTACCTATTTGATACCTTTATTATTTCTACCCAACTATGTTGAGATAATTGTCATTTACTATGAACTGTTCAGATTTTACTCATTGAGACCTATTACCATACCGTACCATGTTCATTGACTTGTTACTCTATTTTCAATGCTGTATCATGTTCATTGACTTGTTACTTGATTTTTGATGTGCATGTTCACCCTTTGTAATAAATAATTATATTTATTTTAATTGGTTCAGTTCTGAGTTAGTAATGTGCTTCACACAAAGTCCCACAAACTGTTCTCTTTTGTTCAAATTATCGGGGATGGAGGTATATAATTTATTATTGCCTCATATAAAGTCCCAGCCTGGCTCTAGCTCAGTCTTAGCCCATGTTTTTTTACAAGTGATATTTATTTTTCTCACAGCAACACAGGAAGGCCCCTTGCACTCTGGAATATTTACCCCCTTCATGACCAGGCCATTTTTTGCAAAACAGCACTGCGTTATTTTAACTGACAATTGCTTGGTCGCGCGACTTTGTACTAAAATGTATGTTTTACCCCACAAATAGAGCTTTCTTTTGGTGGTATTTGGTCACCTCTGTGTTTTTTACTTTTTGCATTTCTAAACAAAAAATAAAAAAACTATTTTGAAAAAATATATATTTTTTTTTACTTTCTGCAATAAAACTTATCCAATAAAAAACAAATCAAATGTCTTAAATAGTTTAGGCCAATATGTATTCTGCAACATATTTTTTGTAAAAAAAATAATCCCAAAAAGCACTTATTGATTGGTTTGCGCAAAAGTTATAGCATCTACAAACTATTTGATGTATTTATGTATTTTTTATTTATTTTTACTAGTAATGGTGGTGATCAGCGACTTGACAGTGGGACATGCCAATGCCATAATGTACTGCAGAGACAGTGCTACCCATGCCATGCCGCCAATGCCATATTGTGCTGCAGACAGTGCCACCCATGCCGCCAATGCCGTAATATGCTGCAGGCAGTGCCATCCATGCCGCCAATGCCGTAAATGTGCTGCAGACAGTGCCGCCAATGCCATATTGTGCTACAGACAGTGCCACCCATGCTGCCAATGCCATATTGTGCTGAAGACAGTGCCACCCATGCCGTAATATGCTGCAGACAGTGCCATCCAATGCCGCCAATGCCGTAAATGTGCTACAGACAGTGCCGCCAATGCCATATTGTGCTGCAGACAGTGCCACCCATGCCGCCAATGCCATATTGTGCTGCAGACACTGCCACCCATGCCGCCAATGCCGTAATATGCTGCAGACAGTGCCATACAATGCCGCCAATGCCGTAAATGTGCTGCAGACAGTGCCGCCAATGCCATATTGTGCTGCAGACAGTGCCACCCATGCCGCCAATGCCATATTGTGCTGCAGACACTGCCACCCATGCCGCCAATGGCATAATGCCATTGGCAGCATAGGTGGCACTGTCTCTGCAGGCAGCACATGCATTATGACATTAGCGTCATGGGTGGGACTGTCTGCAGCACATTTACGGCATTGGTGGCATGGGTGGCACTGTCTGCAGCACATTTACAGCATTGGCGGCATGGGTGGCACTGTCTGCAGCACATTACGGCATTGGTGGCATGCGTGGCACTGTCTGCAGCACAATATGGCATTGGCGGCATGGGTGGCACTGTCTGCAGCACATTACGGCATTGGTGGCACTGTCTCTGCAGACAGTGCCATCCATGCTGCCAATGCCATAATGTATAGATGCTGCAGCAGTAGTAGTAGATCTTGAAGCCCTCCCCAACCAAGCACACACCTGTGTAATTGTTAGCTGGGCCCCAGGAGTCACTTCCTCCATGATCCTGCTGCTGCCTGGACTTGAGGGTCCACAAACTAGTTAGATGGGATGCCTCTGCCATCTGCTGATGTCCTCTGCCTACTGCCGCCGCTGCTCGCCTGTCGCCTCACTGCCAGTGCTACTGCTAAATCTCACGCGGAGAGCGAGGAATCACTCCGCGGCACCACCAGGGGGACGGCGTGCATTGACACTACAGACGACGCGCTGGCCGGGATGAGGAGCGGGCGCGGAAGAGGTATTCTTCCACGCCCGAAATACAAGAAATAATCCCTCCCCTCTCGCAACCTGGTGTCTGTACGGTGGTCGGCTGGGTGTGGGAGGATGGTGTGGTATGGTGCTGAACGTAAGGGACTCTGATCACTCGCTGGAGGATTTTTTTTTTTTTTTTTTTACATTAAATTGCTTATCTGTTCAGGTTTGCCTGGGCTCCCCTGCTGGTCGGGCCCAGTACAACAGGGCCAGTTGTACTGGCCTATCAGTGGCCCTGACTACTACTACTAGGAGAATACTACCTTGGAGGTCCTCTTCCTCAATTTAGTTCCTAAGTCCCAAAAATCGTTCTTTAGGACGCTCCATCTGCCTCTGACTTTGTCATTGGTGCCAATGTGCACCATGACAGTCAGGTCTTCCCCAGCCCCTTCCAGTAATCTGTCCATCAGATCTGTGATGTGCCGAACCCGGGTGCCCGGTAGACAGTATTTAGTTTGACGCTTCAGGTAATTCTCACAGATTGCCCTCTCTGTCCTTCTAAGAATTGAGTCTCCTACCACCAGAACCTGTCTTTCCTTTCCCTTTGCTCCCCCCACTCTCACTGGAGGAGTTCTTCCCCTGACAGCTAGTTCCCGGCTCTCCTTTAGTATGGAGGGTCTTCTCAGTGTTGACAGTTGCTTCCCTAGATTCAGAACCTGGGCTTCCAGGGAAATAATCTGCTTACATTTTGCACAGCCGTATTCGCCCTCGATCAGATTATCAAGGAACGCATACATGCCACAAGATGTACACCGAGTCGCATCTCCACACCCGCCAGGCATCGTGCCTACTAATTAGATGAGGATTGGGGATTGTATCCTGTCTTAATTAACTAACAACTAGCTTCCTCACAATAATACTCAACAATACACAGGTACTCAACAATACGATACACAGGTACTCACAGCCCACGTGTACATACAGTCCACGTGCGCTCGCAGCCCACATGTACATACAATCCATGTGCACTCGCAGCCCACGTGTACTCACAGTCCACGTGCATTTGCAGCCCATGTGTACATACAGTCGACGTGCACTCGCCGCCCATGTGCACCCGCAGCCCACGTGCACTCACAGTCCACGTGCACTCGCAGCCCACATGTACTCGCAGTCCACGTGCGCTCACAGCAAACGTTTACTCGCAGTCCACGTGCACTCGCAGCACTTGTCTACTCACTCAGGCACTCACAATACACAGTTACTCCCAACACTCACAATACTCAGGTACTCACAATACACAGGTCACATATGAGCTAACAATTTACTAGCTCGATTTCCCTGCTCGTCGTTCGGTTGATTTCAGAAAAAAAAATCCACTTAGCATTGGTCTCAGCTTGTATCTTGTACTGCTGTATACATTTCTCCCTCCTTTATTTTTTACTTCTTGAAGGATCACCTATATACTGTCTCATCTGTTTGCACACATTTTTCAACTAGTTCCTCCTCCTCTTACCTATTAGTTTTCTTAATATATGCTATTGTGGATCTCAAAGCACCCCTCAGGAATGCCTTGAGTGCATCCCAAAAATTACCATCTATTGGTAAACCTCCATGGGCTTCTAAAAATATTCTCAATTGGTCTGGTATTCGATCGTTAATCCCCATCTGTGCTAACCAATATGTGTGTAGCTTCCATCCTGGGCATCTTCCCCTTAGACCCAAAGCCAATTCGAAAAGCAATGAAGAATGATCTGACACTCCTCGGGTAAGGTATATGATCGACTGTACCAATGGTAGGGTCTTAGTATTGCCCAACACCAAGTCTATTCGGGAGAGTGACCCATTTCCCATAGATGCACATGAAAATACTCTATTACCTGGGGGTTTAACCCACCATAGATCTATCCATTCCCACCCCCTCCCCCCCTCTACTAATTTCCAAAAAAATACCTACTCCTATTTATTTTTTCTGTGGGATTATTCCATGTTTATCTGCTACTGGGTCTAGTCACATATTGAAATCTCCCATACATATAACATAGGCATCTGGATATTGTGCCATAAACATTACTGTGTCTTTTACTACAGGTAAGGTGGCAGGTGGTGGGTTGTAGACACCCATAATTACATTACAATGAATACTTGTATATCAATGATATCAAAGTATTCCCTTAAACTGTAGGTATTTTGAAATCACAGGGCCAGAAGAGGATTCATATCACTTTTATGCTCATTCCGATTGCAAGCTAAAATAGGTGGACCGTTAAGTAAGTAACCGTTAAAGTAAGGGACAAATGGCAGATTTTGATTTCAGAAATGACAGATAAGAAATGGGAGGAGAAATGTTGAGGAACATTTGATGGTATCACCAATAGTTAATAATAAGTTAACACAATTGTATATACTGTAATACATTGGACATATCTTAGCTCTATTTGATTATATAAAATGGGTAGAAGGTCAACATCAGAATGTTTGCGGTGACATCAGAATGGGGCGGATTTTTGCCAATTGATTTGGTCTTGAAGAGAGGTAGTGGGTTATTGGAGACAAGTGATAAATAAGTATCCAAAGTAATTAAAAGACCTGTGCCATTTACTCCAGAAGTAAGCTTGTTGGGGGTGTTGATTGATGAAGAATGGTCAAGAAAAACAGAAAGGCTTGAAAACAGATTGGCATGAGGTAGATGCGAGTTAAAGCTCCTTCTATTAAAGAATGGATGAACGCAGTTAATCCTAATGGAGCGCATTCGGCGCAATACAAATCCATTATCAAATCAAATCAAATCAAATATTGTATCATATGAACAAATTATTTATGAAAACAGGGGAACCCCACAGAAGTACCAAAAGGTTCGGAGTACGGTAAATGGTGTAGTGAGGAAGTGATGGCTTGTAATTCTAAAATTCTAAGTATATCCATAGCGTGTGTTACGAATATCTTACTAATTGACAAATTTAAAAAAAAATTGTAAAAAAAATAATTTTCATTTTCTTTTCCCATTTTCCAAAAAGTTATGACATGAAATGAAATCTTCAAAGAATTCACAATGCTTCTTGGAAAATACCTTATGGTGTCTGCTTTCCAAAAAATGTGGTCATGTTGTATACGTTTGTACTATTCTGGCACTCCAGGGCCTCCAAATTTGCGATAGGTCGTTAGGAAAATAGATGCATCATTTATGCCTCTCACAAGCCAGAAGGTGCTCCTTGGCTTTTGGGCCCTTCTGTGTGGTTATTTTCTTTCTTTATTATCCAAAAACTTGTGGCAAAAAAAAGATAGCAAGCAATTGGGCTGCAAGTTTGAAAATGACTTGTTAAGCTATTGCTAGACTTGCCAGGCTTCACAAGTTAGTTGCACAATTGCAGCAAGTCGGCAATGCATGACTCTAAATCAACTTTCTTTGCAAACATTCTGCAAGTCTGCTGCAAGTTCTGGTTCAGTTATGTTGTGCAATATTCATCCCACCACAGGTGTTTTCTTGCTAGAGACTTGCCACACAAATTTGCTACAAATTGGAAAAGTGTCAACTAGAACTTCAAATGCTCTTCAAATGTACAACTTGCCAGTGAAAATGTGCAGTAAATTAACAGACTTACAATTAAACACTGCCACAGATTTATGGCAAGTTATCCTTGCTATCAGGGAACATGATCTTCAAAAGACTAACAATACCTATATGTTGGAGGGTCTACTTTTAAAAATTGGGTCTTTTTCTGGGTGTTTCCCCTGTCCTGGTACTTTAACCTCTTCAATACAGGGCACGTATACGCCTTCCTGCCCAGGACAATTTTGAGCTTTCGGTGCTGTCACACTTTGAATGACAATTGCGCTGTCATGCCACACTGTATCCAAACCACATTTTTATAATTTTTTTCCACAAATAGAGCTTTCTTTTGGTGGTATTTGATCGCCTATGAGGTTTTTATTTTTTGTTAAACAAAAAAATAAAACTTTTGCTTTTGTTTCTGTTATAAAATTTTGTAAATAAGTAATTTTTCTCTTTCACTGATGGGCACTGATAAAGCGGCACTGACTGGCACTAATAAGGCGGAACTGATGAGGTGGCACCAATGAGCGGGCACTGATGGGCACTGACGATGGGCACTGATATGCGGCACTGATGGGTGGCACTTATATGCAGCACTGATGGGCATTGATAGGTGGCACTGGTGGGCACTCATGGGTGGCGCAGATGGGCACTGATAGGCGACACTAATGGGCACTGATTGACTGAAAAGATGGGTACTTATGGGTGGCACTGATAGGCGGCACTGCTGGGCACTGATAGGCGGCACTGCTGGGTACTGATTGGCGGCACTGCTGGGCACTGATGGGCACTGATACACGGCACTGATGGGCATCCCTGAGGGCACTGGCAGTGGTAGGCATTGTCAGTGGGCACTGGCAGTGGTAGGTATTGTCAGTGGGCACTGATTGGCAGCTGTCTGGGCATTGATTGGCAGCTGCCTGGGCACAGATGTGCATTTCCCCGGGGGATCTAGGGGGGCATACCTGGTGGTCCAGTGTAGATGGCCATCTTGATGGTCCTGGGCGGCATGATGGTGGTTCTGGGTGGGATCCGAGGGGGGGCTGTGCTGATAAACAATCAGCACAAACCCCCCCTGTCAGGAGAGACGCCGATCGGCTCTCCTCTACTCGCGTCTGACGCGTCAGACGTGAAAGAGAAAAAGCCGATCACCGGCTTTTCCTATTTACATCGTAATCAGCCGTGATTGGACACGGCTGATCACATGGTAAAGAGTCTCCATCAGAGACTCTTTACCTAGATCGGTCTTGCGGGGAGTCAGACTGACACACCGCACCAACGATCACCACGATTCGTGCCCCCGTGGGTGCACAGCAGCTTAATATCCTGAGGACGTCATATGACGCCCAGTCAGGATATTAAAACCACTTTGCCGCCGTCATTCTGCTATATGGCGGGCGGCAAGTGGTTAACCACTTGTCGACCACCTACTGAATATTTACTGTGGCAGGTTGGCTCTATTGGGCGACATCACGTACCTGTATGTCATTTAGTGCAATAGCCACTGTGTGGCACACACTCCTGCTGGAGGCGCGATCACGCATCAATTGGAATCCGGGGAATCAGTGGGTCCAAGGGGACACGATGTACACCGGCCACCCACGAGCATTCCCCAGAGAAGCAGAAAAGCGATCTGCCTATGTAAACAAGGCAGGTTGCTGTTCTGACAGGGAAGAAGATTATTATCTTGTGTTCCTGCTAAGCAGGAACTCCGATCTCTGTCTTCATCCAGTCAGAGCAACCCCCACACAGTTAGAAAGCACTCCCTATGAGCGCACTTAACCCTTTGATCGCTCCTGATGTTAAACCCTTCCCTGACAGTGTCATTAGTACAGTAACAGTGCATATTTTTAGCACTAATCACTGTATTAGTGTCACTGGTCCCCAAAAAAGTGTCAAAAGTGGGGGCGCATGCGCGGCGCGAACGAGGAAGGACGCACAGGTTGAGAGCTCTGTGACAAGCGGAGACTAAAGCACTTCCCCGGGGCTACTCATACCGCTTTTTCAGCCTTTGTTCCACTCCGCACCCCCGGCGGAACACTCAGCGCATGCCGGGACCTAAAAATCGCCACAGTACACCGGCCCAAAAGTCCCTGACGACATATCTTCTGAGGGTGAAGGAACAAAGCGGGATGTCTCAAAATGGTGCCCAGAAACGACAGGCACAGACGCCACCACATGATGCAGCCTCATCCCCGGAACACTCCATGGTGGACAGTGAGTACTCCTTACAATTAACTAAGTCTGACCTAGATCAGAGCCTCACGCTAATGTATTACAAGGTTGCCCAAAAGTTTCAGTCTGAGCTGCACAAGTCCACTAATACCCTCTCCCTGGAGATTGCGGCCCTGGGCAGTAGGACAGACCTGCTTGAGACAAAACATGATGAGCTGACCCTGGTCTGTTTGGACCTCAGAAAGAACCATGAAGCCCTCTCAGTATCTAACAGTAGCACAACTACAGGCCCATATCGAAGATTTGGACAACAGAAACAGGCGTAACAATCTAAGGGTGAGGGGGGTCCCCGAATCAGTGACTGAACTCTTACCAACTATACAGAAGCTGTTCCAGTCCCTTCTGCCTGAGGCCCCACTCACGGCCTTTGCCTGCGATAGGATCCATAGGGCCCTACGTCCCCCCCCCCCCCCCCGAGAAGCCCCGAGAGATATTGTTCTATGTCTTAAGGATTTCTTGGTCAAAGAGGATGTCCTCAGAGCCTCCAGAAATATCCAAAACTTAAGACTGGATAATACACCAGTCCAGATTTACCCGGACATCTCCCCCACTACTCTGGACAAACGCAGGAGGATGAAGGAGGTCACCTCGGTGCTCCAGTCTGCCAGGATCCGCTACAGATGGGGTTTCCCCTTTAAACTGCAGGTACCCCATAATGGCACAACGTATACTGTCACCACGCTTCATGAAGGGAAAGAGATTTTGGTCAAACTGGGCCTCCTGAACGCTGCAACACTTCCACGCATGCCATCGACCCCACGCCACTCAGCTATCTGTGCTACCCTACCCCCCAGGAGAGACCGCCGGACCTGAGGAGTGAAATGTGACTAACCCCTTATTTTTATTCATCCGCCCCTTGTTTTCTGCACCCTCTTTTTATTTTCCCTAGCCTTTGGGTTGCCTCACTTGATGAACTCCAGCCAAGCTCCAAGATACCACCCTTCAAACACCTGAAGTCTCCCGCTTCAGAGCCAAGCCAAAGATTGATCCACCGGAATGTCCCCTAGCTCCTCTCCCGTCGAGTTCCGCAGGTTCCACAGGAGCTCATCTATGGTAGTGCTGGTAAGCCCCACGCAGGTATCACCGCGTACTGATATGAGTACTGTGTTACACTGCCGGGCTCTTGGGATTGGAGTTTTAGACCTAGAGGTCCAGGTTACTTTTTTTCTTAGGGTATTGGGGAGCCTTTCTCCCCATACCCCCCAAGACTTTGCAAAGCCATTTTTTGGTTAAGCATACAGTTTACAGTTTATGTCTGTTTTTTCTCGGTTTCTAACCCTTTTTTTCATTTTCTTTTTATGTTTATGATCTTGATGCTATTTCTACAAAGAGTTACCAACCTACTGCCTATGCTATGTATAAGTGCCTTATTCAATGGTTAGCACAGGTTGTCCTCTGGCCTGGTTTTGTTGCTGCTTTACGAAGGCGGCGCTGAGGTGCCCCTCTTGACTTGGACTCCCCCCATCCCCAAAGTTCCCCAATCCTAATGTATCATGAGTCTTAAAGTTTTAACCCATAATCTTAAGGGGTTTAACTCCCCACAGAAGTGAAGGAAAGCCATGAAGACATACAAATCCCTCGGGGCTGATATTCTCCTCTTACAGGAGACGCACTTCTCTACCAGCAATCACCCCTCCTTTTTTGACAAATCATTTAAGCAATGTTTTTTTACCACTTTTGAGTCCAGGTCCAGAGGGGCTGCCATTTTTATTAGAAGCTCTGTGTCCTTTCAGGTGCAGAGAATGTATATAGATCCACAGAGAAGGTTTGTTATAGTACAGGGCTCAACACAAAACAAGCCCCTGACCTTGGCCTCCGTTTACGCCCCCAATGCTTCTCAGGCCACTTTCTTTAAGGGTTTTTTCCTGTTGTTGGAAAAATTTCACTCCCCTCACATGATTGTAGGGGGAGATTTCAATCTGGTAGCACACTCCATGCTAGATAGAACACAAGGTAGCCAGACCTCCAATGCCTTCCCCAAATCTGTCCAGTACTTTCTCAAAGCTCAGCAAGTTTGGAGGGCCAATAACACAGGTTCTAAGGAATATACTTTTTACTCCTACCCGCACGAAACATACTCCCGTCTGGATTATCTGTATTGCACACCCACCTTACTCGCCAACTCAACCTCATCTACTATACACATATGCCCCTGGTCTGACCACAATATTGTTTCCAGTCAGATCTCATGCATAGGCCTCCCATATGCCAACAGAACTTGGCCCATCAATGACTCTCTTCTCACAGACCCCGTAGTACGCTCGCAATTGACGGACTGCCTCACTGAATACTTTAGACTGAACGATGTAGACAATATTTCCCCTACTACACTATGGATGGCCCATAAGTCTGTACTAAGAGGCTATCTCATTGAGATCGCCACCACTAGAAAGCGACAGAAGGCTCATGAAGCCCAACAACTCACATTAGACCTAGGCAAACTTTACCACAGACATAACCTGACACCCTCCCCAGACCTGCTGACCCAAATTAACGAGAAAAGGATAGCTCTCGACATGATACTCTCAGAACAAGCAGAAAAATCCCTTAGATGGGCGAATGCTCGCTTTCTCCTTCATAGTAACTCAGCCTCCACTATGTTTGCTCGCAAGCTAAAACAGCAAACCCGACCGACGCATGCGTATAGACTAAGGGACAAGAACGGCCATCTCACCTCTCGCCCTAAGGAGGTCCTACACATCTTTTCCTCTTTCTATCAGAAATTGTACTCATCCCCGCACCCCCCAGCCCCTAACCCCCCCCCCCCCCCCCCCCAATCTTGGTTAGACCTCTGGACACTCCCTCGACTGTCAGAGGATCAACTACAAATTCTGAACGCCCCATGCACCACCGAAGAAATAGCCTCCATTATATCATCCCTTAAACCCTCTAAGACGCCTAGCCCTGATGGATTTTCCGCCCACTTACTACAAGAAATTTGCGCATCCCTTACTCCCTAAAATGGCCAAACTCTATAATTTTATATTAAAAGGCAACCACTTTCCAGATGAGATGCTCCTGGCAAACTTGTCTCTAATACCAAAACCGGGTAAAGACCACACTCACCCTCAAAACTTCAGGCCCATATCAGTCATCAACAATGATTGGGCGAATGCTAGCGGACCGTTTAGCCTCGATAATTACCACACTGATATCCCCTGAACAAACGGGCTTCATACCCTCTAGGCAAATTACTGACAATATTCGCCTAGCCTCTAACATAATACAGGACGCAGACACCAACACTGGGAAGGTCTTGCTGCTAAGCTTATACATCAACAAGGCTTTTGACAGTGTCCTCTGGCCCTACTTGGAGTCGGTTCTGTCCAAATTTTGTTTTCGGTGGAGCATTTGTCCATGGGTTTAGAGCCTTGTATCACCATCCCCGTACAAATATCAAAATCCCAGGCTGTAACTCTGCATACTTCCCCTTGAATAGGCGCACACACATATACATCGGCAGAATGGCACAGACAGGCATAAGGGCATACAGGTACGTCCCTTTGAATATGCCGCCGTGCCATGCTCTGGTCTTAAGCCAGCAAAATGGTCCGGTCTGAAAGTGGTTAAAATTGAACTGCTTCTCATCCAATTTCATTGTGTGGCTGCTTGTCCTCTTAAGAGACCTTAGGTAAATAGTTTCTTCCAAAATTATGTCAGCATTTAAAGATTTATATATTGTGATCATATCCCCTCTTAAGCATCTCCTCTCCATGGAGAATAAGTTGAATATTTATGGTCTTGTTGTCTGTGGCACGTGTCTGTAGTAGATAAGTCAAGTCACAAGCAGCATCCACTTTGGCACTATATACTGTATATATTATATAATAAATATATATATATATATATATATATATATATATATATATATATCACAAAAGTGAGTACACCCCTCACATTTTTGTAAATATTTTTTTTTTATCTTTTCATGTGACAACACTGAAGAAATTACACTTTGCTACAATGTAAAGTAGTGAGTGTACAGATTGTATCACAATGTAAATTTGCTGTCCCCTCAAAATAACTCATTAATACCCATTAATGTCTAAATCGCTGGCAACAAAAGTGAGTACACGCACCCCTAAGTGAAAATGTCCAAATTGGACCCAATTAGCTATTTTCCCTCCCCGGTGTCATGTGACTCCTAATGCACACAAGTGCAATTTCCTTCCGAAAAATCTTGGATGGTTTTTCTGACGGAATTCCACTCAAGCTTGTCTTGCATACAGACGGTCACACAAAAGTTCTCTGAAATTTCGATCGTCAAGTGTTTCAGAGCATGCGTGATTTTTTGTGCGTCCGAATTGCATACAGACGATCACATTTTCCAATAGGAACTTTTCCCGACCGAAAAATAGAGAACCTGCTCTCAATCTTTTGCTGGCTGGAATTCCGCCAGCAAAAGACCGATAGAGCATACATACGGTCGCATTTTCCGACAAAAAGCTCTCATCAGAGTTTTGCTGGCGGCTTTTCCGATCGTGTGTACGTGGCATTAGTGTTACAAGGTCTCAGGTGTAAATGGGCAGCAGGTGTGTTAAATTTGGTGTTATCACTCTCACTCTCTTATACTGGTCACTGGAAGTTCAACATGGCACCTCATGGCAAAGAACTCTCTGAGGATCTGAAAAAAATTATTGTTTCTCTGCATAAAGATGGCCTAGGCTATAAGCAGATTGCCAAGACCCTGAAACTGAGCATGGTGGCCAAGACCATATAGTGGTTTAACAGGACAGGTTCCACTCAGAACAGGCTTTGCCATGGTCGAACAAAGAAGTTGAATGCATGTGCTCAGCCTCATATGCAGAGGTTGTCTTTGGGAAATAGACGTATGAGTGCTGCCAGCATTGCTGCAGAGGTGAAGGGTCAGCCTGTCAGTGCTCAGACCATACTCTGCACACTACATTAAATTGGTCTGCATGGCTGTCGTCCCAGAAGGAAGTCTCTTCTAAAGATGATGCACAAGAAAGCCTGCAAACGGTTTGCTGAAGACAAGCAGACTAAGGACATGGATTACTGAAACTATGTCCTGTTGTCTGATGAGACCAAGATAAACGTATTTGGTTCAGATGGTGTCCAGCGTGTGTGGGGGCATCAAAGTGAGGACTACAAAGACAAGTGTGTCTTGCCTACAGTCAAGAATGGTGGTGGGAGTGTCATGGTCTGGAGTAAGGATGAGCCCGGTGTTCGATTCGAACCCATGTTCGAATCGAGCACCGGGTGTTCGCTCGCTCGGCGAGCCCAGAACTATTGGGACCGCTCGCATCAAATTCGTGTGATGCGAGCGGCCCCGCAATGCATTGCGGCCCGCGCAGTGCAATGCTGGCTGATGATTGGCCAAGCATGCACTGTGACCCCCGCATGCTTGGCCAATCACAGCGCCGGCAGCGTGTCAGTGTGCTGCTGACTGCTGACAACAATATGTTCTTTATTTCTGGGGATATGTGTGTGCATGCTGTTAGAACAGCATTGCAGTATCACATCTGGGGGTGTCTATAGGTAGCCTGTGAAGGAGGGCAGGTTTCCTGTGCTTAGAACTTTCCCTGCAAAAAAGTGTCATTTTTGCAGGAAGAAAGCTATTTAAATCACTCGCGGCTAATGAATTGATGGCTCCTGTAACACAGAGAGCTGTCATTCATTAATAAAAAACAAAAAAAAAAAAAGCGTAGGGGTCCCCCCAAATTCAATAACCAGGCCCTTCAGGTCTGGGATGGATATTAAGGGGGATCCCAGCCAAAAAAAAAAAAAAAATGGCGTAGGGTCCCCCTCAAAATCCATACCAGACCCTTGAGGTCTGGTATGGATTTTAAGGGGAACCCTAGCCAAAAAAAATGGCGTGGGGTCCCCCTCAAAATCCATACCAGACCTTATCCGAGCACGCAACCTGGCAGGCCGCAGGAAAAGAGGGGGGGACGAGAGCGGCCCCCCCTCTCGCCTGAACCGTACCAGGCCACATGCCCTCAACATTGGGAGGATGCTTTGGGGGTCTAAGACCCCAAAAGCACCTTGTCCCCATGTTGATTAGGACAAGGGCCTCTTCCCCACAACCCTGGCCGGTGGTTGTGGGGGTCTGCGGGCGGGGGGCTTATCGGAATCTGGAAGCCCCCTTTAACAAGGGGACCCCCAGATCCCGGCCCCCCCCTGTGTGAAATGGTAAGGGGGTACAAAAGTACCCCTACCATTTCACCAAAAAAGTGGCAAAAATGGTAAAAAGGACAGGAGACAGTCTTTGACAATTCCTTTATTAAAATCTTCTTTCTTCTTTCTTCATCCTTCGGTTTCTTCATCTTCTCCTTCCTTCATCTTCTTCCATCTTCTTCTTCCATTTTCTTCTTCCTCCGATCCGCTTCTTCTTGCGCTGGTCTTCTCGTCCTTCTCGTCCGGCATCTTCTTCCGTCGGCGTCGGCGTCGGTGTCTCTGTCTCTTCTTGGGCCGCTCCGCGCAATGGGAGGCTCCCGCTGTGTGAGGCTCCGCTCCGTCTGACAGGTCTTTTATAATGGAGGGCACCTGGTGACCCCGCCCCCTCTGACGCACAGGGACGTCATGGGAATTCCATGATGGCTTTCCCCATGATGTCAGAGGGGGGCGGGGTCACCAGGTGCCCTCCGTTTTAAAAGACCTGTCAGATGGAGCGGAGCCTCACACAGCGGGAGCCTCCCATTGCGCGGAGCGGCCCAAGAAGACACCGACACCGACGCCGACGCCGACGGAAGAAGATGCCGGACGAGAAGGACGAGAAGACCAGCGCAAGAAGAAGCGGATCGGAGGAAGAAGAAAATGGAAGAAGAAGATGGAAGAAGATGAAGGAAGGAGAAGATGAAGAATCCGAAGGATGAAGAAAGAAGAAAGAAGATTTTAATAAAGGAATTGTCAAAGACTGTCTCCTGTCCTTTTTACCATTTTTGCCACTTTTTTGGTGAAATGGTAGGGGTACTTTTGTACCCCCTTACAATTTCACACAGGGGGGGGGGCCGGGATCTGGGGGTCCCCTTGTTAAAGGGGGGCTTCCAGATTCCGATAAGCCCCCCGCCCGCAGACCCCCACAACCACTGGCCAGGGTTGTGGGGAAGAGGCCCTTGTCCTAATCAACATGGGGACAAGGTGCTTTTGGGGTCTTAGACCCCCAAAGCATCCTCCCAATGTTGAGGGCATGTGGCCTGGTACGGTTCAGGCGAGAGGGGGGGCCGCTCTCGTCCCCCCCTCTTTTCCTGCGGCCTGCCAGGTTGCGTGCTCGGATAAGGGTCTGGTATGGATTTTGAGGGGGACCCCACGCCATTTTTTTTGGCTAGGGTTCCCCTTAAAATCCATACCAGACCTCAAGGGTCTGGTATGGATTTTGAGGGGGACCCTACGCCATTTTTTTTTTTTTTTTTTTGGCTGGGATCCCCCTTAATATCCATCCCAGACCTGAAGGGCCTGGTTATTTAATTTGGGGGGACCCCTACGCTTTTTTTTTTTTTCATTTTTTTTTTTTTTTATCAATGACTTTTTTTTATGAATGAGTTTCAATGAATCACTGTTCTCTGTGTTACGGGAGCCGTGAATTAACATTAGCCGCGAGTGATTTTAAATAGCTTTTTTACTTTCAAAAATGACACTTTGCGCAGAGACAGTTCTAAACACGGGAAACATGCGCCCCTTTACAGGCATACTATAGACACCCCCCAGGTACGAAATTTAAAGGAATATTACACTTTTATTGTTTCAATTTAAGCATTATTAAAATCACTGCTCCTGAAAAAACGGCCGTTTTTAAAAAAAAATTTTGCATTGATACATGTCCCCTGGGGCAGGACCCAGGTCCCCAAACACTTTTTATGACATTAACATGCATATTAGCCTTTAAAATGAGCACTTTTAATTTCGAACGTTCGCATCCATTATAACTAATAGGGTTCTAAAGCTCGCACGGACTTTAGGTCCGTTCGCGGGTTCTGGTGCGAGCCGAACGGGGGGGTGTTCGGCTCATCCTTAGTCTGGAGCTGCATGAGTGCTGCCGGCACTGGGGAGCTGCAGTTCATTGAGGGAACCATGAGTGCCAACATGTACTGTGACATACTGAAGCAGAGCATGATCCCCTCCCTTAGGAGACTGGGCCGCAGGGCATTATTCCAACATAATGACCCTAAACACACCTCAAAGATGACCACTGCCTTGCTAAAGAAGCTGAGGGTAAAGGTGATGGACTGCCCAAGCATGTCTCCAGACCTAAACCCTATTGAGCATCTGTGGGGCATCCTCAAACAGAAGGTTGAGGAGCGCAAGGTCTCTAACATCCACCAGCTCCATGATGTCATCATGGAGGATGGTAAGAGGACTCCAGTGGCAACCTGTGAAGCTCTGGTGAACTCCATGTCCAAGA
The DNA here is from genome assembly GCA_028564925.1 of Lithobates sylvaticus. Lineage (NCBI taxonomy): Eukaryota > Metazoa > Chordata > Amphibia > Anura > Ranidae > Lithobates > Lithobates sylvaticus. Next base: position 216,362,753 of record CM053027.1, on the reverse strand, counting down.
GGATTAAGGCAGTGCTGGAAAATAATGGTGGCCACACAAAATATTGACACTTTTGGACAAATTTGGGCATTTTCACTTTGCCAGCGGTTTAGACAGACATGAATGGCTGTGTGTTGAGTTATTTTGAGGGGACAGCAAGTTTACACTGTTATACAAGATGTACACTCAATACTTTACATTGTAGCAAAGTGTAATTTCTTCAGTGTTGTCACATGAAAAAATCTAATAAAATATTTACAAAAATGGGAGGGGTGTACTCACTTTTGTGGGATACTGTAGATATATATATATATATATATATATATATATATATATATATATATAGATATAGATGTGTGTGTGTTTTCAGAAACAAGTTTCAGGTCTATGAGAACACAGAATTGATAGCTTTCAAACATGATGGTTAGATAAGTCAGCGTTTTCCGAAGACCTTTTATGTTTTACTTTAACAATAGGACCTGTTACGGTCATTTAGTTTAGTTATGGGCAAATATTAACATAAGGTACAATAAGCAGCTCTGTGAATATTTATTAAGATAACTGATCTAGGCAGCTGCCCTTTGATCTAGTTAACCAGTGGTCATGTGATAAGGCACTACAATCTAGAGGGATTTCAGGGATACTCCTTCTTCTGTCATTGGAAAAGCTGATATGGTCCAAGTGGAAAGGGGCTTTAAAGTTAATACTATATGTCTGAAAATCTGGAGCTCCTAAATGCTCCCCTATGAAACATCACTAAGAACTTCACAAGAGTCAGACGTAATCAACTATACCTAAACTAAGATCAGGTTCCCATTCCCTGCAATCACGGGGTTAGAAGAAGGCAAAAAACAAATAAAGAATGGAACAATTCACTCCAGTGGGGAAAAAAATTCCTTCTGGATCCCCCAAGAGGCAATTCGATATTCCCTGGATCAACTACCACTACTACACTACTACATTATTACCTCTAAAAATTTGCATCCTTTTTTTTTTTTTTTTATGCATTTCAGAATGCACTAGATTGCAGTGTCTTATCACATAACCACTGGTTAACTAGATTCTTAACTAGTTTTTTTTTTTTTTTAAACAATCTACTGAGCTAGCCAGAACAGTTTTTGACGGAGTCTATTCCACATTTTCACAGCTCTTACTGTGAAGAAGCTTTTCCATATGTGAAGTTTAAATCTATTTTTCTCCAGATGTAAAGAGTGTACCCTTGTGCTCTGTAAAGACCTGAAAGCAACTAACTCTACACCAAGTTCACTACATTTTGATTTTATCCCCCTTAAATGTCTATTCTCAAGAGAGAATAAATTCAGTTCAGCTAATCTTTCCTCATAGCTGAGCTCCTTCATGCCTCTTATCAGTTTCCCCTTCTCTGCAACTTCTCCAATTCTCCGATATCCTTTTTGTGAACTGGTGCCCAAAACTGAACCGCACATTCCAGATGAAGTCTTACTAATGATTTGTACAGGGGCAACATTATGTCTCTCTCTGTGGAGTCTATACCTCTTTTAATACTAGAAAGTATTTTGCTAGCTTTAGAAACTGCAGCTTTGCATTGCATGCTATTATTAAATCTATGATGTACCAGAACACCCAGATCCAACATTGACTCCCCCAGCTATTCTCCTCCTAGTATGTATGATGCGTGCATATTTTTAGCCCATGGGTTCATCATTTTACATTTATCATCTTCATTTGCCAAATGGTTGTTCAATTAAATAGTTCAGGGAGGTCGGCTTGTAGGTTGGAGACATTCTCTAAGCACATTGTTCCACTGCATAGCTTGGTGTAATCTGTAAACACTAAAGTGGCACTGACCTGGACATTTTATAAATAAGCAACTCCTATCCTCAAATTGATTATGGTTCCAAATTAATAATAACTACTGCAGTAGGCAACAGACACAAACGATACGCTCAGCATCTTTCCAAATAACCGTTCTCCTTTATTATGACACATTTGAAGTTTTTTTATACACATGATTATGTAGGTATCACATTAATATTACAATTGTACGTTTATGGTAACAAGGGGCGTTACATAGGCAGACTAATTCTAATCAGGACTCAAAAGAATGTAAACATGTTCTGAAAACATTATTAGTGCCGTGTGCACAGTGAGGGCAGTGTGCAATACATACAAAATAGAATACAATTATATACAGAACTTACAAATTTCCATTACATCTCCTCTCTTTTGATCAATATTTTGATCACTAACCATACCTGCTATCACCTTTAACCACTTTCCGACCGGCGCACGACGATGTACGTCCCTTTTTTGAAGAGGGATATCTCGGTAACGGCAGCAGCTGCTGCCACAACCGAGATATCCATCTCTTCAGGCGCCGGTCGGCTGTCCGATAATGGTGGTCATTGCGGCGGATTCGCCGCGAGATCACCGTTATCGGCGGCGGGAGAGGTGCCCCCCCTCCCGCCGCTCTCCCGCGCCTTCCGCCGCTTACCGGAACCGTCGGCAGCGGCGGAGGCGATCGGGTCCTTTCCCCTGATGTGCATAGAGATGAGTGATGCTAAGATGGCCGCCACTCATCTCTATACCATAGGAGGGCGGAAGCGACGTCAAAAACGTCACTTCCGCCCATACCTCTTAAAGAGAAATTTACAAATGTAATTTTTTTAAATGACATTTTTTTTTTTTTTTTTTTTTAATTGAAGTCCAAATATGAGATCTGAGGACTTTTTGACCCCAGATCTCATATTTAAGAGGACCTGTCATGCTTTTTTCTATTACAAGGGATGTTTACATTCCTTGTAATAGGAATAAAAGTGAGCCAATACATTTTTTTTAAAAAAAAACTGTGTAAAAATAAATAAAATCATGAAAAAAAAATAAGAAAAACAAAAAAATGTTTTTTTAAAGCGCCCCGTCCCGACGAGCTCGTGCGCAGAAGCGAACGCATATGTGAGTAGCGCCCACATATGAAAACGGTGGTCAAACTACACATGTGAGGTATCGCCGCGATCGGTAGAGCGAGAGCAATAATTATAGCCATAGACCTCCTCTGTAACGCAAAATATGCAACCTGTAGAATTTTTTAAACGTCGCCTATGGAGATTTTTGAGTGTAAAAGTTTGACGCCATTCCACGAGCGGGCGCAATTTTGAAGCATGACCTGTTGGGTATCAATTTACTCGGCGTAACATTATCTTTCACAATATATAAAAAAATTGGACTAACTTTACTGTTGTCTTATTTTTTTATTCAAAAAAGTGAATTTTTTCCCAAAAAAGTGCGCTTGTAAGACCGCTGCGCAAATACGGTGTGAAAAAAAGTATTGCAACGACCGCCATTTTATTCTCTAGGGTGTTAGAAAAAAAACAATATATAATGTTTGGGGGTTCTAAGTTTTTTTCTAGCAAAAAAAACTGTTTTAAACATGTAAACACCTAAAATCCAAAACGAGGCTGGTCTTAAAGTGGTTAACCTGGAACCTCCACACGCTTAGGTGGACGTAGTCCTGGCCAAAGAGGCAAATAATAGCTGAGCAGCTTTTTTCATTACAAAATTACTTTTCATTGTGAAAAACAAATGATTAATTAGACATATTTAGAGTACTGGCTGTACACTCCTGTGGCCAGAATGGCCTTCCAGCTTAATTGTTGGTATGCTGACTTATCAGCATATGTAAACACAGACAATTCTACATAAAATGGAAGACGTACAAAAGACAAATATGACTTCAACATGGCTAAACTACATTTCAAATATATATATCCCTTACAATTAAAGTATTCAAATCAAAAAGTACCCTAGACTGTGATTGCAAGAGGGAAAAAAATCAAACAGAGATTTCTTTAATTTAGTAATTTTTGCAGTGTCTGGTGTGGATCCAGGTGACGTTTCCTTCAAGTTTTTCAAAACTGAACATGAAAGATTCTGTATTGGGTCTCCAAGCATTTCCTTATATATATAAATGTCTCTTAACAATCCACAAGTCACCTGGCTTTAGTTTTAGATCCTTCCAAACTTTTAGGATCTGGAATTGGAGAGAAAACACATAAAAGAGTTTGTCAAAAACCTATAAAAGATCAGCAACATTCTCTGTGAGATTCAAATGGAGGACTTCAGCTGCTGAGATAAAATATAAGCAAGTGAACACACTACCAAACCAAATCCCATAGGGAGAGAGTCCAACATCCCCTTAGGGGCTTGATAAAATATAAGAAAACATTCAGGCAAAAGTTTTCTAGTTTCTTACTCTACTTTGTCCGCTACATTGTAGACAGTGGGGGGTGTAAAAACAAAACTTCAAAACTTCTAGTAAGGACTATCCTATAAAAAAAATATTTCCTCTGTTACTCTCTGTAGATTCTGTACTTTGTACTTACAAACTACTTCTGATAACACTTTTTACTGTGGCCTTTGCAGTAGCATTTGCCACTGGATATCCAGAAAACATGTCCATACAGACAAAATACATACTCGTAAGATTCTGACTCGGGCATCTGGATATATCATTTTTTAATCTCTGAAAGGGATGTTCAGCTTTTGGTAACACCTTTGGTAACAGATAAAACAAGAAGTGGTATGTTATAAAAACATGTAAACAGGGGGTGACTAATGCGCAAACCACTCAGGGACAATATAGAATACAATAAATGTAAAAACTAAAACTACCCAAGCAGCAGCCACCATAAAAGTGTTCTCACACCCAATAATGATAAATAAGTAGATGGTAATGTGGCGCTTGCTAAAACTAATAAACACACAACCTTTTGAGACTTCCAAAGGTCTTTGGAAGTCTCAAAAGGTTGTGTGTTTATTAGTTTTAGCAAGCGCCACATTACCATCTACTCATTTATCATTAATGTTATAAAAACAACTGTGGTGAACCCTGGCTCTATTTCAAGCTCATTTACTAAGGCAACCATAACTGCTTGTGACTGATGACATGGTAGACATGTGCAATTCATTTCGTTTTTTTTCGTTTTTCGTTTTTATTTCGTTATTTTCGTTTGTTCGTTTTCGTACGAATGAACGAATCGTTTGAATCGTACGAATCCGATTAACGAATCATTCGAATCGAACGAATCCAAAAAACAACGAAAAAAAAAATAGAAACCACGAATGTACTAATGAAGAAAATCCGAAAAACGAACAGAAAATATTCGTACATTCGTAACTTTTTTTTTTTGTTGAATTGGTAATTTTCCATGTCCCTTACAATGGTGCTGCTAAACGTACTTCGAATGGATTGAACAAAAAAATTCGTAATTTTTTTTTTCGATTCGTAACTTTTTTTTTCGATTCGTAACTTTTTTTATTTTTTTTTTCGATTTGTAATTTTCCGTGTCTCTATTGAACAAAAAAATTCGTACATTCGTAACTTTTTTTTTAGATTCGTAACTTTTTTTTTTGGATTCGTAACTTTTTTTTTTTTCGATTCGTAAATTATTACAATGTAATAATAGCATACACATTACATAAAATTATGAATTATGCTCCGATTACCAATCTACGAATGTTACGACTGTACAAATAAATACGAATGCGTCCGAAAATTAAACTAACGAAAAAACGAATCAACGAAAAAATAACTCTTACGAATGTACGAATCGTTACGAATACGAACACCGAAGACTAACGAATGTACGAATCGTTACGAATCCGAACACCGACGACTTACGAATGTATGAATCAACGGAAACGAAAAAAACGAAACTAAAAAAAACGATTTTTTTTCGGAAACGAAAAAAAAAAAAAAAAACGAATTTTTTTGTTGTGCACATGTCTATGACATGGTCCATGTGTCAAGCTGGAGGGAAAAGAGTGACTGGCAGACATAAATGATCACTTTTTCCAAAGTCCTGTTTCATAAGAAGTTGCCCCCTGTGGACCACTTGTTCTACTCGTAATCCCAGCTATACTGGGCCAGAACTAGAGTGGAATCTGTGAGTTGCACAGACCCAGCAAGTGTCCGGGGCTGTAAATGCAGCATCCTTAGTTGCCTGGTCTGCTTTCATGTGAGTTTTAATGTTAGTATGGCTACCTCAGCAAGAACCTGGAAGGCTGAAAACAGCCGATGAAATTAACTTAGCATGCTTTATTGGTTTACCTGCCGAAGTAAAAACAAACTTCTGGCCCTTCAAATGGAACCAAAAGCTCTCTATATCTCGACTATCTATATAAATATATATACTCTTTTTATAGCTCACAGGCTTTGCTAAAACATGGAGCTCTGCTTCTTGAGCTGGGGAAAAAGGATCCAATGACTCTGAATACAAAGTATCCTTCTGGGTGATAAACTGCATACTCAGTATAAAACCAGGAATAACACTACAAAAAATATAATATCTGAATTAGAATCACTTGCAGAATTGAGCGATAGTGATTTGTGGGGAAATCCGTCATCAAACACTAAGCCTGGGTTCAGACTAGTGTGTTGCGATTTCAGGGCCCTGTGTGACTGCGCAGTGAAACGCCGGCTGTTCTGCGGATTGTCCGCGTTTTAGGTGCGAATCAGCTGCTAGCTGAATTCGCAACTCATTTTACTACTTCTAAGGGGGAAATCCACGGCAAATTTTTTATAAAAAAAAACGGCATGGGTTCCCCCTCCAGAGGCATACCAGGCCCTTAGGTCTGGTATGGATTTTAAGGGGACCCCCTACGCCAAAAAAACGGCGTGGGGGTCCCCTCAAAATCCACACCAGACCCTTATCCGAGCACGCAGCCTGGCAGGTCAGGAAAGGGGGTGGGGACGAGCGAGCGCCCCCCCTCCTGAACCGTACCAGGCCGCATGCCCCCAGCATGGGGGGGTGGGTGCTTTGGGGAAGGGGGGCGCCCTGCGGCCCCCCACCCCAAAGCACCTTGTCCCCATGTTGATGAGGACAAGGGCCTCTTCCCGACAACCCTGGCCGTTGGTTGTCGGGGTCTGCGGGTGGGGGGGGCTTATCGGAATCCGGGAGCCCCCTTTAATAAGGGGGCCCCCAGATCCCGGCCCCCCACCCTATGTGAATGAGTATGGGGTACGATGTACCCCTACCCATTCACCTAAGGTGTAAAGTGTAAATAAAAAAAAAACACACAAATTTTTTAAAAATATTTTATTGCACTGCTCCGGGGGTCTTCTTCCGTCTTGGGGGGTCTTCTCGCCGGACTCCTCCGCTCATTTACCTAGCTCTTTTACCAAGCAGAGAAGCCCAGCTACCTTCTTCGTCGTCGACGCCGTCATCTGGGGGTCTCGATCCGCCTTCGGGGGTCTTCCGGGGTCTTCCAGGGTCTCTTCTGTTCTTGCCGCTGTCGTCGTTTTCTGCGCCGCCGCCTTCTTCTTCCTCCTCTTCTTCTTCTTCCGATGTTGACTAGTCGCTGTCTGTGGCCGGAATGCCAGAGCCGCGCTGTGCTGGGACTTATATAGGGACAAGGGGACAGGGTCACATGCTCATGACACATGGAGGATGCTGGGACTGTGACATCATATGTGGGCGGGGTCACCATGTGACATGAGCAGTGCAATAAAATATTTTAAAAAAATTGTGTGTTTTTTTTTATTTACACATTACACCTTAGGTGAATGGGTAGGGGTACATCGTACCCCATACTCACCCACATAGGGTGGGGGGCTGGGTTCTGGGGGCCCCCTTATTAAAGGGGCCTCCCGGATTCCGATAAGCCCCCCGGCCGCAGACCCCGACAACCAACGGCCAGGGTTGTCGGGAAGAGGCCCTTGTCCTCATCAACATGGGGACAAGGTGCTTTGGGGTGGGGGGCCGCAGGGCGCCCCCCTTCCCCAAAGCACCCACCCCCCCATGTTGAGGGCATGCGGCCTGGTATGGTTCAGGAGGGGGGGGGCGCTCGCTCGTCCCCACCCCCTTTCCTGACCTGCCAGGCTGCGTGCTCGGATAAGGGTCTGGTGTGGATTTTGGGGGGACCCCCACAACGTTTTTTCGGCGTAGGGGGTACCCTTAAAATCCATACCAGACCTAAGGGCCCGGTATGCCTCTGGAGGGGGAATCCATGCCGGTTTTTGTTTCAAAAATTGGGCGTGGACTTCCCCTAAAGAGGTGGTACAATGACTTGCGAATTTGTGTTCAGAACGCAAGCCAGGTGCGAATCAGATGCGCGCCCATAGAAGATAATGGGCCTGAATTCGCACCTGATCCGCACCGAAGACGGTTGCGTGTTTGTGTCAATTCGCATTGCGCATGCACCGGACATGTGTAAACGTGCCCCATAGAAAACAATGGGTTTTCAAATGTCCTGCGAATTCGCAGTATTTTGCCCCGCTGCGAATTCGCTATAGTGTGAACCCAGGCTCAATCGACAAATTCTGCAACTGAGCAAATTTCTGTGTTTTGGATTTGATTACATTATTGAATCATTTTTATAGTTATTTATTATATTATAATTCATGATTTTGAGTTTCAAACTTTATCATACCCAGGATTAGGGATGGGCCCGGTGTTCGATTCGAACCCATGTTCGAATCGAACATCGGGCGTTCGCCCGTTTGGCGAGCCCAGAACTATTTGGGCCGCTCGCATCAAATTCGTGTGATGCGAGCGGCCCGCAATGCATTGCGCCAGTCGCAGTGCAATGCTGGCTGATGATTGGCCAAGCATGCACTGTGACCCCGCATGCTTGGCCAATCACAGCGCCGGCAGCGAGGAGAGCCATAATTGGCTACAGGCAGGATGCCTGTAGCCAATTATAGCTCAGGGGCTTTAGTACACGCCCCACGGTATAAGAGGCCGCCGCAGCGGCGGCCTCGCATATTATGTTTCAGTGTCAGCGTGTCAGTGTGCTGCTGACTGCTGAGAAAGTGAGAATATGTGCTCTATTTCTGGGGATTTGTGTGTGCGTGCTGTTTGTACAGCATTGCAGTATCACATCTGGGGGGTGTCTATAGGTGGCCTGTGAAGGGGGGCAGGTTTCCTGTGCTTAGAACTGTCCCTGCAAAAAGTGTCATTTTTGCAGGAAAAAAGCTATTTAAAAGCACTCGCGGCTAATGAATTGATGGCTCCTGTAACACAGAGAACTGTCATTCATTGATAAAAAACAAAAAAAAAAAGCGTGGGGGTCCCCCCAAAATCAATAACCAGGCCCTTCAGGTCTGGGATGGATATTAAGGGGAACCCCAGCCAAAAAAAAATGGCGTAGGGTCCCCCTCAAAATCCATACCAGACCCTTGAGGTCTGGGATGGATTTTAAGGGGAACCCTAGCCCAAAAAAATGGCGTGGGGTCCCCCTCAAAATCCATACCAGACCCTTATCCGAGCACGCAACCTGGCAGGCCGCAGGAAAAGAGGGGGGGACGAGAGCGGCCCCCCCCTCCCGCCTGAACCGTACCAGGCCACATGCCCTCAACATTGGGAGGATGCTTTGGGGGTCTAAGACCCCCAAAGCACCTTGTCCCCATGTTGATGAGGACAAGGGCCTCATCCCCACAACCGTGCCCGGTGGTTGTGGGGGTCTGCGGGCGGGGGGCTTATCAGAATCTGGAAGCCCCCTTTAACAAGGGGACCCCCAGATCCCCCCCCCCCCCTGTGTGAAATGGTAAGGGGGTACTTTTGTACCCCTACCATTTCACCAAAAAAGTGTCAAAAATTGTAAAAATGACAGGAGGCGGTCTTTGACAATTCCTTTATTAAAATCTTCTTTCTTCTTTCTTCATCCTTCGGTTTCTTCATCTTCTCCTTCCGTCATCTTCTTCCATCTTCTTCTTCCATTTTCTTCTTCCTCCGATCCGCTTCTTCTTGCGCTGGTCTTCTCGTCCTTCTCGTCCAGCATCTTCTTCCATGGCGTCGGTGTCTCTTCTTGGGCCACTCCTCGCAATGGGAGGCTCCCGCTGTGTGAGGCTCTGCTGCGTCTGACAGGTCTTTTATAATGGAGGGCACCTGGTGACCCCGCCCCCTCTGATGCACGGGGACATCATGGGGAATTCCCTATGGCTTTCCCCATGACGTCAGAGGGGGGCGGGGTCACCAGGTGCTCTCCGTTATAAAAGACCTGTCAGACGGAGCGAAGCCTCACACAGCGGGAGCCTCCCATTGCGAGGAGCGGCCCGACAGAAGAACAGATGCCGACGCCATGGAAGAAGATGCCGGACGAGAAGACCAGCGCAAGAAGAAGCGTATCGGAGGAAGAAGAAAATGGAAGAAGAAGATGGAAGAAGATGACGGAAGGAGAAGATGAAGAAACCGAAGGATGAAGAAAGAAGAAAGAAGATTTTAATAAAGGAATTGTCAAAGACCGTCTCCTGTCATTTTTACAATTTTTGACACTTTTTTGGTGAAATGGTAGGGGAAAAGGGGGGGCGGGATCTGGGGGTCCCCTTGTTAAAGGCGGGTTCCAGATTCCGATAAGCCCCCCGCCCGCAGACCCCCACAACCACCGGGCACGGTTGTGGGGACGAGGCCCTTGTCCTCATCAACATGGGGACAAGGTGCTTTGGGGGTCTTAGACCCCCAAAGCATCCTCCCAATGTTGAGGGCATGTGGCCTGGTTGAGGCAGGAGGGGGGCCGCTCTCGTCCCCCCCTCTTTTCCTGCGGCCTGCCAGGTTGCGTGCTCGGATAAGGGTCTGGTATGGATTTTGAGGGGGACCCCACGCTTTTTTTTTGGCTAGGGTTCCCCTTAAAATCCATCCCAGACCTCAAGGGTCTGGTATGGATTTTAAGGGGGACCATACGCCATTTTTTTTTTTGGCTGGGGTTCCCTTTAATATCCATCCCAGACCTGAAGGGCCTGGTTATTGAATTTGGGGGGACCCCCACCCTTTTTTTTTTTTTCTTTTTTTTATTTTTTATCAATGACTTTTTTTTTTATGAATGACTTTCAATGAATGACTGTTCTCTGTATTACGGGAGCCGTCAATTCACATTAGCCGCAAGTGATTTTAAATAGCTTTTTTTCTTGCAAAAATGACACTTTTTGCAGGGACAGTTCTAAGCACAGCAAACATGCGCCCCTTTACATGCATACTATAGACACCCCCCAGGTACGAAATTTAAAGGAATATTACACTTTTATTGTTTCAATTTAAGCATTATTAAAATCACTGCTCCTGAAAAAACAGCCGTTTTTAAAAAAAAAATTTGCATTGATACATGTCCCCTGGGGCAGGACCCAGGTCCCCAAACACTTTTTATGACATTAACATGCATATTAGCCTTTAAAATTAGCACTTTTGATTTCGAACGTTCGCATCCATTATAACTAATAGGGTTCTAAAGCTCGCACAGACTTTACGGGGGGGGGGGGTGTTCAGGTCATCCCTACCCGGGATGTCTAATAGACTCTTGTTTGGACAGATTTAAGTGAGTTATTCCTAAGAATTACAGGCCTACAATATAAAACGCCAAATTTCCATGCAAAATAATTGTACCGCTTTCAGCACCTAAAAACAGAAATAATCATACCGCCAGGGAGGTTAACTTGCATATTAGCTGTGTGAGGGGAATTGTGTTAAATGCTAAATGAATGTATACTTTATCCACAGCCACTCCTTTGTCTATGTTTTTGCTTATTCCTCATAACAAAAGAAAGCAGATTTGTTTGAAAACTTCATTTTTTTTATGAATTCATGCTATCTATTACTTAAAATTATTGTTTTCTAACAAAAACTCTTTGGCCTTTTAATAAACTCTCAAGTATCTTCCTGACTATAGAGTTAAACTAACTGGCCTGTAATTACTTAGTAAAGACTTTGATCCATTTTTAAATATAGGCATTAAATTGGCCTTGCACCAATCTAGTGGTACCACACTAGTCATTAACCACTTTAAGACCAACGTGTTAAACACTTTTCCTGCAACAGTCATGCAACACTGTCGCATAGGGATTTGTGTATTTACACACAAATCTCTGTGCTGGAGCTCGTGCACGTGATCGCGCATAGCCGGCGGTCGTGGATGTGTCAAAAGTTTCAGATCTGTCTGCCGCAATGTCTCAATACCGCTAAAAATCACAGATCACCGCCATTACTAGTAAAAAAAAAAAAATGCCATAAATCTTTCCCATAGTTTGTAGATGCTATAACTATTGCGCAAACCAATCAATATACGCTTATTGCGATTTTTTTTTTTAATAAAATATGTAGAAGAATATATAATGGCCTAAACTGATGAAGAAATTCGTTTTTTTTAAAAAACATTTTGGGGATATTTATTATAGCAAAATAAAATTGTCGCTCTTTTTTTGTGTATAAATGAAATAAAAACCGCAGAGGGGATCAAGTAACACCAAAATAAATCTCTATTTGTGGGAAAAAAAGGAAGCAAATTTATTTTGGGTACAGCATTGCATGACCACGCAATTACCAGTTAAAGCGATGCAGTGCCAAATTGTAAAAAGTGCTCTGGTCAGGAAGGGGGGTAAAACCTTCCGGGGCTAAAGTGGTTAAAGTGACTGTAAAGCTTTCTTTTAACAAACATGTCATACTTACCTGCTCTGTGTAAGGGTTTTGCATAAAGTGGCTCTGATCCTCCTTTTCTGGAGTCCCCAGTCGGTGCTCCTGGCGCCTCCTCTTCTCGAGTGCCCCCACGAATGGGGCACTCGTGTGGGCCCGAGTCCTGCCGCTGCATCCATTGACACAGACAGCAGCATGCGGCCCGCCTCCGGCTCCCGTGTTACTGGATTTGATTGACAGCAGCGGGAGCCAATGGATCCTGCTACTATCAATCTATCCAATGAGGACCCAAGAGAGCGGCTGGAGCTGCTGTGTTCGCACCCGACAAGGGAACGATGGGGCTCAGGTAGAAAAAGGGGGGTTCTGCAGCACAAAAGGTTTGCATTAAGGTGAAGAACCGTGAGGGTTTACAACCCCTTTAACTGACTACTGTCCAGCTCCATGTACATACCTGTTTTTCCTCCACATCAGCAGCTTGTGTGCATCTACTAGAGCTCGCACTGACGAGCCTAGTGATCAATGTCAGAAGATAATGACCAGGTCAGGACCAATAAAATTGGCAATGTGCCATGTAATTGCTGTGACCTTTCACAGCGATCACACAAGTAAAAAGACTGCAAACTGCAAACCTAAAATCTTTGATCCATTCCTTCTCACAGAGATCAGCTGTGGGAGGGAACTGAATGTTTCCTACAGTCATTGGGACTGTATGAAGCATTCAATGTGTGGAAAACGACTGCCCCTTATTGAGGAGGCAACTAAAATGGTGAGAAACGATTTGTCCTCCTACCATTTCTACTAGAACACACGCTGTATGGCCACATGGACTATGCACTGAAGACATAGCAGCAGGAGGACAAATGCTATCCCAGGGTCATCATAAACCTCTGCCTATTGCTTGCATCCCTGATATGTCTATCCAAGCTGCTCACGTACAGTCCTGCAACTCAAAGATATTATTTGACAACTGTGTCTCAGGTGCTGCACTCTGATTTTTATATCAGGATAAAACCTGCCTTGGTTTTCTCTACTGTTTTGGTAACTGTGTCTGTAGATGCTACACACTGTGCCATTGGCCAATTTTTACCAAGCTTATCTGCTTTAGATGTAATTAGACATTCCCTAACTTATAGAGCTCTGTTGCGGCTACTACTATCTCTGGTCAAAGCAGACTTGGTATCACTTGAGGGGGGCGGCAAACAACCTAAGCAGCACACACCTACCCCCCCCGAATGGCAGACAAATACCCCCATCCCCTGGAATGGCACATCCGGCACTTACGCCCCTCGTGGCGGGTGGCAGGCAGCGGGTGGCTGGCAGCGTGTAGCGGCTCGGCTCTGAGTCCTCTCCTCCATTGTGATGGGTGGCAGGCAGCATGACGCGGCTCGGCTTCGAGTTGTGGCATCCATGGCGGTTTCCAGCTGCTCTCCTCCTCCTATGCATCCAATAGGATCGCCTGTCCTTTTGGCCAATCGGGTGACCGGTGTCAAAGCCTGCTTCCTGATTGGCCGGGAGGAGGATCAGTGTTACAAAAGCGAATATTCATTCGCTGTTGTAACACACCTAGGTGGGATCGGAGCGCACCCTCTGCGACCCAAGCCCACCCTATATTGAAGCCTATTAGAGCCTCTGGCTTCAAAAAAAGATCCCTCCGCATTGGAATCCATGCGCCGGTGTCCTGAAAGGGGCCGGACGCATGGATAAGGGAGGAGGCAGATGGACAGGGGGTGGCGCCCATGCGCCCTTAATGGACGGCCGCCCCAGATGGGGACACTCAGGCAGATTCGCTCCTGAGCCACCCTGTCTGTGTCTATTGACTTCCTGTCTGTGCTACCTTGTCACAAAGTTTGATTGACAGCAGCAGGAGCCAACGACTCCCGCTGCTATCAATCTGCCCAGTGAGGAGAGGGACAGCAGCGAGAGCCGCTGCTCTGGTGTACATCGCTGGATCGAGATTGGGCTCTGGTAAGTATAGGAGGAGGGGGGGCTGGGGAGATCCTGCAGCACAGAAAGTTTTTTAAGGTAAAACCTTCAGCCTTTACAACCACTTATATACAGTACAATAACCCAAATGTATAACTTAACTAAACTAAGAGATTGCGAAACCAAACAAATAGGGAAATATAATTCTATCCTGTCAATATCCTGAAATATTCACAGTTGGTAAGTATCGAAACGTGTATGGTTATAGAAGCAAGTTAGACCTGACATATAGCAAATAATATTGATCTAGGGGAGCAACTAAAATTATTTATTGTTGATGCTGAGAGTCCAGTGGAACAAGTAAGAGAAGTTGCTGTAATTTATAGTGTTTGCATTTATATTTGTTTTTTATTGCTAACTAAGGTTTGTTTAATGTTCCTGTAGTGTGTCTGGGTTGTGAGTTTCCTCTCCACATTCATCCTTGGGCTTCCATATGGAGTAGCTGTCGGTGTGGGCTTTTCTGTGTTGGTTGTCATATTCAATACACAATTGTGAGTATTTTTCAAATTATCTTTGCTTTTCCTTCAAAAAGATAGTATACATCTATGGTACAGAATGCATTTTAGGTTGTATTGGTGATGTTGACAGCATGTTCTGACATTCATTTCCCATCCTTTTCAAAAATAATAATTTTCATAATAGAGACAGGTGCCATAATTCATGACACAAGGCAGGTCAGTTTCAATTTTTTATTGTTCAAAGAATATGAAATAGCCATGGGTCTTCCATGGGCTCTTAAACAACTATAACCTATTCAATATATGACAAGAATTTAACCTCTTGCTACATGACTACACCAATTTAGCCTTCACAATACCAATTCTAGAATAGACTATATCTTGAATCAATGAAACAGTCTACCTCAAATAACCAGGCAACAATATCAACAGGTCCTTGAACAGACCATAACCCAACCATCATCCTATGCCACACTTCCTCCCCACCACACCCTATCTTGGCTACACAGCAACTCCGTTCTATCTTATCATGATAAAGTTACATAGTCTGGTTAAAAAAAGTCTAGTTCACCCAATATAGCAGATTATATTAATTGCCTGATCATGATCCCTTCCCTTTGAACTTAAGCATAATTTTAAGTTTTTTTCTTAGGCTCAGTTCACATATGAGCCGCATTCGACTCACAGCAGGGGTCTGGTACATGCTGGTTCACCGTTTCAGGTCGAATTTTGGGCTGAATTCATACCTGAAATGGACCTCAAGATCCTGACAGGGGAAGGGGGAGCCGTGGACGTTTCAACTAGCTGCCCGGATCCTGGCAGCACATCTGAGGCTATCCAGCACCACGCACAACGTGCAGATCCTAATGTACTAGAGTCCAGTCCAGTCCAGCCAGGACACACAAACACACACGAGCAGGATACAGGGGGGAAGAGAGTGAGGACATCACACAGCTGTCATGATAATGTGTTTCGGAGGCATGGCCTCCTTCCTCAGATCATGCCCTGTGGTGGATAGCCTCAGATGTACTGCCAGGATCCAGGCAGCTAGGTTGAACGTCCACGTCTCCCCCTTCCCCTGTCAGGATCTTGAGGATGGATATAGGAGTGCGGGCACAGTGGAATCCTTATGCTGTATCTATCTTCACACAATTTGAGATTGACCATTGTAGTGTTTTTAACTTTACCATATTAAAGCCGAGTTACACTAGGGCGGCTTTGCACTCTCTTTTGTGTTTTGTCTAGATATAAAATAAAGAGACTGTTTAATTTCTTTTACCCTTTAGTGATCTCCAGTTGGCTTAGAATAGCCCTCTTTATGTCTAGGTAATGGAAGGCTGTTTCCTTTTGGATTGGGTAATAGGTTGGAAAGATAATTGTTAAAAAGCCTTGAGCACAACTGTTAAATTAGATGCTAGAGGTTGACTTCTGGAAAAGGATTTGAAAGTGTTTTTAACAAAATTGACTAAAGGATAAACCTGAACTGTAAAAATGTAGACAGGGCAGCTGCCTGTACTTTAAATGTATTTACTGGATTATCTGCCCTCTATTTTGGGAACTTTAGGACTGAAGGCAGTATACCATGCAGTTAATGGTTGCTCCTGGAAAGCCACATATTGACTTTCTCATATATGGCTGTAGCACTAACCCCCGAAGGAGCTGCTGGTTTTATTTGGGCTAACCGTTACCTCACCTGCTTGGATCTCCGTCTTGGGGATCCCGTGGAAAGTGGCCCAAAGAATGTTGAAACTGACGCTAAATCCTCTTTTGGGTTATTTATTTAGAAAAAGAACAAAGTCTCTCAATACTCAAGAGGGTTAGGGGTGAGTTCAGGTACTGAAATTGCAAGGTGAATGTATTAGAAGATTCCAGAGAATAAAACTGTTCCACAAACTGGATTCAACAACCCCCGGATAGACCTCTCTCACTAGGCCTAGCAGCCGGTGGTATGATCAGCAAAGTCTCTGCCACAGACTTGTAAGTTACACTTGAGCGTTACTGAGGGATTTGGATGAATTTAAAGATTTAACATACAGTACCAGTTTCTCTCAGCCGACCCGGCGTTACCGTATGAGTGTTGATCAAGGTTGCGTCCTTCAACTAAGTCTCCAGGCTCCTCCAGAGAAGCCAGGCTTGCGCACGGCCTTCTCCTGAAAGAGTCCTCCCCTGGGGTTCTTCAGTTGCTGGGCCTCTCCCTTCGGATTAGACGGCACCGGACCTTCCTTGGATCAGTAGGCTCTGAAATTTGCTCGGACCTATCCCTACAGTTGCGTTGCCTCGGGCCAGCCAGCCCCGAGACACAGGATGCATGGTTCCACACCTCAGGCCAGGAGGGCCATAGGGCTGGGTCAGGAGGACCACCAGAACCAAACAGACAGAAAATAATCATCCCCCGCCAACATGAAGTCGGTACCTTAAATACCACCCCCAGAAGCACAGCAGGAGAACACTCCCACTGGGCTGGTTCCGAGAGATAAGTGGCATTCAATGCATCCAGCTAGACTGCGTTTCTACCCTTGCTGGCAGTGACAGCGACACCTGCGGTCAAGGAGAACTCAGTGCAACCCAGCTGGACTGGTACTGAAACCAGAAATTTTGAGAAATTATCCTGAAGCCCAACTGTGGCTTCAGGCAACTTATTTTTAAAGAACAATAGCGCCTGCTCGTCAGGAGCCAGCGCTACATGGCATTATTAACTTTCTTCTTTTTTACCAATTACTTGAGTGCACGGAGTGCAGTACTGGCCTTTTATAAAAAAAAAGTCTGGTATAAATGGCAGAATCAAAAGAGGGGACTTGCTTATTTTTTGAGGCTAGTAAGCGGCGATCAATATTACACTGGCTCTGTATGTCCAAACTTTCTGAATTTAATTTGGAGAACAGAGGGAGAGGAGGGAGGACATAATCCTGGCTCTATTTCCTCTAGTGAGTAAAATTTTCTCAGTTGGGTGATTGCTTTGGATGCCCCTCTTCTTTGATTTCTGTTGAAATATATGGCGATTTAGCTGCTTTTCTGACTGCTTTAACTCCTTCCTGTCTGCTAGTTCAAAATCCCTTTCAGAGGAAAATGTCATCTGCCAGCGGTGGTGCTAACGACAGACTGAAAGAGAGAGCCATAAACTGCCAATGTTTATTGTAATGCCAATCTCTCGCAGCCAACTTTAGGAAATTCTGTCATGACTTATGAATCAGAACATGCAGATACGTTTCCCTCAAGTCTTAGCTCAGCATAAATCCATCCCTTGTCAACAGGTTTCTTAAAGAAAAAATTGATTCCATCCTGAACTTTTTGTACCTACTTAACTAGTTCAGGGGTTTGAATTTCAGGATAATCCAATATTTTACTGAACTTTTAGGAAAACATGGAGATAAAATACCTGTTTCCAGCACATTCTGAGTGTCTAACTCTAGTAGCTCACAAGTACTCAAGTACTTTGTAAGGGAATTGATAAGGATCTATCACATACCTGGTCTTAAAGCCGAAATGCTGAGAGGGCTCTCCTTGCACCTGATTGCTCAGTGTCCCTTAACGTGGAAACAGGGAACACGGAGCCCAGAGAAACAGGGATTTTCTGCTGTGCCACTGATGAGAGATTTAGGTATGGAGATCTCTCTGCAGGTGAACTCCAGATGAGGTGAGCAGTAGGACCCAGAAGAACTGAAGATTGTGTAGGTTACACACAGCACAAAGCAGGGTGCAATGGAGAGTGCAGCAGTCCAAAAACAGCAGGTAAGTACTTTACGCTGGAGCAACAAGTTAGAATCGCAGGTGGGTATAGAAGGTAGACACAAAGGCGGATCACAGCAGGCAGGGTTAAGCAGAAGGCATAGTCAGGGATGGTTGCAGAGGTCAGGAAGTCAGTGATCAGCAGACAGGGGGTCAGAGACGTAGTCAGGCCAGCCAAAGTCACACACAGGACAGGAAACAGCAGATCCTTAGGCAATCAGAGACAAAAGAGACAAGAGGTATCCAAGGGCAAGCCAGTTCGATAACAGGTAAACAGAAACAAAGCAAACAGGGTAACATGAAGACTAATCAGCAGTGTCTGTGAGCATCAAGCATTCTTTTAAAGGCCAGAGGGTGCCAGCATCTAGTGCAGGTGGTGTGCCATGGCGCATGGTCGTTTGCCTGTTGGTTCCCATTACGTGTGTGCGCACAAGTGCGCCCATATTGGGTGTTAGCTAAGATGCCAGATCTTTGGGTAAGTATTCTCTGGCTTGTTCTTTGACATTGCCCCCCTCTTACGGATGTGACACTTTCTCAAGATTCCTTGAGAATTCTTGAGGCTCCCATGAATTTTCTTCAGGTAGATATTCCTTCCACTTGACAAGATACTGCATCTGTCTACCCCGTTTTCTGCAGTACAGAATTGCTTTGACCTCAGATTTGGCTTCCTCGCCTACGGTAACTGGAGGCGGTGGTGGGTACATATTGGAACAGCAGGTTTAAGAAGAGACACATGAAAGACCGGGTGGATGTTGTAAGACTGGGGAAGAGTAAGTTCAAAAGCCACAGGATTTGATCATTCTTCTTATTACAAATGGTCCGATGAATCTTGGCCCCAGCTTACGAGAAGGACAGGGTTTAAGCTGAACGTAGAGAGCCAAACTCTGTCAACAACCTTGAAGACCGGGTTTCCACTTCTCTTATAATAGTGTCTTTTGTAGTCATCCTGAGCATTTTTTTTATTTTTATTGCCCCCTACAAGACTTGATAGATCATTGAGATAAAGGTTAGTCTGTCTTGCACAGCAGGCACAGCGGTTTCTGGCAGAGTGGATGGAAACCATAGTTAGCCCAGAATGGGGTTTGTTTGGTGGCAGCATCCACTGAGTTGTTGTGGGCAAATTCAGCACAGGGGAGCAGAGATACCGTACCTAATTTCCCTATGAAAAGGTGGAGATACTGCTTCTAGGTCTGGTTGGTACACTCTGTCTGGCCGTTGATTTGTGAGTCGTATGCTGAGGACAAGCAAACATCAATATTTAAGGCTTTGCAAAGGGTTCTCTAAAAGTTGTCAAACTGAGGTGTGCAGTTCACCTCCAAAGTGCTTCTGGGCAGGCCATGAAGTTTCACTATTTCTTTAACCACTTGCCTGCAGGGTACTTTCACCCCCTTCCTGCCCAGACCAATTTTCAGCTTTCAGCGCTCTCACACTTTGAATGACAATTACTCAGTCATGCAACACTGTACCCAAATGAAATTTGCGTTCTTTTTTTCACACAAATAGAGCTTTCTTTTGGTGGTATTTAATCACGAGTGGGATTTTTATTTTTTGTGCTATAAATTAAAAGACTGACAATTTGGTGAAAAAATGCCTTTTTCTATGTTTCTGTCATAAAATTTAGCAAATTAGTAATATTTCTTCATAAATTTTGGCCAAAATGTATACGGCTACATATTTTTGGTAAAAATAACCCTAATTAGTGTATATTATTTGTTTTTTGTGAAAGTTATAGAGTCTACAAGCTATGGTGCAAATCATTGAAAATTGATCACACCTGATGTACTGAAGACCTATCTCATTTCTTGAGACACTAAGGCCCCTTTCACACCGTCGTTTTAGACGCGGTATTCGGCCGCTCGGGGGTGGTTTTACCCCCCGCGAGCGGCCGAAAAAGGGTTAAAATCCCCCGCAAAGCGCCGCTACGTCGGTATTGCCGCGGTGTTACCGCGGTGTCCCATTGAAATCAATGGGTAGGAGCGGTATAGGAGCGGTGAATACACCGCTCCTATACCACTCCAAAGATGCTGCTAGCAGGACTTTTTTGACCGTCCTGCTAGCGCACCGCTCCAGTGTGAAAGCACGCCGGCTTTCACACTGGAGTGAATGGGGCGGATTTTTCAGGCGGTGTACAGGCGCTATTTTTAGCGCTGTACCGGCTGAAAAACGCCCCAGTGTGAAAGGGGCCTAAGGCTCGATTCACATCTATGCATTTTGCTTTTGAGCGTTTTTGCAGTGCTTTTTGCGGTGCTTGCCGCGTTTTTGGACACACGTTTTGCGTTTTTTTTTTTTATTTTTTTTTTTATTTTTTTAAAATTTTGGCAGCCAGCTATATACAGTGTAAAAAAAAAAATTATAAAAAAAACGCAAAGCGCAAAATCGCGCAAAAAACGCATTAGTGTGAATCAAGCTTTACAAGCCAGGAAAGTACAAATACCACAAAATTACCCCATTTTGGAAAGCAGACACCCCAACGTATATTTCCAACACATAGCATGTACATAGCAAAATGGACACCCCAAAATACATTCTGCTACTCCTCCTGAGTATGGCGATACCACATGTGTGAGACTTTTACACAGCCTGGCCACATACAGAGGCCTGCCATTGATGTAGCACCTTCAGGTGTTCTACAAGTATAAATGACACGTCTCATTTCTCAACCACCTATTACACTTTTGAAGGCCCTGGACACCAGGACAATGGAAACGCCCAGAAAATGACCCAATTTTGGAAAGCAGACACCCCAACATATAATATGAAAACGCATTTTTTTTCACAAAGTTTTTTAAGATATTTCCAACACATAGCATGTACATTGTAGGTGTTCTACAAGCATAAATTACAGAAGCGTAGTTGATAAAACAGGCCAGGGTCTTTTCACGTGGAAGCAGTCCAAACGGTTGGCAGAGGCATAGTCAAAAAACAGGCCAGGGTCAGTTTACGTGGAAGGCAGTGGCATGGTTATTTGAGAAAGCATGGGGAATGGTCAGCACAGATGATGAAAATGGGGAAATGGTTAAGAATATGGGCTAATATTTTAGGGATGTGTGATATAGTCTAAAGCATTCACCAATGCAAAGGCCAGGTTCGGAGGGACACTGGGGACAATGGTAGCTGGTATCTCTTCTAAATCCATTTTTGCTGCATACTCTACATTTTTTTTGGCATCTTCGGCCTGCTTCAGATGGTGGAACGTGGTCCGGGAAGTGGCGTTCATGAAGTCGGCTAACAGCATCAGAGCAAAGGTTTTCTGGGGGGGTCTTTGATGGTTGTCCGGGAAAATTCTGACTGTCTGTATAGCACACAGCCATATTTCCTTTTTCTAATATAATAACACTTTCCGTCTTAAAGATATAATACCTTACCTTTAGCCATTAAGCTCCCAACCCCCTCATCCATCCATACATCCTTACCTCAGCCCCCCTATTCAAGCATTCATACCTCACCAGCCAAGCATTGCATACATCACCACCTCAGTCTGGCTGATTTCCATCTAAGCCCCTGGTTTCCCATTGCCCAGTAAACAGCCATCAACAGCAAGTATTCTTACATGTTCATCTCAGCCTCGGTCAGCATCATTGCCCCTCTCCCAGCTCAGTGAACTCCTTTATTTGGAAACCATTCAAAAGCCACACCCTCAAAGGTTTGCCTCCAACAGCTAAACCCCTCCCACAAAGGATGTGGCCTCATCTCATTCACACAGGATGTGAATGACCATATAAGGAAATACAATACAATGGTATTACAATACAGGGACAATTGTTTTCCTTCAAAATAACCAATCACAGATGTATACATTCAAACAGACTAAGCAGTGATGTACAAACCGTCTAAACTGCTTTCAATGACAACGAACGATATAAAGCCATGGCTCTGTGGGCCACAATATTTATATCGTTATGCTAAAGTTCCAGTGTACACAGAGAGGTTCGCTTGAAGCTATTAATGACGTCACCGGGAAGTGGCCAGTCTCCCGATGGAGGCACAAATGAACTTCCTTAAACCAGCAAACACGTCTGTAGTGTCCATAGGAAGGTTTACGCAGCCAATGGTCTTCCGCCAACGTCTTTATGTGCGAATGCGCTCAGATGAGCGCATTACAGCAAAACCGACACTGGGGGGCATCTGACAACATACATTAATAAAATTTTCCATGACATGGTAGATGAGGGACGTGACAACTTCTTCTATGAATTTTAGGAAGTGGGCAGGGCTTTCTGTGGATTTGGTGTGAATTATGTAGGCATTATAAATGGCCAAATGAATTAAATAGAGTGCTACTTTCTTGTACCAGTAACGGGACCTCCTTATTGCTAAATAGGGCTGAAGCATTTAGTTGTTGGCTTTACAATGGGACCTCGTCTTCTCTGAACTTCAACTGTAGTGTCATCATGGATGGTGGACATCATGCACACATTCCTGGTATCCTTCCACCTCAAGGCCAGCACTTCGTTCCATCCCAAAGTTGATCTTTCTCCCCTTCGCAATTTCTTATTTACTATCGCTTGTGGGAAGCCCTTCCTATTCTTTCTGGAGGTTCCACAGGCCAGGGTTTCTGCAAGGTATAGGTGTTTGAAAAGGGGCAGGCTGGTGTAGAAGTTATCCAGGTATATGTGATCCCATACAATTTGACCAGTTGTGCCCATGTTGGCCGTGCACTGGGAATCTCTTCCTTGGTATATGCGGAACGCATACAGATATCCCAGGACTCTCTCGCAAAGCTTATAAAATGTCACTCCGTATTTGGCCCTTTTGCTAGGAATGTATTGTTTTATTCCTAGCTGGCCTGAAAAGGGTACCAGGGACTCATCTATACATATATGCTTTTCGGGGACATAGATTTATGCAAATCGTTGGGAAAAGAAATGAATGAGTTGGCGAATTTTATATAATTTGTCATAATTTGGATGATTGCGGGGAGGGCACTGGGTGTTGTCGCTGAAATGAAGAAAGCGCATTATCATCTCATATCGGGACCTGGACATTACAGAAGAATAAATGGGCATGTGGTGGGTGGGGTTAGTGGACCAATAGGCATGTCCTTCCTTTTTTTTGGTAAGCCCCATGTTTATGGTGAGGCCCAAAAAACAATTTGAACTCCTCCAGAGTCAAACCTCTCCACTCAAACGGACGGGCATATGATGATTGGGGGTTGTTGGCAATATGCTGCTGGGCATATAAATTGGTCTGGTCCACGATGAGTTGCAGGAAAGTGTCAGGCAAAAACAAATAAAAACAATCAATTGCAGAAAAATTTTGGGTATTGGCCTGCACCCCTGGCTGTGCAGTGAAAGGGGGGATTCTTTCTGATACTGAGTTGGAAGGCAGCCATGTTGGATTGGCAAGACCATCTGGGAGGTATGTAGCGGCCCTGGCTCTTGGGGGACATGGCACTCCAGTGCTGGTAGTTGGGGAATTTGAAGTTTCTGTGCTGGCATTTGGGCGTGATGATGTGGCAGTGCTGGTACTGGGCCTGGGCATTTCGTGTGGCCTTTCGCTGGCGGCAGCGCTGGTACTGGGCCTGGGAATTTGATCCTGGGGTATATTGCTGGTGGCTGCCTGGTTTCCAGAGCACCGTGCTCGTTTAGGAGGGATCCATTCTTCCTCTGATTCATTTGCCAATCCACTACTATCGCTCGGTTCAAATGCTGAATTTGATTCACAATCGGAATTGACATTTGAATCTGATGAGAACTCCCGCTGCTCTCATCAGTCATGGAGAGGATCTGGAATGCCTCCTCACTTGTATAGAATGTTTTGTACATTTTTTCTGATGGGCTGTGCGAGGGGTAACAAATGACGGTCACTGATGGGCGACAGGTGATGGGTGACAGGTGACGGTCACTGGTGGGTGACGTTTGACGGTCACTGGTGGGTGACAGGGGATGTGTGACTGTCACTGGTGGGTGACAGGTGCACTTTGTGGGCACTGATGGGTTACAGGTGCACTTTGTGGGCACTGATAGGTGACAGATGAGGGTCACTTATGACGGTCACTGGCGATGGTCACTGATGGGTGACAGGTGCACCGCTGATGGCAATCTTTGACAGTGACAGGTGCACTTTGTGGGCACTGATGGGTGACAGGTGCACTTTGTGGGCGCTGATGGGTGACAGGTGCACTTTTATAAGCACTGATGTGGTGACTGTTGGGTGACAGCTGTAATGGGGGGGGGGGGATGTGACAGGTTCTCTTTTTTTTTTGTGTTGGTGCAATACAGTAAAATACACAGATCGGTACCTCACTGCTTCTGGCTCTTCTCTTCTCACACTGGTAACGGTGTGTGAGGAGAGAAGAGCTGGTAACAGCTAGTAACCGGTCATTGTTTACATTTAGTGATCGGCTGTGAATGGATCACAGCCGATCACGTGGTAAACAGCCGCCAGCCATTGGCTGTTTACCCTTGTCGGTGAAGAGTAGTGTTCCTGGGAACATGCCGCCACTGACATGACCGTGCTGCGTGCTCCCGATCGCGCGCATGCGCGGTCTAAAGTGGGGAATACCCATTGTGATCAGCCGTGACGTAATCGTGGCTAATCACATGGTGAACAGCCATGCCCAATGGCTGTTCAACCCTGTTGGTGACACGATGTGTCTCCAGGACACGCCGCCACCGACAGAGCAGGGCTGCGCATTGCAATCGCGCGCATTAGACATGTGCACAATAGAAAAATTTGTTTAGTTTTGTTTCATTTCTGTTCGTTTCCCTTGATTCGTAGTGATTCGTAGTGATTTGTAATTTCGTAAGTCGTCGGTGTTCGTATTCGTAACGATTCGTAAATCCGTAAGTCGTCGGTGTTCGTATTCGGGCTCGTTCGTATTTTCTTTGATTCGTTTTTCGTCGTTCAGTTATTTTTTCGTTGATTAGTTTTTCCGTTAGTCTAATTTTCGTTTATTTGAAATTCGTATTTTCATATTTTCGTTATATTTTGTATTCGGACGCATTCGTATTTTCGTACATTTAGTTACATTCGTACTTTCGTAAGATTGATTTATTCGTACTTTCGTAACATTGCTTTCGTAGATTCATAATCGGAGCATAATTCATAATTTTATGTAATGTGTATGCTATTATTACATTGTAAGAGACACGGAAAATTACGAATCAACAAAAAAAAAAAAAATTACGAATGTACGAATTTTTTCGTTCAATCCATTCGAAGCATGTTAAGCAGCGCCATTGTAAGAGACACGGAAAATTAGGAATCGAAAAAAAAAAAAAAAAAAAAGTTACGAATGTACGAATTTTTTGTTCATTTAAATTTTCGTTGTTCCTGTTTTCGTTTTTTTTGGATTTTCATTCTTTCGTAGTTTCTAATTTTAATTATTTCGTATTTTCGTTGTTTTTCATATTCGTTCGTTTCGATAATTCATTATTCGTTAGAATTTTTAGCGAATCATTCGTTCATTCGTACGATAACGAATGAACGAATATAACGAATTTGAACGGGAAACAAATTAAAACTAAACGAATTGCACATGTCTAGTGCGCATGCCCTGCGCCCTGCCATTTATCAGCCGCCTTCATATGACGGCGGCCCAGAACAAGAGCCGTACCGCTTCGCCGTCATATGACAGTGGGCGAGCGGCAACAGGTTAATAAAGCATGAGCCGTGTCTGCAGCAGAAGGCGTACCCACCATAGGCACAAACTGTGACATCTTGGGTAACCAATCAATGTCTACAAAGATGGACGTCAATCCTTCAGAGGGAGGCAAGTCAACTATACAGTCCATGGATAACATCTTCCAGGACAAATCAGGAAATGGTCAGGGCCTTAGCAGGCCCCAGGCTCTAGTGTTACTTCCAGGGGCGTAACTATAGGGGGTGCAGCAGTCGCGAGCGCAACCGGGCCCTGTGCTGCAAGGGGCCCATGTGGCCCCCTCTACATATGGCCGGTGGCAGCATAGGCGGTTAGGCACCGGGCGCATGGGTGGCTGGAGGTGGGGGGTGACTAGCAGAGCTCCATGCTCGACTAGCGCACTGGCTGCTTTTTAGTTGCGCATTCCTCTGCCACTCCTCCGGGTCCCCCTCTCCTGCTCCATGCAGTGCTGCTCAGTCCGGTGTCTGTCCTCCCCAGCCAGAGTACCGCCCCCTGAGTCCGGCTCACACTGCACTGCATACTTCTCCCGGGCAAACAAACTTTAAGCACACAGATGCAGTGCAGCCCTATGAGAGCCGGCTCCCCAAAGGACACTGCAGGCTTGTCTGCCAGAACCCCCCCTCCTCCCCGTCATACACAGATGTTGACAGGTCTTTCTGGGAGATATGTCCCCTAAGGACAGGGACCCCATCTCCCCTGGGGACAGGGCCCAGTTCTCCCTAAAGGACAGGGACCCCATTTCCCTTGGGGACAAGGACCCCATCTCCTCGGGGGACAGGGCCCACTTCTCCCCAGAGGACAGGCACCCCATTTCCCTTAGGGACAGGGACTCCTACTTACGTGGGGACAGGGACCCCATCTCCCCTAAGGACAAGGACCCAATCTCTCCTGGGGACAGGGCCCACTTCTCCCCAGAGGACAGGGACCCAATTTCCCTTTCTCTTCTTTCTCTTTGTCTCAAAGGTGTAACATCATAGGTCTGTTTAGACCTCTGATATCTCACCAAAGTCCCCCAACGGGACTCCTAAAAAATTGTAAAAAATTATAAAAAAGCTGCTGATACCAGTGGTGGAACTACAGGGCTCACAAAAGTCGTACCTGTGACCGAGCCTTGGAGTTCCACCACCGGACTCGGAGGGAAGGGCCTCGGCTGGGGTTCAGGGGGGCCCTTCATGGTTTCTTGTACCGGGGCCCTGAAGGTTCTAGTTACACCACTGGTTACTTCCCTTGTTGTGAAGGTATGTTGTACAGGAGCCAACATAATCTTTGTGCACCCTGAAATGACCTGCCAATTGATGGTCATGACATGCCTTAAGGACCAGGGTCCTTGCTTCCTGTGTCAGGGATCTCTGGGAACATTCATGGGAGTGCATCAGCCTTGCTCATTTTAGACCCCAGCTGGTAGGTGATGTGAAATTTAAATTTGGAGAAGAACAGAGTCCATCATGCTTGCTGGGGCCTAAGGCATTTAGCAGTCCTGAGATATTCCAAATTTTTGTGATTAATAAAGATCATAACAAGATGGGCTGCTCCTTCCAAAAGATATTGCCATTCTTCTAAGGCTGTTTTGATAGCCAGTAGCTCCTGGTCACTGACATCATAATTTCTCTTTGCTTGACTAAGCTCTTGAGAAGAAAAAGCCACAGGGTGGAGCAAAGCTTTAGGCCCCATACATAGCAACAAGATAGCCCCAGTGGCAACCTCTGAAGCATCTACCTTCAAGGCATAAGGCAGAGAGGGGTCTGAGTGCCAAAGCACTGGAGCGGAGGTAAAAAGGGCTTTTAGTCTGTCATTGGCCACCTGGGACCACTGGGACCAGGAGTGTTGATGTGTGAGCTGAGTAATGGGAGTGATGATGGATGAAAAATTATTAAATTAAATTAAATTATTTCCGTTCTCCACCCTTTCTATGTGTCTCTCGCTTTCCTAGCCTTTACCTCAGCAATCTCTCCATCACCAGATCAACAGGGGAGAGGCCGGGGGTGTCCAGCCAGGGTGCCCACACTTTGCTCCACCCTGTGGCTGAGTGCTCGGTGTCCCTGAATGTGGAAACAAGGAACACAAAGCCCAGAGAAGCAGCGATTGCCGACTGTGCCACCAATGAGAACATCAGGTGAGGAGATCTTTCGGCTGGTAAACTTCAGATGAAGTGAGCAGTAGGACCATGAAGAGCGGAAGGTTGTGCAGGCTGCACACAGCAGGAAGCAGTGATGAAGTGAGCAGTAGGACCATGAAGAGCGGACTCTTCATGGTCCTACTGCTCACTTCATCTGAAGTTTACCAGCCGAAAGATCTCCTCACCTACATCTCTCATTGGTGGCACAGTCGGCAATCGCTGCTTCTCTGGGCTTTGTGTTCCTTGTTTCCACATTCAGGGACACCGAGCACTCAGCCACAAGGAGAGCCCTCTCAGCATTTTGGCTTCAGGACCAGGTACGTGACAGTACCAGTCAGCCGATATGTCTGAAGCGGACAGAGGTGCGTTTCTGCTACAGGCTCTGTGCAAGCATATCGCGGGCTCTCACACAAGCCGTAAATAATCTCCAAGAATGCTACTTTCAGCTGGAAGGTCATCTGCAGAATCTATTCATCGCCTCTCCTCCTGGCAATCAGAATCCTGCCAACATGGCCCCTGTCTCAGATTACTAATACATGGCTGAGGTGTCCCAGTTTAAGGGCTTCATATCTAGAACCTATTCTATGATACGCAATATATACCTCGAGGTTGAGCAGTGGAAGGAGGCACTCCAGGCAGTACAACTTTGCTCCCTAAATGTGGCCCAACAGCAATCTTAGCTATATATCATACTTAGAGTATACATTACGCCTGCCAGGTTGTTCAGGATGGGAGTAAGGCTGGATTCCATCTGCCCCAGGTGCGCGAGAGATCATGGGTATCTGATACACCTGCTATGGAGGTGCCCCAAACTACATTTGTTCTGGTCAGGGGTTGTGGCCACCATCAATAGTGTCTATCAGACTACCATACCCACAGATCCAAAGCCTTGTATACTGGGGATACTAGATGATATTCCTATGGAGGACAATTTCATACAGGCCATAGCAAGGGCTCTGTTTCAGGCCCGTAAGCAGATCCTTTGGCATTGGAAGTCGATTGAACCTCCAACGTTAAAGGAATGGATTGCTCAATTGGGGGACACCATAAGGTTGGAAAAATACATATTTCAACATAGAGGTCGTCCAGGAAAGTTTGACAAACTGTGGGCACCCTGGCTGGACACCCCCGGCCTCTCCCTTGTTGATCTGGTGATGGAGAGATTGCTGCGGTAAAGGCTAGGAAAGCGAGAGACACATAGAAAGGGTGGAGAACGGAAATAATTTAATTTAATTTAATAATTTTTCATCCATCATCACTCCCATTACTCAGCTCACACATCAACACTCCTGGTCCCAGTGGTCCCAGGTGGCCAATGACAGACTAAAAGCCCTTTTTACCTCCGCTCCAGTGCTTTGGCACTCAGACCCCTCTCTGCCTTATGCCTTGAAGGTAGATGCTTCAGAGGTTGCCACTGGGGCTATCTTGTTGCTATGTATGGGGCCTAAAGCTTTGCTCCACCCTGTGGCTGAGTGCTCGGTGTCCCTGAATGTGGAAACAAGGAACACAAAGCCCAGAGAAGCAGCGATTGCCGACTGTGCCACCAATGAGAACATCAGGTGAGGAGATCTTTCGGCTGGTAAACTTCAGATGAAGTGAGCAGTAGGACCATGAAGAGCGGAAGGTTGTGCAGGCTGCACACAGCAGGAAGCAGGTTGCAATGGAGAGTGCAGCAGGCTGAATACAGCAGGTAAGTACTGTAAGCTGGATCAACAGGTAAGTATTGCAGCTGAGTATAGCAGGTAGGCACCAAGGCAGCTCACAGCAGGCAGTGTTAAGCAGAAGGCGTGTTCAAGGATGGTTGCAGAGGTCAGGAAGCCAGTGGTCAGCAGACAGGGGATCAGAGACATGGTAAGGCCAGCCAAATGCATACACAGGACAGGAGACAAGAGCAGATCCATTGGCAATCCGAGGTCAGAGCCGGGAGAGAGGCAAAAGGTATCCAAGGGCAAGCTGGGTCAGTAACGGGTAATCAGAAGCAAAGCAAACAAGGGAACAGGAAGCAGGAAACTGAAGACTAGTCAGCAGTGTCTGTGAGCAGCAGGCATTCTTTTAAAGGCCAGGGGGTGGCAGAATCTAGCGCAGGTGGCGTGCGCCATGGCACATGCCACCTGCGCCATGGCGCATGTGACGTGCGCCATGGCACACATTCGTTAGCCTGTTCATTACCATTAGGGGGTACGCACTGGTTGGGTGTTGGCTAACATGTCAAGTCTTTGGGCAAGTCTTCTCCGGCTTGTTACCTGACAGGATCCTTGTTGTGGGAATTAAAGAGAATTCCAGCCTATATGCCTTTCAAATTATGTTTAGACCCCTTTCACACTGAGGTGCTTCTAAACTGCCAGTAAAACACTGAGTGTTTTTGCAGCGCTTTTCAGGGCCTTTCAGGTGCTTTTGAAGAGCTTTTCACACGATTTCCATTAATTTCAATGGAGAGGGTCGCATTTGAGGCGCTTTTTTTGCTTTTTTATACTCCAAAAATGCTGCTTGCAGGAGTTTTTTCACCTCCATGCCAGCGCACCGCCCCATTATGAAATAACCCATTGATTTTAATGGGATGCAGTTTTCGTGAGCTAAGGCTACTTTCACACTGAAGGCCGTTTTCAGGCATTTTAGTGCTAAAAATAGCGCATGTATAGCACCTGAAAATTGCCTCTCATGCCTCCCCAGTGTGAAAGCCCGAGTGCTTTCACACTGGGGCTGTGTGCTTGCGGGACAGGAAAAAAAGTCCTGCAAGCAGCATCTTTGGGGTGGTTTGGGGGCTCTGTATACAGTGCTTCTAAACCATCCCTGCCCATTGAAATTAATGGGCACCACTTCCGAATCACCTGAAAAGCCCTTCGGAAGTGCCGCAACACAGGCAAACCGATAGGGGGGGGTTAAAAGTGCCCCGCTAGCAGGCAAAAAAACGCCACTAAAAGGACGGTAAAGCGCCACTAAGACGAGCAGCGCTTTACCGCTGACATGTCCGTGGCTCAGTGTGAAAGTAGCCTTTCAGGTGCTTTTTTTTAATGCAAAAGCACTTGAAAAACTTCTCAGTGTGAAAGGGGTCTTAAAATATGAGGATTTTTTTAGTCACTTGTTCCCACTTTGGAAGGAAATTCCCCAATCATTCTCCCACTGTGGGAACCAAGTGACTTGACAGATGATTCCTGAGGGTTAAGCAGAAACGCCCTTTTTCTGTAACTTTCTTAGGCCAGCTTCAGCGTGTTAGCGCTAAAGCACCACTCGTTTTAGCGGCACTTTAGCGCTGTTTAAGAGGCGCTTTTCGGCCACTAGGAAATTTGGCCTCCCGGAAATTCAGGTCCGAGCTGTAGCCGTCATTCGGCTATAGCGCAGACGTCAAGAGGTTAAAATCTTATTATTCATAGGTTTTTAAGGAACCCCATATCTTCAAAAGAAAGGTTTTTTCTGAGTTTTTAGAGACCCCAGTAAGAGTTTGCATCTAATTTGAGACATATGTCTCATAATTTAGAATCCTCTTCAGGACAAGGGGATTTTTTTTTTTTTAAGGAGTAGCATGGCCAAAGCCCTTTCCTATTCCTGTGGGTCACAGGAGTGCACTTAGTTGTGCACTCCCGTGACTCATATTCATCTGACAATGGGTTAACGTCCTCTGTTGGCTGATGTCACTCAGCTGGTCCAGACTCTGGAGGGATCCCAACTTTAATGTTGAGATCTACTCAGATGCCTGACCGGCAGCTGGCTCAGCCTCTCAGCGTGCTGCTGAGAGCCTGAGCCAACTGCTCTCACCTCCTCCACAACCCAGGAGGGTAAGGATGAGCTGAACACCCCCCTGTTAGGTTCGCAGCAGAACGTGCAAAAAATTAGTTCGAACACTGTTAAAGTCTATGGGACACGAACATGAATAATCAAAAGTGCTAATTTTAAAGGCTTTTATGCACATCCCTATGGCTTTCCCAGAGCGTCAGAGGGGGGTGGGGTCACCCGGGAACATCAGGGTAGGGCTGGAGCCTCCCATGGAGGTGGGTCGGGCGCGTGTTTTTTTTTCTTTTCTTTTCGGTCCATCGGCGGAGCAAGAGAAGAAGACTTTGTGGGACATTTTTATTTTTATTAATAAAGGACTTGTCCCAAGCCGTGTCTTGTCATTTTTACCATTTTGACACTTTTTTTTCAAAATGGTAAGGGTACATTTGTACCCCGTTACCATTTCACACAGGGGGGGAGGCCGGGATCTGGGGTTCCCTTTGTTAAAGGGGGCTTCCAGATTCCGATAAGCCCCCCGCCTGCAGACCCCCACAACCACCGGGCAAGGGTTGTGGGGATGAGGCCCTTGTACCCATCAACATGGGGACAAGGTGCTTTGGGGGGTTACCCCAAAGTACCCTCCCCATGTTGAGGGCATGTGGCCTGGTACGGTTCAGGGGGGGCTCTTTCTCGTACCCCCCTCTTTTTCTGTGGCCTGCCAGGTTGCGTGCTCAGATAAGGGTCTGGTATGGATTTTGAGGGGGACCCCCACACCATTTTTTTTTAAGTTTGTCGCGGGGTTCCCCTTAATATCCATACCAGACCTGAAGGTCTGTTTTAAATGACTTTTTTTCTTTTAGAAATGTAATTTTGCTCTCAGACTGTTCTAAACATGGGAAACATGCACCACTTTACAGGCATACTATAGACACCCCCCAGGTATGAAATTTAAAGGAATATTTCACTTTTATTGTTTCACTTTAAGCATTATTAAAATCACTACTCCCGAAAAAACGTCAGTTTTTAAAACTTTTTTTTGCATTGATACATGTCCCCTGGGGCAGGACCCAGGTCCCAAAACACTTTTTATGACAATACCATGCATATAATCCTTTAAAATTAGCACTTTTGATTTCTCCCATAGACTTTTAAAGGGTGCTCTCTGCTATTAGTTTAATGCGTGGATTGCGCTAACTTCTAAGAAAGATGATTTTTACCACTCCTATTTACAAGAAAAATGTGTGTATAATAAATATATATATATATATATATATAAGTGTGGAGGCCTTACTGGTGTTCCTCTCTGTGCCAACAATTAATTTATATATGTGCCCAAACTTCAACACAAAAATGCAAAATAAAAACGAATTCTACTCTCAGTCCATTGAATCCATAAATCCTCAGTGAGTGATCAATTCCTTTAAATAGTTACTTCCTTATCAATCTTAAAGTGCTTCTACTTCCACCGTTATAGTGACTGCACCACCACCTAGTGAAATGGCCACTCAGAATAACAGAATATGCGCCTTTGGTTCATTTATTTAGGATAACCACTCCGTTATTTGATGGATCTGACAGCAGCCTTTCCAAGCAGTGTATTAATGCCTCTTGCTCTATTAGTTCTCATAAGACATATAGATAGCCATCATGGTGTAGTATGTAACTATTGTTTTATTTAAAAAGTTAAAAAACACAATTAAACTCACATGCTATAGTGCCTCTGAGCCAGTACCAAGCTAACCCAGCCTTGTACGTGGAATGGGGAATGTCAACCTGTCTGCCCCTGTGTCTTCTATTAGCGGCCTGCGTCCCAAGTCTCGCTTTTGTTTGGCAGGAAGTGACGAAAAAATCTCCCCGCAGCCTCTATGCGTTTCTCAATTCCGCATAGCTGCTTCCTGTTGACGCAAACGGAATTGTGAAAAGCTTGGTGCCGGCTCAGAGGCACTACAGCATGTGAGTTCAACTGTGTTTTTTTTATTTTTAAATAAAACAATAGTTACATACTACACCATGATGGCTATCTATATGTCTTATGAGAACTAATAGATCAAAAGGCATTAGTACACTGCTTGGAAAGGCTGCTGTTGGATCCATCAAATAACAGAGTGGTTATCCTAAATAAATGAACTAAAGGCGCATATTCTGTTTTAACTGTTGAGTGGCCATTTCACTAGGTGGTGGTGCAGTCACTATAACGGTGGAAGTAGAAGCACTTTAAGATTGCTAAGGAAGTCAATATTTAAAGGAATTAATCACTTACTGACATGCATTATACCATGTTATATATACACGCTTGATTTTGATTTATAGATTCAATGACTGAGAGTAGAATTCGTTTTTTTTTTTGCATTTTTGTACTTTTTCATTTTTTTATATATATATATATATATATCTGTGGTTGAACTGGATGGACTTGTGTCTTTTTTCAACCTAACTAACTATATATATATATATATATATATATATATATATATATATATATATATATATATTGATATATTTTTTTTTGTTTTCTTAATTGATACTTGTTTGGCACTTGCACTTTGATTGTTTCAGACTTGCACTTTGATTAATGATTAATCATAATAAGTTGTCAATATTGCACAGGCACTTTCACTAGTGTTTTTTTTTTTACATAAAATCTCTATACATAGGGACATGATATTGTGTTGAAGTTTGGGCACATATATAAATGAATTGTTGGCACGGAGAGGAACACCAGTTAGGACTCCACACTTATATATATATATATTTATTATACACAAATTTTTGTTGTAAATAGGAGTGGTAAAAATCTTCTTTTTTAGAAGTTAGCGCAATCACGCATTAAACTAATATTTTAACATCCAACCCTAGGGTGGTATTATTATTGTTATTATTATACAGAATTTATATAGCGCCAACAGTTTGCGCAGCGCTTAACAAAATAAAGGCAGACATTACAATTACATTACAATTTGGTACAAGAGGAATCAGAGGGCCCTGCTCGTTAGAGCTTACAATCTAAAAAGAAAGGGTCAATTGATACAAGAGGTAAAGGCTGTGGGGGATGAGCTGATGGAGGAAGTAAAGCAGGATAGGCTTCTTTAACCACCTCACTACAGTGCATTTTCACCCCCTTCCTGACCAAGCCATTTTTCAGCTTTCAGCGCTGACGCACTTTGAATGACAATTGCGCGGTCATACGACACTGTACCCAAATGAAATTGTTATCATTTTTTCCCCACAAATAGAGCTTTCTTTTGGTGGTATTTGATCACCTCTACGTTTTTTATTTTTTGCGCAATAAACAAAAGAAGAGCGACAAATTTAAAAAAAAAAAAAAAAAAAAAAAAAAAAAAAACAATATTTTTTGCTTTTTGCTATACTAAATATCCCAAAAAAATATATAAAAAAACATTTTTTTTCCTCAGTTTCGGCCGATACGTATTCTTCTACATATTTTTGGTAAAAAAAAAATCGCAATTAGCGATCATTGATTAGTTTGCGCAAAAGTTATAGCGTTTACAAAATAGGGGATAGTTTTATAGCATTTTTATTAATATTTTTTTTTTTTTTACTAGTAATGGCGGCGATCAGCGATTTTTATTGTGACTGCGACATTATGGCGGACACATCGGACATTTTTGACACATTTTTGGCACCATTGTCATTTATACAGCAATCAATGCTATTTAAATGCATTGATTCATGTATAAATGACACTGGCAGTGAAGGGGTTAACCACTAGGGGCGGGGAGGGGTTAATTATGTTCCCTAAGAGTGTTTCTTACTGTGGGGGGAGGGGCCTCACAAGGGGAGGAGACCGATCGGTGTGTCTCTGTACAGAGAACACACCATCGGCTCCTCTCCTCTGACAGGACCGTTGATCTGTGTGTTTACACACACAGATCAACGGTCCCGCTGTGTTACCGGGCAATCGCGGGTGCCCAGCGGACATCGCGGCCGCTGGGCACGCGCATCGGGTGCCCAGTGACACGGCGAGAGCGCGCGCGCACTCCCTGCAGTGCACAGAAGGGGAGGACGTCATATGACGCCCTCCCGGAACGAGAGATGCGCCGCCTGGCCGTCATTTGACGGCCGGCGGTCGCAAAGTGGTTAAAGAGAAAGGTTTTCAGGGATCGTCTAAAGATGGATAGATTAGGGGACAGTCGGACAGATTGGGTTAGAGAGTTCCAAAGGATGGGAGAAGCTCTGGAGAAATCCTGGATGCGAGCATGGGAGGAGGACACAAGGGAGCTAGAGAGCAGGAGGTCTTGGGAGGACCGAAGAGAGCGGCTTGGTTGGTATTTTGGGACTAGGTTAGTGATGTAGCTGGGGGCAG
The DNA here is from genome assembly GCA_028564925.1 of Lithobates sylvaticus. Lineage (NCBI taxonomy): Eukaryota > Metazoa > Chordata > Amphibia > Anura > Ranidae > Lithobates > Lithobates sylvaticus. The sequence continues at coordinate 216,326,482 of CM053027.1, read as the reverse complement.
AGTTATGGAAGGCTTTGTAAATTATTGTTAGTATTTTGAATTTTATTCGTTGGGTGAGTGGAAGCCAGTGGAGGGATTGGCAGAGAGGGGTGGAGGACACTGAATAATTGGTAAGGTGGATGAGTCTTGCAGCGGAATTCATTATGGACTGAAGGGGGTATAGTCTATGTAAAGGTAGTCCAATGAGGAGGGAGTTGCAGTAGTCGAGGCGAGAGATAACCAGGGAGTGAGTTAGAAGCTTGGTGGTGTCATTAGTTAAAAAGGGGCGTATTCTGGAAATGTTGCGGAGGCTAAGGCGGCATGATTTGGACATGGATTGTATGTGGGTCTGAAAGGACAGTTCAGAGTCTAGGATTACCCCTAGCACCCTGGCATGTATTTTTGATTGCAGCAAACTAGTTTATTGGTCATATAATTTGTTGTTGTTTTTTTGCGCCGGTAGTACATCTTTTAATATAATAGCTCTCTGCTCCCTGAAGACCAAAAACTGAGTGTTTAGCTGTCCTATGACCCGTACACGCGGTCGGAAATTCCGAACACAAAATCCGTAGATTTTTTTCCAACGGATTTTGTCTGACACTGGTGTTGCATACACACGGTCGGACAAAGTTGTCGGAAAATCTGATCATTCTGAACGTGGTGACGTTCGTTACGTACGACTGAACTAAGTAGAGGCTATTAGCCAATAGCTTTGGTCTCATAATTTGATCGGAGCATGCGTGGCACTTTGGTCTCATAATTTGATCGGAGCATGCGTGGCACTTTGTGAGTCAGAGTTCTCTACACACGATCGGAAAAAGTCTGATTGGATTTTGTTGTCGGAAAATTTGAGAGCAGGATCTCAAATTTTTTCCGTCGGAAATTCCGATGGAAAAAGTTCAATGGAGCCCACACACGGGTGGATTTTCCGACAACATGGTCCGATCGGACATTTTCGGTTGGAATTTCCGACCGTGTACGGGGCATTAGATTGCTCATTTCTAAGTCTAATGCCCCGTACACACGATCGGAAATTCCGCCAGCAAAAGTCCGATGTGAGCTTTTGGTCGGAAATTCCGACCGTTTGTATGCTCCATCGGACTTTTGCTGGCGGAATTTCTACCAGCAAAAGATTGAGTGCAGGTTCTCTATTTTTCCTCTCGGAAAAAACATCCATGATTTTTCCGCCAGAAATTCCGCTCGTGTGTATGGGGCATTAGAGGCAGCAGGGGATAGATACAGCATTGTACCGATGCTGCATCCATCTAGCTGCCCTATAATTGTTTTTGTTTTTGTTTTGTTTTTATTCCATACTTCTCTTTAAAGTATCATGTATGTTAAATATGTAGAATTATCATAACCATTATTTGGGCTGTTCAAGAATTCTTAAAGAGGCCAGAACTTAAAGCGGTGTTTCACCCAAAATTTTAAATTCAGCAGCTAAAAAAAAAGTAGCTGCTGACTTTTAATAAGTACACTTACCCTCCCAGGGCGCCCGCGATGTCGGTGGTGGAGGCCGAGATGTCCCTCGGCGATCCGGTTCCAGCGCCGCCATCCTCAGTAAGGAAAACGGCTGCCCATTTCCTACTGCGCATGCGCGAGTCGGCGCGCAGCCTACTGCGCATGCGCGAGTCGGCGCAAGGCCTACTGCGCATGCGCGAGTCGAATTTGTGAATGGGGAACGCGATGTGTTGTGGGACACAGTTCCCATAACACACCGCGCCCCATTCACTAGAAGACGGCGCTCGGAGCAGAGGAGAGAACATCACCGCGGAGCTGGAAGAGGCAGATTAGGACGATCTGCCTAGCAACAGCCATTTCTGGTAATTTTAGGAATTCGGTCCATCATTCGCAGGGAGGTGCAGTTTGAGGTACCCGGAGACACTCTGACAGGAAATAACAGTGTTGGTAACTGTAATGGAAAAGTGTAAGAGAAGCACTGTAGAACACTTTAGGGCAGCTCAGAGGTATTGGTTGAGGTACCAATGAACACAGAAATGGTTAAAGAGATTGGTGTGGAAAAATGTGGCAAAAAATGTGCGTTGGTAGGACAATCGCTATTGTTGTGTTGGACAACAGGGTGCGATGTAAAACTGCAGGAATGTCCCATAGGGAGTAACTGCTTGCCTGTAGATGGTCCCTCCCTAGGCACTGTCCTAGCAAACAGGGTGACAAGAGGTCCTGATAATGAGTTGAATAACCCCTTGTGGAACATTGCTATTGAGGTTAAACAGAAGCATGTGGTGTTGATCTCAGATGATTTGGTTGCCAAGGGTAACCACACAGGGGTTAGTGAACCTGAGAAACGGATGTTGTTGGTTAGTGTTGCGTCAGGTAATGAGAGGCGTCAATCCCTGACAGGTTTCATGGAAGTGGGTCCCCAACAGTCCCGATAGAGTAGGTCTATGGGAGAGAAGAAGAAAGGGAGGATTCCGGTGCCAGAAGGTAGAAGGGATAGAAAGGTTAGTGGGAGCCCACTGTTTAGGAAGAAGTGCTAGTGGAAGCACACCCGGAAGAAGATGTGGTTGCCTTCCACGTAATGGTAAAAGCTGGAATGGCCTTACGTGAAAAGAAATAGCGACTGGGAACCTGCCATTGTGGTACAGCACATTCTGCAAATTCACGGAAGGGGGCAGAATCCACCAGATGGAAAGGCAGAAGTTGTAGAGCCAGGAGCTTTGACAAGCTTGCATTTAGACATTTTTGGGCATGTGGGTGGTAGTGACTGTATTTTTTTTCCGCTGCAGCAGATGGGGCAGAGATATTTGCCTGCTATAGTCTACAGCTGGTGGTGGGCTACTGGTAGATGTGCTGTAAAAACCTGGGACACCCTGCACACCATCATCCCTGTCTGTGGGGGCAGACTGAGGTGAGTAAGGAGGAGGAACAGAATTACGCCGTTTTGTGTGGCTTTCAGGTGCTCTTGCCAATGGGCTGAGTGGTGGGAGGTTAAATGCCTTGTCAAGCATGTGGTACCCAAATGGCTGGTGTTTTTGCCATGCTTGATGTGCTTGAGACAAAGTTTACAAATTGCAACAGTGCGATCGGCTGCACATGTGCTGAAAAAGGCCCAGACAGCTGAGCTGTGGGAAGTGGGCTGGGAGATAACAGCTCCACGATGTGATGGATTAGGGTGGCTGCTCTCTACTCTTCCAAGATGGCTGCCTCGTTGTGGTTGTGCCTCACCCTCACTTTCCTCCTCTGCTCTATCCGGCACCCAAGTCACTTTACCACTGGAGACAACTTGGTAATATGCTGCGGCTGGGGGAACATGACTTCCAATTTGTGTACCAGTGTTCTCCCCTCTCTGTAGGCTCATGTTCCTGCCTTCCTCAACCTCAGAACCAACATCTGAATCAAGTAATGGCTGTGTATCATCAAGGAACAAGTGGCTGGAGCTGTGTTTAAATAACTGGACAAGGAGGCAGGTTTAGCTACTTTGGCAGCTGCAATGGACTGCGCACTAGTCTCTTCTTGGGTGACGGAGGATGAGGAGGATAAGGATGGTTTAGTAAGCCAGTCCACCACCTCCTCTGCATGCTGTGGCTGGATAGCACAGTCAACATCACTAAACAGAGGAAATGATGCCCTGCCTGAGGACTGACCATGTCCTCCTTTGCCTGTGGACACATACACTGCTGGCCCCCTCACAGTGCCATGGGAATGTCTGCCACTTCTTGTTGTCCTCCCAGACATGATGAGGGGGGTGCTTATTAACAAAATGTAATAAAGATGTGTAAATGTGTAAATGTGTACGTGGATGCACTTTAATCAATAGAAAGTGGTGTTTAGTGCACTTTAACTTGAGTAATCACTACACAGACACACTCCACTGATACACTATAATATACTGCAGTAAAACTGCACTGCGATATACAGTGTCAAACGTGCAGTAACGCACAGAAATATACTGCGTTAAATATGCACATACATACAGAAATAGGTGTCATGTAATACAGCGGTAAAATTGCAGTAACACACTGAAATATACGGCGTTAAACTTGCTATAAAGCACTGAAATATACTGCATTAAACACGCACTAATGCATATACTGCAGTAAAACTGCACTGCGATATACAGTGTCAAATGTGCAGTAACGCACAGAAATATACTGCGTTAAATATGCACATACATACAGAAATAGGCGTCATGTTATACAGCGGTAAAATTGCAGTAACACACTGAAATATACGGCGTTAAACTTGCTATAAAGCACTGAAATATACTGCATTAAACATGCACTAATGCACAGAAATATACTGCTTTAAATAGCACGTAACGCACTGAAATATACAGTGTTATACTTGCAGTAACGCACTGAACTATACTGCGTTAAACGGAAGGTAATGTACTGAAATATATGGCATTAAACTTGCAGTAACATACTGAAATATACTGCGTTATACGGCACCTAACGCACTGAAATATATGGTGTTAAACTTGCAGTAACGCACTGAAATGTACTGCATTAAATTTGCAGTAACACACTGAAATATACAGTGTTAAACAGCCACTACACTCACACTGACTGAACTATCACTAGGTTCACACCTAACTGATATTCTAGACTGACAATAGAATCAGAATAGCATACTATAGCATACTAACTGTCTAGTAGCACTGAACAGATCCCTGTTCTATCCCTCTCCACGTCGATCTCACACTACAAATGGCCGCTATTGAAAGAATACATTTTTAGTGTGGGGCGGGACTAAGCGCAATGATCCATGATTGGATAGAGTCATAATGACAGCGTCCAGTCATGGCTCTGACAGTGTTCTGTGCCCTGATTGGGCAAAGCTTTCATTGTTTCAGCCAATCGGGGATTCCAATGCACTGTGTGGCGGCGCAGTGCATTGTGGTCATTCGGCAGACTGAACAAATGGTCGAACGCTTCGATAAGTCGGGTGTTCATCGAACGGGGAACAGTCAATGTTTGGCCCGAACTCATGCTTGGGCCGAACGGTTCGCCCTTCCCTACTTATCAGTAATATCACACAGCACTATAGAATAACAATGTAGCGCCACTCCCGAAGGAGACACTTAGTCATTTTGTGTTTTCTGTTCTGTGCCTAAACCCCAAGAACAACCTCTGCCTAGTGCCAGATTAACATAGGGGCTATTGGAGCTGCAGCTCCTGGCCCCTTCCTTAAGTTAAGCCCAGCCCAGTAGTGTGAGTGAGTCACTAATGCTGCCCAGCCCTGCTCTGTGTGCAGTGTACACATGATTGAAATGTAAATCGCGGCGGCATTGATATGAAAATTGTTAGAGCTTTTATAGGTATGTCAAACTGCTTGAGCCCTGGTCCACCATCACCTTTGCCGAATGCTGCCGACATTGGGGATGTACACACAGTACTGGGGATCAGGGCCGATCCTAGGGTCACAGACGCCTGAGCGCAGAAATATTTTGGGCGCCCCTAAGTGGGCGTGGTCATCTTACTAACCCCTCCCCTTTTGCAAATGTTTCTATGGCAACGACTCAAACACAGAAATGCTGCCCTAAAGAGTCTTTGTTAACCTGGTATCCTCCCATGATCTCTTAACAATAAAGAGAACGAGATGGTCAGACTGCAAACATGATACAAGAAATGGTCAGAGACTGCAGACATGATACAAGAAATGGTCCGACTGCAGACATAATACAAGAAATGGTCAGAGCCTGCAGACATAGTACAAGAGATGGTCAGAGACTGCAGACATGATACAAGAAATGGTCAGAGCCTGCAGACATAGTACAAGAGATGGTCAGAGACTGCAGACATAGTACTAGGGATGGTCAGAGACTGCAGACATAGTACAAGAGATGGTCAGAGACTGCATAAATAGTACAAGAGATGGTCAGAGACTGCATACATAGTACAATAGATGGTCAGAGACTGCAGACATACTACAGAAGATGGTCAACGATTGCAGACATGATACAAGAGATGGCCAGAGACTGCAGACATGACACAAGAGATGGTCAGAGACTGCAGACATGATACAAGAAATGGTCAGAGACTGCAGACATAATACAAGAGATGGTCAGAGACTGCAGACATAGTACAAGAGATGGTCAGAGACTGCAGACATAGTACAAGAGATGGTCAGAGGCTGCAGACATAGTACAAGAGATGGTCAGAGACTGCATACATAGTACAAGAGATGATCAGAGACTGCAGAAACACTACAGGAGATGGTCAGAGACTGCAGACATGATACAAAAAATTGTCATAGACTGCAGACATGATACAAGAAATTGTGGGAGACTGCCCGATCAGTGCCCAATAATGCAGCCTCACCAGTGCCCATACGCTTAGCCTCATCAGTGACCATCAGTGCCGCCTCAGCAGTGCCCATCAATGCAGCCTGATGTGGAGGGTCAGCTGTGTCAGGGTCTCTCACCTCAGCGATGTCAGCTCAGCAGGTTCTTGCATGGCCTCCTGGGGGGCTAATGCTTCTGGTCCTGGGATCAAGTTGTTGCAAACCAGCATCTAGCCCCACAACCTGAGTCATTCACGTGCGTCATGACTCCCTGGTGTTCCCTGCCTCTGCCTGCCTCCAAGACTCTGGGAGTTTCCTCTGCGCTGCTCTCAGTTCTCCACCCCCTCCCATTCTGCACAACTCCCCCTAGTCTGTTCAATCCCTCTAACCCCCCGTCTGCCCAATCCCCCGTACCCCTAGTCTGCACAAGCCCCCCTCCCCTAGTCTGCACAATCCCCCCTCCCCCCAGTCTGCACAATCCCCCCTTCCCCAGTCTGCACAATTACCCCCCCAGTCTGCACAATCCCCCCTTCCCCAGTCTGCACAATTACCCCCCTCCCCGTCTGCTCAATCCCCCCCCCCCTTCGTTTGATGGGCACAGTGGCTGTGTTTGATGGGCACAGTGGCAGCGTTTGATGGCACAGTGGCTGCATTTGATGGGCACAGTGGCTGCGTTTGATGGGCACAGTGGCAGCGTTTGATGGCACAGTGGCTGCATTTGTTGGGCACAGTGGCTGAATTTGATGGCACAGTGGCTGCATTTGATGGCACAGTGGCAGCGTTTGATAGGCACAGTGGGTGTGTTTGATGGGCAAAGTGGCTGCGTTTGATGGGCACAGTGGCTGCGTTTGATGGGCACAGTGGCAGTGTTTGAGATAAAGATGCAGAGATTATCAATACCCCTGTTACATGGCTGGTAAGTGTAAGGCTCCATTCACATCATGCAGATGTGACAGAGCGCACACACTCCCATGCATTGTGTGTAGGGCAGCCCCTCCCACTCTTACCACAATATGACTCCACCCACAGTTCACTGTGGCGTGCTATGCACGTTACATTACTACCCTACTAAGTTACCAGAGGCAGCCTCTCTCACCCCTCCCTCTCTTTCTCTCTCCTTCACCCCCTCTCTCTCTCTCTCACCCCCATCCCCCCTCTCGCTCTCTCACCCTCTCTCTCACCCTCCTCCCTCTATCACCCCCTCCCCCATCTCTATCACCCCCTCCACCATCTATCTCACCCCCCACAACCACCCACCTCTCCCCCCTCTATTTAATTAAATTTGTTAGATATATAATTTGTAAAACTTGTAACATTGTAAGAAATATTGTTTGCATTTTCATTTTATTGATTTCTATAAAAACGGCCCACCAAATCCTCAGCACCAGGTCCATGATGCTCTTAATCCAGCCCTGCCTCAGCCCCTCTGATACACTGGGTTGAATAATTCAAAGTAATAATTAAAGTTGGGTGAACAGTTTGAGCCGAGAAAAAGTTTGACCCGGACATTGCCTGTTCGTTAGTTCGAATTTGCAGGGCGCTCGGTGGGATGTGCGCCCAACAATGCACTGCACGCTGCATAGTGCATAGCTGGTTGTTAAGGAGTGGGCTGGGAAGCCGGCCGCTCCGTCTTTCACAAGAGGTAAGGTATCAGCTGTCAACAGGGTTCCCCGCTGACAGCTGAATGAAAAAAGAAAACATTGCCGACAATAAAAAAAAAAATTTGTAAAAAGGGTGTGGGGGTCTCCCCCAATATATACCAGGGCCTTTGGGTCTGGTGTAGATTTTAAGGGGGAATCCAATGCCTCTTAATCCTCTGACTGCAACTCTCACTAGCCCTCTTGGCTGTTTTCCTTCCTGGAGATTTGGCAGGCAGTATTCTCCTGCTGTCCTCTCCTTGATCTCTTGCCTCCTGGTCAGAATCCCTCCATGTGTCTGAAAAGGGGTCCCTTCCACACCCATGCCCAGGCCTGAGTCCCCCCCCCAGACTGGGGAGCTACTCTCAAAGGCCCCGACAGCCTAACACTCCATCTTCTAACCGAACACCACACTGACCCCAACTGGGCTGACCCTGAGTATTTGAGGGGGCCTGCCCCCTGCAAACCCTTCTTTTGGGGATTGGTCAGGGCCCTCGGAATACTCCAGCTGGCTCCTCTTAGACCCCTCCCAACTGCTTCTGGAATCTTCTCCTAATTTCTAGATAGCAGGGGGAGTCACCAGAGAAGCTTCTGATGAGTAATCCAGCCTACCTGAGTCACTCAAAACCTGATCCAGAAAAACACACAGGCTTGGCTCCCAGCCAAGCCTGAAAATTTACCTAACCTAACATAAATCCTATCATTAGCACTCTAACCACGCTAGGGGGTGCTACATTAACAAACATTGGTGGTGTTATTAATAGGAAAAATTGCACTGTGTCAGTGTTAGTGGGGAAAAAATGGCACTGTGTCGGTAATGTCACTAGAAGGAAATATAATGTCCCTGCATCTGTGGTGTCACTGGACGGAAAAACTGCCCTTGTGTTGGTGGTGTTGCAAAGTGTTCATGCATCTTTGGTGTCAGTAGTTCTAGAAATAACCAAACTATAACACATCTTGTGAAGACAAGCACTATCATCAAATTGTAATGACATAATCAGATGCATTCGGCGAGTTTTCCTCAACCTTTTTTTTATCCCATGTGTACCCCTACTAAACCAATTTCTTAGGGGTCATTGGAGAAAATGTCTCTTACATTCACAGTCAGTAGTAGGAATGCAGCCCTAACAGCAGTGGTTAGAATGCCACCCTTGCAGACAGCTGAAAAGATGGTTAGATCATGATGTTGGTTTCTCCTGTGTTGGCCCTGGAATTATGCAGGCACCGTCAGGTGGATGGTCAGTCTGCCACAGTTCAAGGAACCCTTAGCAACCTCTGGAGGTACCCTAAGGTTCCATAAATCATGGTTGAGAATGGGTACATTAGAAATTTGTATAGAGAATACCGTAAGTACACACAGTATATACACGTATGCTGGCAGTGAGTAGCGATTATATTGGACAGAAGTATAGGAGAAATTGATAGAAAAAGATGGTACATATTGTTAGGATACACCACCAGTAGAAGAGGAGTGGTGTGTCAAGATGAATGAAAAATATTTTTTAAAATAGTAGCAGCAGAAACAAAATATGTGAAAACTTCAAATATGATATCGCAGCATAGGAATGTGCCAAGCACATTTTGTACAGCATTGCTGACAAAAGAAAGACAGATGGGGTTAAGGAAAGAAGTTACTAATGTAATGATGCCCCGAAGCAGCCACTTGGTAATTTAGGTCCTCTGTTCTGTGCCTCGACTCCATGAACAACCTCAGCCCCTGTGGCACACTTGGATGAGTAAAAGTTACTGCATACACTTATAGGAACACAAGTACCTTTTTAAGTTGACTGTGACTGTGAATTAGTATCAGGAAGCAGACACAAGACCATTTAGTGGTAAATAAACTCAATGTATTGGTATGGGTTAGAGTAAATGGTGGTTTGAGCATAAACAGCAACAGTTACAATATCCACAACCAGACTCCTGCCATGAGGAAGTTGGAGTACTTAGAGCCGCCGTCTAGCACTGCTGTTCACTGTAGGCCTCAGGGAGGACTTAAGGGCCCCCCCTTCTCCAAGAGTGTCAACAGCTGTATCCTGGGATTGGTGAGAGAGCCATTGGCCCGGTATTATTGTTGCTGGCAGAGAATGTGTTACTGAGTGCAGGAGGCTAATTACACTTCTTATGTGTTGCATCACCCTAACCTTATTCAGCATCTCTAGCAGACTTACATTGCACCCATACTAGTTCTATATCTCGTACTATCACTGTTGACCCATACTTACTTTCCATCTGTCCAAGAGACTACTTCAGCTTCTACAGCAAAGGACTGTTGTAGTGCACTAATTCTTCTTAAAGGGCCCCAACGATCGCAGACAGAAGAAACATCTTAAGGACTGCCCCTTTCATGTAACCAGTGGCGGCTGCCAGTCCATTATTTGTTTTAAGAGGGGCAGCAAACAAACCCCCCCTGGTCGGTCCGTCTGTCAGTTTAACCCCCCCCCCCTCGCTCGGTCGATCAGCAAACCACCCACCACCCCCGCATTCTCATTGGCCAGGGAGGAGAAGCAGGAAGACAATAGTGAATATTAATTTGCTATTGTCATACAACCGGGTGGGCTCAGGGCGCAGTGCTCTGCGCTCCGAGCCCATCCTTTTTTGAAGCCAATTAGAGCCTCAGGCTCTAATCATGTGCTTCAAAAAAAAAATTACTACATGGAGATTAGAGGTCGGGCGCATGAATTAAAGGGGTGACGCCCCTAATGGAGCGGGCACCACTGCATGTCACTTACCCCGGTCCCGCCACTGTTCATCTATTTCTATTAAGCATTGGTAGAGCTTACTAGAGAGCCTTAGACCTAGCATTGACATTATAGTATCTAGCGTTTGTTACGCAAGTATTATTACTGATCATTGCTGCACTGTAGGTGGGAATGTTACAGTTTATTCTGATCCGGATAGCAAGTGTCATCTTATATTTAGGTTGATTTCTTTGTTACCTAGCATTAAAGGCCCCTTTCACACTGAAGCGTTTTTCAGGAGCTACAGCACTAAAAATAGCGCCTGTATAGCTCCTGAAAAAAGCGGGTCCTTTAACTCCAATGTGAAAGCCAGCTTTCACACTGGAGCGGTGCGCTAGCAGGGCGGTAAAAAAAGTCCTGCTAGCAGCATATTTGGAGTGGTGAAGGAGCGGTGTATTCTCCTATACCGCTCCTACCCATTGAAATCAATGGGACACCGTGGGGGTACCGCAGTAATACCACCGGCAGCAGCGCTTTGCAGGGGGTTTTAACCCTTTTTCGGCCGCTAGCGGGGGTTAAAACCACCCCACTAGCGGCCGAATACCGTGGCTAAAACGACGGTAAAGCAGCGCTAAATATAGCGCTGCTTTACCGTTGCCGCCCCCACCGCCACAGTGTGAAACCGGCCAAAGTGTATTCTTACTGTCACAAATAACTTGATCTCCTTATCTCTGTACTTAAATTATCACATGTTTTTTTCTCTCTCTCTCTTTCTAACCACTGAGTGCATGTGTATCCTTAAAACTGCATTTTTGCTGGGCATCCAATACTGTTATTAGAAATTTCATACAATAATATAGATTTGTATACTCAGCCGGGTGTGTCAAAGAGGCTAAGGGGCTTTGAGAAGCTTAAGGCCAGGAACAGGGGACCCATCTAAACCAGTGGCTCCTTTGGGAGTAGCACTACACTACCATCAAAAAGAGTAGGTTTTAACACGATAAGGGCACTAAGTATATACTCAACCCAAACTGTGTTGTATATGGCTTTATCTAAACAGTATGTACACCAAAATGCACCGAGGCACCTGCATATATATATATATATGGCTTTTTTTATCAGAGAATAGGTGCAGGAATTCCCCCTTCCCTAGCCCAGTCCCCACCCCCAACCCCACCCTTCCTTGGGGGAGAGAAGTAAAGTGACACCAAATAATGAGTGTGGTAAAAACTCAGACCTGTGTATCACAGAAGGCAAAAGGTTTACTCAGGGGCGTAACTATAGGGGGTGCAGCAGTCGCGAGCGCAACCGGGCCCTGTGCTGCAAGGGGCCCATGTGGCCCCCTCTACATATGGCCGGTGGCAGCATAGGCGGTTAGGCACCGGGCGCATGGGTGGCTGGAGGTGGGGGGTGACTAGCAGAGCTCCATGCTCGACTAGTGCACTGGCTGCTTTTTAGTTGCGCATTCCTCTGCCACTCCTCCGGGTCCCCCTCTCCTGCTCCATGCAGTGCTGCTCAGTCCGGTGTCTGTCCTCCCCAGCCAGAGTACCGCCCCCTGAGTCCGGCTCACACTGCACTGCATACTTCTCCCGGGCAAACAAACTTTAAGCACACAGATGCAGTGCAGCCCTATGAGAGCCGGCTCCCCAAAGGACACTGCAGGCTTGTCTGCCAGAGCCCCCCCTCCTCCCCGTCATACACAGATGTTGACAGGTCTTTCTGGGAGATATGTCCCCTAAGGACAGGGACCCCATCTCCCCTGGGGACAGGGCCCAGTTCTCCCTAAAGGACAGGGACCCCATTTCCCTTGGGGACAAGGACCCCATCTCCTCGGGGACAGGGCCCACTTCTCCCCAGAGGACAGGCACCCCATTTCCCTTAGGGACAGGGACTCCTACTTACGTGGGGACAGGGACCCCATCTCCCCTAAGGACAAGGACCCAATCTCTCCTGGGGACAGGGCCCACTTCTCCCCAGAGGACAGGGACCCAATTTCCCTTTCTCTTCTTTCTCTTTGTCTCAAAGGTGTAACATCATAGGTCTGTTTAGACCTCTGATATCTCACCAAAGTCCCCCAACGGGACTCCTAAAAAATTGTAAAAAATTATAAAAAAACTGCTGATACCAGTGGTGGAACTACAGGGCTCACAAAAGTCGTACCTGTGACCGAGCCTTGGAGTTCCACCACCGGACTCGGAGGGAAGGGCCTCGGCTGGGGTTCAGGGGGGCCCTTCATGGTTTCTTGCACCGGGGCCCTGAAGGTTCTAGTTACACCACTGGGTTTACTAATGTGTAACACACAGAGTACAAGGCTCAGAAATACATAGCAAACATGGTACATCCACAGCTCAAGTCTTCTTCCCCATCCACAGCTTACCTATACATCCCACCATTCACAGCTCACCTCTTATCCCACCATCTCCAACAGCTTACCAATGAATTTCACTATCCACAGCTCACCTATGAACTCTACATCCAAAGCTCACCTTTTTTTCCCCTGTCGACAGCTCACCTACGAATCCCACTATCCACAGCTTATCTATGCACCCCACTTTCCACAGCTCACCTATTCACCCCACCATCCACAGCTCATCTATGAATCCTTCCATTCACAGCTCATCTCTTCTCTCCCCATCCACAGATCACCCATTCTCCCCCCATCCACAGCTTACTTATGCATCCACAGCTGCCTGTCTGCAAAATCACCTCCTCTTTCCATACACAGCTCTCACCTTGTCATAAATGCTTTACAGCGATGCAGCCACTGCCACACCTGCACCGCTGTGTTAGGTGGACATGGGATTTTTCTATTGAACATAGTGTACCTTGCTTTGCCTGGAGAGCTCCGTCTATCAGACTTGTTTAGCCCAGAGCTAAGGATGGGTTTCAAAACGCTACACGTGTCTGATAGGCTGCTGGTGGGGACAGGAGACTCTGAAGCACCACACACCAATTAAATGTGATACTGGTGGTTGCTGCATCAGGACACGGGGCACCAAAGGACAGGGCAACTGGAGGTGGTGGAACGGTGTTCCACCACTTTCTGGCTGATAAAAAAGCCCTGCGCATGGGGTGATAAGGGTGCACTAAGGCACATCAAGCACACACCTGTGCGCATGCCTGTGACTTGTTTTAAAACTGTATATAAGCTGCAATATTACATGTATATATATTTATATGTAATTAACTGTTAACTGTAATTGAAGCATTTGCTAATAAAATGTTATGTGCATTTTCTCTCCCTTGTCAGTCGAAATGGTTCAGCTTTGGGTCAGATTTCTTCCACTGATATATACAAAAACCCCAAAGTATACAGCAAGGTACAGTCAAACGCCTTAACTCTTTGTATTACTTATTTTCTATAGTAAGAGTAGATTTTCCAGAAAAACTGTCTCAGAGTGGATCTATCAAATCTGCCTCAGTTATTCTTACCTTTCCCTAATCAACTCCCTTCTCTAGTTTAGAAACACATGTACTGTATATGTCTTATATGTATATTCAGAATCCGGGGCATTGCTAGAATTGTGAAAAACCTGGGGAACACTTTGAGGATAGCAATTATGAGGCACGCATAGTGTGCCAAGGTGGGTTTTAATGTCACAAGAGTCTTACAGATACAGATAAAAGCCTCTGCTTAATCATTTTTTGAAAAAACTTTCTATTATCTATGCATGCAGGGGTCTGGTGTATGTACTGCACCAAGGAGCTTGCACGGTTTGGAAGTGCAATGCTCAAGGGTGTATAACCTACAGAATGCAGGGGTCAGGGATGCGTAATGCACCAAGTGCTGGGGTCAAGAGTGTATCAGAATGCAGGAGTCATGGATGTGTGTTATGCCTGGGTTAGCAGTGTGTAATGCAAAGAGTACAGAGGTCAGGAGTTGGTAATGTACAGAGTGCAGGGATCAGGAGTGTGTGTAGGTACAGAATGTCAGTGTAGTGTAAAGGTATATATAATGCACAGAGTGAAGGGGTCAGGAGAATGTAAACACAGAGAGTAGGGGTCAGGGTTATGTGTAACATATGGAGCACAAGCAAAAATCTCACTAGAACCTAAGAAAGACAAATTCCCTCTTCTGGTTCAATTATTTTTTTATTGCAATTATAGCAGTAAAACATACAATAGTGTCAAAGGCACCTAAACTGCCCACGCAGGGGCTAGGACTGGCACATAAATATATAAAATGTACAACATAAACAAAGGAGGAAAGCCTCCTGTCTAAACTATCACAGAAGACCCGAGTGCAACATATATATTTTGGGGTAAACCCCATAGAGTGCAAAGGTAACCAGGACAAATATGTAGTAACTCAGCACTGAAATGGCACTGGGCAACCATTGATGGCTAAAGAGGTCCCTGGAAAAAGCTAGAGAGAAAAAAAGGGAGAAGGGAAAGAAGGAGAAGAAGGGGAAGTGGGGACCCAAGATCACCTAAGATATCAGTCAAAGCCGACACCACACTAGTCGGAGGGAGGTCAGGGAAGGCATACATCAACCATGGCTCCCAGACTTTAAGGAAGACAAATTCCCTTTTCAAGACTAACTACTTCCCCTCCAAATCAACTCCCCAGTACAAATTTCACCTCAAACCAAAATACCCTCGGGCACAATTTTCTGCCTCCCTTGACTCATCAGGTCTTAGATGCAGTGGTGCCCGGCGCAGTGAGGAGAAGTCCTCCTGTGATTCCCAGCAGCTGTGTCACAACAGAGCCAAGGAAGAGCATAGCAAAGCCTCCCTTGGATCTGCAATATGCTGATATGTGTGTGTGGTCTGACAGGCAGTGCAACACAAAGCTGCCAGCTGCTGTAGTGGGCAGCCGCAGTCTCCTAAGAAACCCTACAAGAGATGTCCCTGGTTTCAGGTGCAATGGACGCTCATATTCAGAATTGTGTTATTTAGACAAAAATGCTGTTATTTGAACAGATTTTTTGAGAAAACACACATCTTTACACCCACTGTCTGACTTTTCTTTTTGTAGGTTCAGTCTATTGATGGTATTAAAATTGTCAATTACTGCTCTCCATTATATTTTGCAAATTCAGAAATATTTCGACAGAAAGTTATCAAGAAGGTAAACTATAACTGCTTGACAAAATATTATATTGCTGAATAACAATCCAGTATTAAGTGCACCATCCAATACTTGTATATAGAACCATGCTTTGTTAACTCAAAGTTTCTGTATTGGTATTACTGAAAACATACAACCTCAATGGGAGTCCAAATTTACAAATTGTATCAAATTTGGCTGTGGCAACAAAAAAAAAAAATCTAGTCTTTTTAAGTTGTCAGTTTTTCCATACAAAAAAAAGGTGTTGATTGCAGTGATGCAATAATCAGCAGTTTATTGGGGACCAAAGCACAAATGCCCTGTGTGATGGACCCCGGGACTCAAGAGGAGTATGTCCTGCTGTATAAATATATGCAATACATATAGTGTGCTGTTCCAAAACAAGACTCAGGCCCTTGCCTGTCATATAGGCTCTCTGGGCTAATGAGGAAGAAAAATATATATACTGTACATATATTCACCATACAGAGTCATACATAAACGTATCCGTGAAATAACATATAGTGCTTAACATACCAAATTGTAATCCTAATAAATGTCCAAAAAGCAACAAGCTCTTTTGTTTGTGCAAGTTTGAAGATACATGTATGTATAAAAGTCCAATATACAGATTTATATCAAACAATACAATTCAGAAAAAAAACATGTGATCCATCCACGAAGTAACAATTGCCTGTCAGAGAACCATCACCACACACCTCTGTTTGCAATGCCTGCTCACCTTAGATTTAAACCCATTACAGGTTTTGTTTTGCCTTTTCATACTGTATATTAACAATCTGGTGTAGTTCCAATCAAGAATGTACCCCTCTTATGGGGGATTTTAAGGTGCATGAGCTCCACTGGAGGATGGATACTCGGAATTACGGATGAGCCGAACACCCCCGGGTTCGGTTCGCACCAGAACCTTCGAACGGACCGAAAGTTCGCGCAAATTTTCGAACCCTATTCGTTACAATGAGCGCGAACGTTCGAAATCAAAATTGCTAATTACAATGGCCAATATGCATGTTAATGTCATAAAACAGGTTTGGGGACCCGGGTCCTGCCCCATAGGACATATATCAATGCAAAAAGAACTTGTAAACACTAACGTTTTTTTCGGGAGCAGTCATTTTAATGATGCATAAAGTGAAAAAAAAAGTGAAATTTTCCTTTAAATATGGTAAATATGGTGTCTAAAGTATGCCTGTGAAGTGGCATGTGTTTCCCGTGTTTAGAACTGTCCCTGCACAAAATGACATTTGTAAATGAAAAAAAGAAGCCATTTAAAACCACTTGCGGCTTTAATGTCATGTCTTTTCCTGGCCATATGGCTGAAAATCCTTGCGAAAAATGGCATGGCTACCCCATCAACCCCCCCCCACCCCAGCCCCTTTGGGTCTTGTATGGATATTAAGGGGGACCCCGCACCCAAAATAAAACCCTATACCTACAACCCTATATACTCTGAACAGCAGTATACAGGCGGTGCAAATAAGACAAGGACTGTAGGTTTGTTCTTAAGTAGAATCTGAACAGGTACATTATGAAGTGTAGCTCCATCCCCAAAAAATATATTTTTAAGCTTTTTGGAGAACATAGGGAGGGGTTATCACCCCTGTAACATTTGCTGTCTTTGCACATCTGTTCAGAACATTTCACCTCACTTTCCGTCCCAATGACAAATGTTTTTGGAAAAGTGGGGTTTTAATTGAAACAAGGATTGGTGATAAAGCATCAGTAGAGAGGAGATACCTTTTCCCAAATTAAATCTAACAGGATCGAATTTCCCTTTCTAGGGGTAGATTTCCTCTCACTTCCTGTTTTCTCTTTCCGTTTGCAAGTAGGAGTCGTTTGTAAGTTGGATGTTTGAAAGTAGGGGCCTGCCGTATATACTCTGCAGAAATTTGCCCCATTAGATGTTGGTGTAGCCACAAGACTGTAAGCCCTCACAGTTACTCTTGGTGGGCACAGGAATGGGCCCTGCTGTGAGTTATTAGATCAAGATTTGTAATTGCATGCACCTGTTGAACAGGGCAGAAAAATTGGGCCTTTGGTGGTGGTGGACGGTGTTGCCACAAGACTGTAAGCCCTCACAGTTACTCTTGGTGGGTGCAGGAATGGGCCCTTCTGTGAGTTATTAGATCAAGATTTGTAATTGCATGCACCTGTTGAACAGGGCAGAAAAATTGGGCCTTTGGTGGTGGTGGTGGTGGACGGTGTTGCCACAAGACTGTAAGCCCTCACAGTTACTCTTGGTGGGCGCAGGAATGGGCCCTGCTGTGAGTTATTAGATCGAGATTTGTAATTGCATGCACCTGTTGAACAGGGCAGAAAAATTGGGCCTTTGGTGGTGGTGGTGGTGGTGGACGGTGTTGCCACAGGACTGTAAGCCCTCACAGTTACTGTTGGTGGGCGCAGGAATGGGCCCTGCTGTGAGTTATTAGATCAAGATTTGTAATTGCATGCACCTGTTGAACAGGGCAGAAAAATTGGGCCTTTGGTGGTGGTGGACGGTGTTGCCACAAGACTGTAAGCCCTCACAGTTACTCTTGGTGGGCACAGGAATGGACCCTGCTGTGAGTTATTAGATCAAGATTTGTAATTGCATGCACCTGTTGAACAGGGCTGAAAAATTGGGCCTTTGGTGGTGGTGGACGGTGTTGCCACAGGACTGTAAGCCCTCACAGTTACTCTTGGTGGGCACAGGAATGGACCCTGCTGTGAGTTATTAGATCAAGATTTGTAATTGCATGCACCTGTTGAACAGGGCTGAAAAATTGGGCCTTTGGTGGTGGTGGACGGTGTTGCCACAGGACTGTAAGCCCTCACAGTTACTCTTGGTGGGCACAGGAATGGACCCTGCTGTGAGTTATTAGATCAAGATTTGTAATTGCATGCACCTATTGAACAGGGCTGAAAAATTGGGCCTTAGGCACTGGTGCTGGTGCCACAACACTGCAACCCCTCACAGATACTGTACTTGGAGCTTGCTGAGTCAGAAGTGTTGCGAAGCATTGCTTAAAAAATTGTAATTACACGCCCCTGTTAAACAGGGGCTGAAAAATTGTGCCTTAGGCATTGGTGCTGGTGCCACAACACTGCAACCCCTCACAGATACTGTACTCTGAGCACAGCAATGAGACCTGTTGCAAAGCATTGCCTAAAAATTGTAATTACACGGCCCTGTTAAACAGGGGCTGAAAAATTGTGCCTTAGGCAACGGTGCTGGTGCCACAACACTGCAACCCCTCACAGATACTGTACTTGGAGCACAGCAGTCACACCTGTTGTGAAGCATTTTTTTTTAAAAATTGTAATTACACGCCCCTGTTATACAGGGGCTGAAAAATTGTGCCTTAGGCACTGGTGTGGTGGCACCCAGAAACAAAAATGTTCTTCCAAGCTATCAAGGAATGGATCATTGAAGAGGAGGAAGAGGATAGTCAGTGAACATAACAGGACAGTCACTCAGCATCAGCATAGGCAGTCTTGAAGGGATGCGACATTATAAATTATTCAGTTATATCCGCTTCAGGTGCCTGGTAGCTGGTGGTGATCCAAGACTGATTCATTTTTATGAAGGTCAGTCGATCAACCGAGTCGGTGGACAGGCGCACCCTGTGATCAGTGACAAATCCTCCAGCAGCACTGAATGTGCGTTTGGAAAGAACGCTGGATGCAGGACAGGCCAGTAGCTCAATTGCATACTGTGCAAGCTCTGGCCAGTGATCCATCCTCAAGACCCAGTAAGCCAGAGGATTTTCGGTGGGAAAGGTGTCCAAGTCTGACCTTGCCCCTAGGTATTCCTGCACCATGTATATCAGACGCTGGCGATGGTTGCTGGAACCGATCATACCTTGGGGCTGCGGACTAAAAAAATTGTCTGAACGCATCGGTCAGACGTCCACCTTCCCCACCGCTCCTTCTGCTACTGACCGAAGCCTCAGCAACTCGTCGTCCAGGACCAGGAGTTTGTAACCTCCCAGTTTCTGGGAACGCGTTGCACAGACCTTTCTGCAAGGCCTCCCTGAGATGTCTCATCCTCTGCTCCCTCTGCGATGGCAAGATAAGGTCCGCAACCTTACCCTTGTACCGTGGATCAAGGAGAGTGGCCAGCCAGTAATGGTCCCTCTCCTTGATCCAAAGAATACGAGGATCCTTCTGCAGGCTTTGCAGGATCAGGGAGGCCATGCAACGTAGGTTAGCTGAGGCATTCGGTCCGGAGTCTTCTGGGTCACTGAGGACGACATGATCGCCAGCCACCTCCTCCCAGCCACGTACAAGTCCACTGGTTTGTTGGGACTGTACATCATCCCTAAAAGACTGCTGCTGCTGATGCTGAGTGCCAGGCTCCACCTCCATGCTCACACAATCCTCCTCCTCTTCCTGTGTGATGGGTGGGACAGAAGGAACACTGTCTGGATAAAGGGGGCCTTGAGAGGCAAGGAAGTCCTCCTCTTCCTGCCTCTGTTCTGCCTCAAGTGCCCTGTCCATTATCCCACGCAGCGTATGCTCCAACAGGTGGACAAGAGGTACAGTGTCACTGATGCATGCACTGTCACTGCTCACCATCCTCGTGGCCTCCTCAAATGGTGACAGGACAGTGCATGCATCCCTGATCATGCTCCACTGGCGTGGGGAAAAAAAGCCAAGCTCCCCTGACCCTGTCCTGGTGCCGTAGTCGCAAAGGTACTCATTGATGGCCCTCTGCTGCGTGTGCAGTCGCTGCAGCATGGCCAACGTTGAGTTCCACCTGGTGGGCATGTCATATATTAGGCGGTTCTTGGGCAGGTTCAGCTCCTTTTGCAGCTCAGCCAGCCGAGCACTGGCATTATAAGATTGGCGGAAACGCACACAGACTTTCCTGGCCTGCCTCAGGACATCCTGTAAGCCTGGGTACCTGCCCAAGAACCGCTGCACCACCAGGTTGAGGACGTGAGCCATACAGGGCACATGGGTGAGCTGCCCCTGTCGCAGGGCGGAGAGGAGGTTGGTGCCATTGTCAGAAACCACCATTCCTGGCTTAAGCTGGCGTAGCGTCAACCACCTCTCGGCCTGCCCCTGCAGAGCTGCCAGAACCTCTGCCCCAGTGTGGCTCCTGTCCCCCAAACACACCAGCGCAAGCACGGCATGGCATCTTTTTGCCTGCGTACTCGCGTAGCCCCTTGTACGCCTACGGAGCACCGCTGGTTCCGAGGCCAGAGCACTCGAAGAGGCCATGGAGGAAGAAGAAGAGGAGGGGGTGGAGGAGAGAGGTGTGTCACAACCAGTAGTAGCATTTTGGAGGCGTGGTGGCGGAACAACCTCCAACACTACTGCACCTTGTCCTGCATCCCTCCCAGCTGCCAATAGAGTGACCCAATGGGCCGTGAAAGACAGATAACGTCCCTTTCCATGCCTGCTGGACCATGAGTCAGTGGTAATATGCACCTTACCGCTGACTGCCCTGTCCAGCGAGGCATGGACATTGCCTTCCACATGCCGGTAGAGAGACGGAATCGCCTTCCGTGAGAAAAAGTGGCGTTTGGGAACCTGCCACTGAGGAACCGCACATTGAACAAACTCACGGAAGGGGGCCGAGTCTACCAACTGAAAAGGCAGCAGTTGAAGTGCTAGCAATTAAGCCAAGCTAGCATTCAACCGCTGGGCATGTGGATGGCTGGGAGTATACTTCTTTCGACGGTCCAGCAGCTGGGGCAGGGAAATTTGCCTGCTACAATCGGACGTCGGTGTACTGCAAGTACTTGGTTGTGACACACCTAATTCTACACCTTCAGTACTTTCAGAGCAGCTTTCAGAGAGGACTGAAGATATAGTGGGGATGGAGATCCCAGCTGATGAGGAGCAAGGAGAGGTCCGCTTTGTTCTTTGGTGTGGGTCTTTAATGTGCGCTTGCCATCGAGCTGCATGGCAGGTCGACATATGTCTGCTCATGCTTGTGGTGCCCAAGCGGCTGATGTTTTGGCCACGCGAGATACGCTTGAGACAAATATTGCAAATAGAAGTGGTGCGATCTGATTCACTCGTCTCAAAAAAGGCCCACACCAAAGAACTTTTGTGATAACGTGCAGAGGCAGCGCCCTGTACAGGCGGAGCTCTGCGGTGTGATATAGTTGGTGTGCTGGCCTCTAGCTGGCCTCCAGGGGGCATCCTGCCTCGTTGGACATGTGCCGCCGCATCCTCCTCCTCCTCTCTCCCGTCAGGCACCCACGTGGAGTCAGTGACCTCATCATCCCCTCCCTCTTCACCACTAGAGCAAACCTGGCAGGTGGAACATTACTGCCAGATTGCTGTCCTTCAGCATCCCCTCTCTCTACGCGCACACTACTGCCTTTCTCAAGCTGGGTATCATCATCCGAGCCTTTGAATCGTTGGGCATCCTCCTGGAGCATGTGCCAACACTGTGCTCAAACAGTTCGGGGGACTCCTCAGGAGGACATGGTGGGTCTAGGGAATGGGTGGCTGATGGTGCTATTGAGTACGCATTGGGTGAGAGAGGATGAGGAGGATGAGGAGGGCTTGGTCATCCATTCTACCAAGCCTTCGGCATGATGCGGCTCAACATGTCCAGCTGCCGAAAACAAAGACAAGCGTGTCCCATGGCCACGTGCTGATGACGATGCACGTCCACGACCAGCACTGTTGTCTCTAGAAACAGAGCCTGCTTGCCCTGTGTTCTTGCCTCGGGACGGTCTGCCTCTCCTTGGCGGTCTTCCAGCCATTGTAGTGGGTAGTGTATATTGTATAAAAAATAGAGCTCTTATGTGTGCCAAAAATTGGCCCTAGTATATGAATGGGGACCTTGTATTGTGGGCTCCTTGAGGGTAGGGACCGATGTGAGTGTGCAATGTACAGGGATGGGGACAATTGTAGACACTCACTCAGGTTGAACTGGATGGACTGATGTCTTTATTCAACCTTACTAACTATGAAACTATGAAACTGACAAGAAAATATAGGTCCTATGTGTGCTGCCACAAACACACTATAAGTCCTATGGGTGCTGACACAAACACACTATAGGTACTATGTGTGCTGCTGACAAGAATATATAGGTCCTATGTGTGCTGCCACAAACACACTATAAGTCCTATGGGTGCTGACACAAACACACTATAGGTACTATGTGTGCTGCTGACAAGAAAATATAGGTCCCATGTGTGCTGCCACAAACACACTATAAGTCCTATGGGTGCTGACACAAACACACTATAGGTACTTTGTGTGCTGCTGACAAGAAAATATAGGTCCTATGTGTGCTGCCACAAACACACTATAAGTCCTATGGGTGCTGACACAAACACACTATAGGTACTATGTGTGCTGCTGACAAGAAAATATAGGTCCTATGTGTGCTGCCACAAACACACTATAAGTCCTATGGGTGCTGACACAAACACACTATAGGTACTATGTGTGCTGCTGACAAGAAAATATAGGTCCTATGTGTGCTGCCACAAACACAGTACATAGTACGAATGTGATGCGAACGGCCCAAATAGTTCTGGGCTCGCCGAGCGAGCGAACGCCCGGTGCTCGATTCGAACGTGGGTTCGAATCGAGCACCGGGCCCATCCCTACTCAGAATATAAAGGAACAGGCTAAAAGCGTAGTATGCCTTAAAAACAATATAACCATAATAAAAGATATGGTTTTTAATTCATACTACGCTATTAGCATGTTCCTTTATATTCTGAGCATCCATCCTCCAGTGGAGCTCATCCACCTTAAAATCCACCATAAGAGCGGTACATTCTTGATTACTACACCAGATCTTTATTATATGAAAAGGCGAAGCAAAACCTGTAATGAGTTTAAACCTAAGGTGAGCAGGCATTACACACAGAGGTATCTGGTGATGGTTCTCTGACACGCAGTTGTTACTTCACGGATGGATCACATGTTTTTTTTTAACTATATCGTTTGATATGAATCTTTTAAACATACTGTATCTTTCAATTTGCACCATAGAATTTTTTTTTCTTATATTTTCACAACAAAGGAGCTTGTTGCCTTTTAGACATTTATTAGGATTCCAATTTATTAGGATAAGTACTCTACGTTATCTCATGGATAAGTTTATGTATGCCACTGTATGGTGAATATATATATATATATATATATATATATATATATATATATATATATATATATATATATATATATATTTATTTATATAGAATTCTTTTTTTCCTTTCTCATTAGTCCAGAGAGTCTATGTGACGGGCAAGGGCCTGGGTCTTGTTTTGGAACAGTGCACCATTTGTATTATATATATATATATATATATATATATATATATATATATATATATATATATACACACATATACATATACATACATATACATATATATATATACATATATATACATACATATATATATATATATATATATATATATATATATATATATATATATATATATATATATATATATATATATACACATATACACACACACACACACATACATACATATACACACAACATGACAACAAGAGTAGTCAAGAGCAGTCAAGCCCCTTGAGGCGATTCAGTTCGCATTTGCCGCGCTATACAAATAATTCATTCATTCATTCATTCAGTATCTTCCAAAAGTGAGTACACCCCCCACATTTTTGTAAATATTTTATTATATATTTTCATGTGACAAAACTGAAGAAATTACACTTTGTTACAATGTAAAGTAGTGAGTGTACAGCTTGTATAACGGTGTAAATTTGCTGTCCCCTCAAAATAACTCAACACACAGCCATTAATGTATAAACCGCTGGCAACAAGAGTGAGTACACCGCTATGTGAAAATGTCCAAATTGGGCCCAATTAGCCATTTTCCCTCCCCGGTGACATGTGACTTGTTTGGTCTCAGGTGTGAATGGCGGAGCAGGTGTGTTAAATTTGGTGTTATCGCTCTCACTTTCTCATACTAGTCACTGAAAGTTCAACATGGCACCTCATGGCAAAGAACTGTCTAAGGATCTGAAAAAAAAAAAATGTGTTGCTCTACATAAAGATGGCCTAGGCTATAAAAAGATTGCCAAGACCCTGAAACTGAGCTGCAGCATGGTGGACATGCTCAGCATCATATCCAGAGGTTGTCTTTGGGAAATAGACGTATACGTGCTGCCAGGATTGCTGCATTACTGGAACCATGTCCTGTGGTCTGATGAGACCAAGATAAACTTATTTGGTTCAGATGGTGTCAAGCATGTGTGGTGGCAACTAGGTGAGGAATACAAAGACAAGTGTGTCTTGCCTACAGTCAAGCATGGTGGTGGGAGTGTCATTGTCTGGGGCTGCACGAGTGCTGCCAGCACTGGGAGCTACAGTTCATTGAGGGAACCATGAATGCTAACATACTGAAACAGAGCATGATCCCCTTCCTTCGGAGACTGGCAGTATTCCAATATGATACCGACCCCAAACACACCTCCAAGTCGACCACAGCCTTGCTAAAGAAGCTGAGGGTAAAGGTGATGGACTGGCCAGGTATGTCTCCAGACCTAAACCCTATTGAGCATCTGTGGGGAATGCTCAGACCGAAGAGGAGTGGAAGAGGACTCCAGTGGCAACCTGTGAAGCTCTGGTGAACGCCATGCCCAAGGGGGTTAAGGCAGTGCTGGAAAATAATGGTGGCCACACAAAATATTGACACTTTGGGCCCAATTTGGACATTTTGTTGCCAGCGGTTTAGAAATTAATATCTGTGTGTTGAGTTATTTTGAGGGGACAGCTAATTAAACTGTTATGCCACGTACACACGATCGGATTTTCCGACAACAAATGTTCGATGGGAGCTTGTTGTCGGAAATTCCAACTGTGTGTAGGCTCCATTGGAAATTTTTTGTCGGAGCTGGTTCTCAAATTTTCCAACAACAAAATCCGTTGTCGGAAATTCCGAGTGTGTGTACACAATTCCGACACACAAAATTCCACGCATGCTCTGCACACTTTAGGTGCGTTTGCATGTTTTGGATGTGAACCAAACCAGGGGGGTGTTCGGCTCATCCCTACTAGTGACGACTGGCCTCTCACTTCTTCATGAAGGATTTTGTGTAGAGGGTGGCTTTTATAGCTCCCCTCGGTCATTTCAGGTATATTTCCCTGGATGACCTTAGGCAGAAGATTGTTTTTCTTGTCTTCTTTCTGTCCTGTTTCAAAACTACCCAAGGAGTTTTCCCTCCACTGTTAGGAAGCAATCTCCATTGGTGTGTCTTTGGCTTTTCAGCACCAGGCATCTGTTTCACATAATTGCTAGGCTGCCAATTGGTCCTCTGTTCACATATTTGTAAGATTACCAAGTGTATGTTTAGGCATATACTGATGCCAGCTTTGGTCCACTGTTTGAGTTTTATTTTGTGGGCCTGTTTTATGATGCATTGCCAACCCATTTATTTGTATTGCTTTTGGACTTCCCAGTCATCTATGACTTTTCCTGTAACTTGTAATGTTGAGAAAGAAAAAAAGTTTTTTTACTTATGTGTAAAATCCTCATCTTGGAGTACAGTACAGGGCACAAGACCCTCCCCTGTTGCTGTTCACCCTCTTATCTTTATTATTTTAGTTTATTATTTTATTATTACTTGCTAAAAATCTGAGGATCACTGAGAGAGTGAGGAGTTATATGGGGGTATGGGATTGGCCAGTGGCAAATGACCTAAATGTAGCTGCATATAACCCTGTCATCTATCATCATTTGTGTGTACTGTACTTCAAGAAAAAAGTTTACAGGTACATCAAAAATCCTATTTTTGTTCACATTTTAGACTGGCCTGGACCCTAACAAGGCCTATCTGGCCAAAAAAAAGTACTTGAAGAAGAACGAGAAGGAAGAAGAGAGAAGACAGAGGGGATCTGTGTTCATGAAGAGCAAGGTGAGCCTATAACTGACAATGGTGTTTTGCTAACACAAATTTCTAGGATATGCATTAATTATTTATTTTTTATTACTTAAGGTACTTATATAGCACCGTCAATTTACGCAGCGCTTTACATATACATTGTACATTCACATCGGTCCCTACCCTCAAGGAGCTTAAAATCTAAGGTCCCTAACTTGCATTCATATACTAGGGCCAATTTAGACAGGATCCGATTAACCTACCAGCATGTCTTTGGAGTGTGGGAGGAAACCGGAGTACCCGGAGGAAACCCACGCAGGCACAGGGAGAACATGCAAAATCCAGGCAGGTAGTGGTTGGGATTGCTCCTTAAGGGTAGGGACTGATGTGAATGTACAACGTATAAGTAAAGCGCTGCGTAAATTGATGGCGCTATAAAAGTACCTTAAATAATAATAATTCAAACAATATTTCTAAAGTCATCAACTCAGGTGGGAATATATTCAGTAATTCTTTTTTTTCTGTCGATTGAACTGAATTTAAAACTCTAAAAAATAAAATAAAAATCACAATAGTAATAGTCAACATGCATCAACCCATAGCTCCATTAATTGGGAAAAAATGTGTTCCAGCTCGCCGTATTCTTCCGGCTTCTCGTCCGCCTCGGCGGTTTGCGCATGCGCACTAGCCTCTGGTGAGATAGAGGCCTGGTTTGCGCATGCGCGGTCCGGTGGTCGCGCATGCGCGATACGGCTATGCTCCACGGCGCAGGCGCGAGGTGGAGGGGCGGTGACGTCACGGGCGGGGAATTCAAAAAGCAGGCTGCTGCTTCAGTGTCACTGGGCTCTACCAGTGTTTGGAAGCAGCAAGCCTGTTCCCCAGCCATCGGCACACTACTAAGGTCAGTGCTATTTCTTTTTTATATGCTATGCCTATGCCTATGCCTTGCCTTGCCTGAAGTATTAAAAAAAAAAAAATTTTTTTTTTAGTAGGATATATTTTGGTATATGTATGTATATTTAAAAAAAAAAAAAAAAAAAAAACGGGCATGCATTTTTTCTGGGCTAGTGTTGCCGGCAGGTTGCTTAAGTCGCATTTTTTCTTGCAGACTACAGTGATCATATTTGACGCTCTTCGTCCAGAGATTATGGACAAATCACCGCCTTTAAGTGGCCAGCCCTTACGCACTAGGTATGTGCTGGTAAGGGAGGGGTGGAGGTACAACTGCATTTTATTTTGCATTCTGATGCCTTGTTTTCCCCTCCCCCTGTGTGTCTTCTTGCTTTTAGCCCGTCAAGATTGGATTCTCAGGACAGGGACCTTGCCAGGCCACAACAAAAGCAATCTTCTAGATCCAGACGAGACTCCCCGCATGGATCTCACCACCAGAGGAGAAGTTCGCATTCCTCCTCCAGACACCGCTCCCACCGCCATGACGATCGCTCTGATCGCAGAGCCTGCTGGGGATGTAAGACTCGAGTCCCGGAAGGCAAATCGCGGTGTGACAGATGTTTTGCCCGGGCGGTTGGGGAAAAAGACACGGAAAACCAGCGCATGGAGTCCCTGGTAAAGCGTGTCGTGCAGCAGTCGCTTAAGGACATGGAAGTTCCTCACACGTTGAGTCAATCAACGACTGCATCTGGTCCCCAGACTGACGAACCCCGTGATGACCCGGGTACGTCCCAGACCTATGGGGCTTCTGGTGAGTCCTCTGGAGAGGAATTTCCAGCTGATGAGGAGATCGGGGGCTTTGACTTCGCCATGGTCTCGCCGCTAATTAAGGCAATTAAGGAGGCCCTCAAGTGGGAAGAAGCTTCTACCCCTCCAGCTAAACAGAAGAAGTTCTTTAAACAGCTGGGTAAGGAACGGCCGAACTTCCCTCTACTCACTGAACTGAAAGACGTTATAGAAGAAGAGTGGAGCAAGGTGGATAGGAAATCCTCCATGACCAATAAGACTTCCAGGCTATACCCCTTTAAGATGGAAGAGGTGAAGCATCTAGAGAACGCTCCACTCGTGGATGCAGCATTAATGCGTCTGGCTAAGCACGTCACTCTCCCGATGGAGGACTCGGTGTCCTTTAAGGATGGCCTGGAGAGGAAAATCGACCAAGACCTCAAAAGGATCTACGGTCTTGCTGGAATGGCCTGTAAACCTGCTTTAGCCCTAGCGGCTATGTCCAAAGCCATGGAGGCATGGACTGAAAATGTGGACTCCTTCCTGAATGGCGTGTCGGTCGAGTTGGCCAGGAGTTCAGCAGCAGCAGAACTAAAGCTCGCAGCGGTCTTCCTGGGGGAGGCGTCCATTGACCTGATACGTCTGTTAGCACGCATTATGCTGTCCTCAGTCACGGCTAAGCGCGCTTTGTGGCTACGGCCCTGGCTCGCCGATCCCGTTTCCAAGCAAGCATGGTGCAAAATCCCCTTTGAGGGGTCTACGTTATTTGGTAACAAGCTGGATGATGCCATAACGCGTGCGACAGGCGGTAAGTCGGGCTTCCTTCCCCAGGACAGAAGACTACTCGGGCGGAAGAAGCCTCAATTTAAAAGGCGCAGTCCAGAGCGCTCAAGGGATGCACGCTCCTACAAACCTGGAAGGGACTTCAGGAGGAATTGGAGCAGAGGACAGAGTTCCTTTCGTAAGCCCGTCAAGAGCCAGTCATCTGGTGGACGCGAGCCACCCAAGTCTTTCTGAGATTGCGCCCGCCCAGGCGGGTCGGGTGGGGGCCCGTCTATCCCTTTTCCGGCACGTCTGGGTGGCCTCGATCTCGGATTACTGGGTCATCAAGACGATCTCGTCAGGTCACAAATGGACCTTCTCCAGAGTTCCTCATCCCAGGTTCATGTCCACCATGCTTCCTCGTTCGGAAGAACAGAGACAAGTTCTACTGTCATACGTAGAGCTGTTAAAAGCTCAGGGGGCAGTGGTACGAGTACCAGAAGAAGAACGGTTTCAAGGAGTGTACTCCCCCCTCTTCTTGGTACAGAAGAAAAGCGGATCGTGGCGCCCGGTGATAGATTTAACATACTTAAATCAGTTTATAGAATACGGAAAATCCAAAATGGAAACCCTACTAACTATACAGCGAGCCATCCAACCAGGGGATTGGATGGTCTCGATCGACTTAAAGGACGCTTACTTTCACGTCCCGATAGAGGAAAGCTGCCAAAGGTTTCTAAGATTCCATGTCGATCAAGACCATCTACAGTTTATCTGCCTCCCCTTCGGGTTGACGACCTCCCCTCGGGTCTTTTCAAAAGTGCTCCTGGCAGTGGTGGCCCTGATCAGGCTGAAAGGGGTAAGGCTGTACCATTATCTGGACGACCTTCTGGTTCTGTCACAAGACAAAGAGCAGCTGTTGGTTCATCGCGAGCAGGTAATGTCCACATTGACCAGCTTCGGGTGGCTTCTAAACATGGAAAAAAGCCAGCTAGTGCCAACACAACGGCTAATCTATCTGGGTGCTCAATTCGACACTTTGCGAAGTACAATCTCGCTACCGGTGGAAAAGATCCCGATCATACGGGAAAGGGTCTCTCAAGCCCTTCATACGCGGTACCTGAAGGCCTCACAGTGTCTCAAGATCGTAGGGACAATGGTCTCTACGACGCCTATGGTCAAGTGGGCCTTGTGGAGACTACGCCCGTTCCAGTCAGGGTTTCTGAGACAATGGAAGTCGGGAAGCAAAAGCCAAGAGATACGGATAACATCAACGATGAGGAACAGTCTCTTCTGGTGGCTCCAACACAGGAATCTCCTGAAGTGTCACTCGATCGCTCCCATCTCTTGGGTAACGGTTACGACCGATGCCAGCGGGACCGGCTGGGGGGCCCTTTGCGGGTCGGACCTTGCACAAGGCAAGTGGGACACAAGTCTTCCTGTTCCAGGATCGAATATTCTGGAACTCCGTGCAGCTTGGTGCGCTCTCCAGCATTTCTCCCAGGTATTGAAGGGGAAGTCGGTGTTGCTGCGAATGGACAACACCACAGCTGTCTCCTACGTGAAGAGACAAGGGGGCACCAGGAGTTCTGCTCTTCTCCAGGAAGTGGAACCCATTCTATCATGGGCACAGAGGAACCTGGAGAATATTTCTGCAGTTTTTCTCCCGGGGGTTCAGAACACGCAAGCGGACTTCTTATCACGCACCCAGTTGGACAACAACGAGTGGTCCCTCCACATTCAGTCCTTCGAGTGGATCAAATCGCTGGGGGTCAATCCCGAGGTCGATCTTTTTGCCTCCCCCTGCAACTTCAAAATAAAGAAGTTTTACACACGGAATCGCTGCAGTCAGGCCTTAGGGACGGATGCACTAACAGACCAGTGGAGGTTCAAGAGGGCCTATGCCTTCCCTCCACTTCCACTAATCCTCAGGTTCCTTCAGAGGCTCCAGACGGAAGCAGTAGAGGTAGTGATGATAGCTCCTTACTGGCCCAACAGGCCTTGGTTCCCTCTGCTAGTCCAGCTGAGCGTACGGAAGCCGGTGTCTCTCCCTCTCAGGACGGACCTTCTGTCTCAAGGGGCGGTACTGCACCCATGTCCAGCAGTACTGAAACTGATGGTCTGGTTCTTGAAAGGAAGAGGCTAGAGTCCATCGGTTGTGCTTCTAGTGTGATTTCTACCTTATTGAGCTCCAGGAGATCAAGTACGAACAAGGTTTATGGTAGAATCTGGTCCAAATTCGTAAACTTTTGCTCATCTACGGATAGATCCTTCGAACATCCAAGAGTCCAGGACATCCTCGGATTCTTACAAACTGGCCTTGACCTTCCCTTGTCCATAGGCTCTCTCAGGGTGCAAGTTTCAGCCTTATCAGCCTTCTCTGGTACCTCTTGGGCAGTCCATCCATTGGTTCGTCAATTTTTTCGGGGGGCCTCGAGACTCAAGCCCCAAAGGAAGTCTAGATTCCCCAAATGGGATCTTCCCCTTGTCCTGGACTCTATTTCTGGACTAAGTACGACGGGGCCATCCCCGCTTTCCATCAAAGACTTCTCAGAAAAAGTCGCCTTCCTAGTGGCAGTCACCTCAGCCAAGAGGGTATCAGAAATTGGGTCACTAGGCTTCGAAGAACCCTTCTTGACTTTCTTCCCGGACCGAGTGGTTCTCATTCCTATGTTGGGATCCAATCCTAAGGTAACCTCGGTATTCCATCAGAACCAAGAGATCGTTCTACCTACCTTCAGATCACCAGGATCCGGTGATATTCATCCTTTGGATGTTGGGGAAGCTCTGAGAGAATACCTTCGCATTACTTCCGCCTTTAGGCGTTCAGATCATCTCTTCATACTGCACTCAGGCAGCAACAAGGGGAACAAAGCTTCAACCAGGACTCTGGCTGCTTGGATCGTGAGAACTATACAACAGGCTTATAGGGCTAAGGGCTTGGCTCCTCCTGAGGCGGTGACGGCACATTCAACCAGAGGAATGGCTACTTCATGGGCAGCAGCTCGGCACGTAGCTCCTGATACCATCTGCAAGGCAGCTTCTTGGGCCTCTATTAATACTTTCATGTCGCATTATTGCGTTGAACCTGCTTCTTTATCCTCTGTAAACTTTGGTTTGAAAATTCTATCGGCTGATAGATCAAATTAAATATTTTCTGTTTAAAGCATACCCACCCGTGTGGTCGGCTAGTTATTTCCCACACGTAGGCTGCCATGGAGTCTGTCAGGACAATGGAGTGGTGAGTGTTCATTTATGGGAATGGGGTCCTATAGCATGGAGAGGAGGCGGGGTTAACCCACACGTAGGCTGCCATGGAGTCCATCAGGAAAGGAAAATTACGGTAAGTATTTGACAATAAATTTTCCTTTTTTCCCCAAATTTAAATCAATAAAATAAAATCCTTCAGAGTCCATTCACATTTGTGTGCCTTAAAAATTGTGCGATTTGCATTGCGACATTAACCTTCATGTGACGTTGATGCGACTTTGAATGAGCACGACTTTGTTACGACTTTGACCAGAATTTTTTTTTGTTTCATTTGGTTTCTTTATTTTCTAATAAATTCCAAATTTTCTGAAAAATTTGAATTTTCATCGGTCGATTGACCGATTCGAATTCTGTGTTCCAAATCTGAACCCCATGAAGTCAAAGGGAGCCAAATGTTATAAAACAGTTCTGGGCAATTTCTAGGCTAATAGGCAAAGGATGGTCAAACAAATGGCACGTGGGGCTGGGCACTGGGCTGGGCGCTGCCCTTTAAAACATGTACAAAAGCAAAAAAAAAGAAAACATTTAAATTCCCTTGGGCGGTGAGCAATTTTTTAGTCATTCTCAACATTAAACATTAAAAATGCAAAACCCCATTAATTAACATGCTTTTAGGTGTGTGCATTTAGGTGTGTGCATGTGTGTATGTTTATATGTGTGTGTGTGCATGTTTGTGTGTGTGCTTGTGTGTGTGTTTTTTATGTGTGTGCATGTGTGTATGTTTATATGTGTGCATGTGTGTGTATTTATATGTGTATGTATATGTGTATGTGCGTAGATGTGTGTTTACATGCGTGTGTATGTATACAAATTACTTTTAATTCCGACTCCCTTTTTCTTTGCGATAAAAACAGATTTTTTTAGGGCGGGTTCATAATACCAACAAGAAAATACCATTCATCTGAAAAGCGATGCAGGCTCAGATCGCTTTTCAGAGGCAATTGACAGGCAGTGAAGTGGCAATATGTTGCGCCTTGACTGGTAAAATGTTGAGAAACACCAATACAGAAAAACTGATCTCTCCATTTTCCTCCTGCAGCTGCTGAAAGCCTGTGGGATAGCGAGGAGAAATGGGGGAAATGGAAAGATCAGCTGCTCTATATGCAACCGCCCCCAATGCACCTCCTATGCAGCTTCTGTCTGCTGCCCCCCTGTGTGCTCTCCAGCCCCCCTGTACTTTTTCCTGGCCCTCCCGTACTCTCTCCTGGCCCCTCCACTTGCCCCACAGCTCCGCAGAGTTCCCCCCTCCCCTCTCCTGCCGGCTGCTGCAGGGTATCTGTCAGGATGAAGCCTTTTCTGAATGGAGAGTCAGTGATCCATACCGATCATGGACTCAGTTCATTCATAACCAAAACATAGTAACCTTTATTTACTATGCTTCAGTTTGCGATTGAAGGGGCAGCTCTATACAGAGCTATTCCTGTCCATTCATTCTGTGCAGCTGAGGCTGTGTTTTCAATCTCCTTTCTCAGTCTCAAAGGTGAAACATCAGAGGTCTGCTTAGACCCCTGATATCTCACCAAAGCCCCTCAACTGGACTCTTAAAAAATTGTAAAAAAAAAAAATAATAATAATAATAATATTGTAAAAAAAATAAAATAAATACATGGTAGAAAAATTTAAATAATAAAACCCAACACCAGTGGCAGAACTACCAGAGTCATAAATGCTGCACTTGCGACCGGGCCTTGGTGTCTCCGCACCAGGCTCAGAGGGAAGGGCCCCAGCTGGGGGTCAGAGGGGGCCCTTCATGTTTTCTTGCCCCGGGGCCCTGTGGGGGGGCCCCCAAGACCCAGCATCCCCCAGTGCACCTCTGGCTGGCCATTTAGAGTGCAGTGAGGAGAGGAGGGAGGAGGTGGAAAGCAGCGATCGGCAGCTCTATGGTGCCTGAGTGGGCGGCGGGATCTCCCTGGGGTTTGTAGTACTCTCAGTGTATACAGTGGAGAGGAGAAGGGAGGGGCCTCTGATCCAGGCAGGTATCAGTTTCACTTTCACTCTGCTTGAACACTGTTGCTGATGCCTGGGTCAGAGGCCCCTCCCCTCTCCGCTGTATACATTCGATAGAACTACTGGCCCCAGAGAGATCTCCTTGCCTGTGGACACCATATAGCTGCCGATCGCCGCCTCCCACCTCCACCAGCCAGGTACAGGGGAAACTCTGCAAGGGGGGAGTCAGCTGTTTGGGGGCCCAAATGTAAGAGGGGGGGCTTTCTGGGGACACTAATGTAAGGAAGGGGGCCTCTGGGGACACTAATGTAAGAGGGGGGCTCTCTGGGGACACTAATGTAAGGACGGGGCCCTCTGGGGACACTGATGTAAAGACGGGGCCCTCTGGCCCTCTTACTGATGTAAGAGGGTGCCCCCTGGGGACACTAATGTCAGAGGGGGGCTCTCTGGGGACCCTGTGTAAGGAGGGGATCTCTGGGGACCCTGTGTAAGGAGGGGCTCTCTGGGGACACTAATTTAAGAGGGAAGGCTCTCTTGGGACACTAATGTAAGGGGAGGCTCTCTTGGGACCCTGGTGTAAGGGGGGGCTCTCTGGGGACCCTGATGTAAGGGAGGGCTCTCTGGGGACCCTGGTGTAAGGGGGGCTCTCTGGGGACCCTGATGTAAGAAGGGGCTCTCTGAGGACCCTGATGTAAGGAGGGGCTCTCTGGGGAGCCTGGTGTAAGGGGAGGCTCTTTGGGGACCCTGGTGTAAGTGGAGGCTCTCTGAGGACCCTGATGTAAGGGGATACCCTCTGGGGACCCTGATGTAAGTAGGGAGGCTCACTGGGGACCCTGATGTAAGGAGGGGCTCTCTGAGGACACTGATGTAAGGAGGGGCTCTCTGGGGACCCTGATGTAAGGAGGGTCTTTCTGGGGACTCTGATGTACGGGGAGGCTCTCTGGGGACTCTGATGTAAGGGGAGGCTCTCTGGGAAACCTAATGTAGGGGGAGGCTCTCTGGGGACCCTGATGTAAGGGGGGCTAACTGGGGACCCTAATGTAGGGGGAGGCTCTCTGGGGACCCTGATGTAAGATGGGGGGCTCTCTGGGGGCCCTGATGTAAGGGGAGGCTCTCTAGGACCCTGATGTAAGGGGGGCTCTCTGGGGACCCTAATGTAGGGGGAGGCTCTCTGGGGACCCTAATGTAGGGGGAGGCTCTCTAGGGACCCTGATGTAAGGGGGTCTCTCTGGGGACCTCATTCTGTTCTATATTGTTGTACTTATTCTTTGACTGTTTTGTTTAAAGGAGGGAGGATTCTTTTGGGAGCACTGAAGTGTCAGGTGTGACTGTGTGGCAATGGCAAATAGTTTACATAGCTCACGGCATCACGGGTCAAGTAGAGGGCCCCTTAGCAGAATTTTGCTTAGGGCCCCAGGGAGGTCAGGATCGGCACTGCCCGGGGCCCTGAAGGTTATAGTTACGCCACTGCCTTCCCACCTACCACTGTTCCCGGGCTCTTACATTCCATCTGGGAGCCAAGGACTATGATAAGCAGTCAGGTTGGCTGTCCACAGAGGAGATGGAGGAACATACACCCCCCCCCCCCCCATCTCCTCTGTGATGATTGATTATGGAAGTGATGAGGATCTCATCATTTTCTACGAGACCCCTGATGTTTTCATACAGAGTACTTGTAACTGCCCAACGCTATCACAAGGGAGCATGTTCACCCCTTTGTGATAGCAATAAAGTTACATTAAAAAAAATAAGTGTAAAATAAATGTAAATAAAATAAATACAAATATTTTTTAAAAATGTAAACGCACCTCTGCCCCTTATGTTCACACATGTAGGTGCAGCATGCATGTGTAAACGGGGATTGCACCATACATGTGAGGTATGGTGAATGTTGTAGTGAGGTACTCTCTGTGAGCACACAGCGCATCACAGATTGGGGTAAAGGGCCAATCATAGCGGCCCTATACCACGTGATCGCTGTGTCCAATCACATGCAATTACAGATGTAAACACATCCAACCTTTCTGTTAAGAAACCACGGAGACCACGTGTGAGGAAAGGAGAGCCAGGTCTGTGCTGTAGCAGTGAGTTTTGACAGTTTACTAATCAGCGCACATCAGTGCAGACACATCAGTGAAGAAGAAAAATTATTTTCAAAATTTTATAACAGAAACTAAGACAAATGTTTTCTTTTTTTAAATGTTCAGTCTCTTTACATTTATTTATCAAAAAAATAAAAACCCAGTGGTGATTAAATACCACCAAAGACAGTTCTATCTGTCTCAAAAAAAAATTATAAAAATGTTATTTGACTACAGTGTTTCATACTAATTGTCTTTTAAAATGTGACAGTGCAGAAATCTGAAAATTGGCAATGTGCAGGAAGCGGGTGAAAGTGTTCGGTATTGTGGTTAAATCTTGACATATTTAGTATCTGTTTACTCTATGAAACATCATATTTTATATTTTACCAAATAATTAGGTGTTATATTGTATTTGTGTGCACTAAAATAAATTTACAGTGCCTTGAAGAAGTATTCATACCCCTTGAAGTTTTCCACATTTTGTTGTGTTACAACCAAAAAAGTAAATTTATTTTATTGGGATTTTATGTGCTAGAGCAACACAAAGTGGCATATAATTGTGAAGTAGAAGGAAAATAATTAATGTTTTTCATCATTTTTTACAAATTAATATCTGAAAAGTGTGGTGTGTGTATTCAGCCCCCTTTACTCTGATACCTCTAACTAAAATCTAGCTGAACTAATTGCCTACAAAAGTCACCTAACTAGTAAATAGAGTCCAGCTGTGTGTAATTTAATCTCAGTATAAATATACCTGTTCTGTGAAGCCCTCAGAGGTTTGTTAGAGAACTTTAGATAACAAACAGCATCATGAAGGCCAATAAACATACCAGACAGGTCAGGGATAAAGTTGTGGAGAACTTTAAAGCAGGGTTAGGTTATAAAATAATATCCCAAACTTTTAACATCTCACGGAGCACTGTTCAATCCATCATCCGAAAATGGAAAGAGTTTGGCACAACTGCAAACCTACCAGGACATGGCCGTCCACCTAAACTGACAGGCTGAGCAAGAAGAGCATTAATCAGAGAAGCAGTCAAGAGGCCCATGGTAACTCTGGAGGAGCTGCAGAGATCCACAGCTCAGGTGAAAAATTCTGTCCACAGGACAACTATAAGTCATGCATTCCACAAATCTGGCATTTATGGAAGAGTGGCAAGAAGAAAGCCATTCTTGAAAGAAAGCCTCCATAGAGGTCTATGGAGCGTCCATTCAGGTCCGCCTAAAAAAACTGACAGGCGGACCTGAACAGACCACCCGTGTGAAAGGGACCTAAGAAGTCCCATTTGTAGTTTGCGAGAAGCCATGTGGGGACACAGCAAACATGTGGAAGAAGGTGTTCTGGTTACATGAGACCAAAATTTTACTTTTTGGCCTAAAA
Source organism: Lithobates sylvaticus (assembly GCA_028564925.1). Taxonomy (NCBI): domain Eukaryota; kingdom Metazoa; phylum Chordata; class Amphibia; order Anura; family Ranidae; genus Lithobates; species Lithobates sylvaticus. The sequence continues at coordinate 216,288,918 of CM053027.1, read as the reverse complement.
GCAAACGCTATGTGTGGCAGAAAACTAACACTGCACATCACCCTGAACACACCATCCCCACCATGAAACATGGTGGTGGCAGCATCATGTTGTGGGGATGCTTTTCTTCAGCAGGGACAGGGAAGCTGGTCAGAGCTAATGGGAAGATGGATGAAGCCAAATACAGGGCAATCTTAGAAGAAAACCTGTTATGCCGCATACACACGATCGGAAATTCCGCCAGCAAAAGTCAGATGAGAGCTTTTGGTCTGAAAATGCGACCGTGTGTATGCTCCACCGGACTTTTGCTGGTGGAATTCCCGCCAGCAAAAGATTGAGAGCAGGCTCTCAATTTTTCTGTCGGAAAAAGTTTTGATCGGAAATTCCGATCGTCTGTACCAATTCCGACGTGCAAAATTCCTACGCATGCTCAGAAACAATTCGACGCTTGCTCGGAAGCATTGAACCTAATTTTCTCTGCTCGTCGTAGTGTTGTACGTCACCGCGTTCTTGCCGGTCGAAAGTTCAGTGAAATTTTGTGTGACCGTGTGTATGGAAGTCAAGCTTGAGCAGAATTCCTTTGGAAAAACCATCCAAGATTTTTCAGACGGAAAATCCACTCGTGTGTACGTGCCATTAGAGTCTGCAAAAGACTTGAGACTACAGCTGAGATTCACCTTCCAGCAGGAAAAGACCCTACACATACAACCAGAGTTACAATGGAATGGTTAGATCAAAGCATATTCATGTGTTGGAATGGCCCAAAGTCCAGGACTAAATACGATTGAGAATCTGCGGCAAGACTTGAAAATTGCTGTTCACAGACACTCTCCATCCAATCTAACAGAGCTTGAGCGATTTTTCAAAGAAAAATGGGCAAATATTTCCCTCTCTAGATGTGCAAAGCTGGTAGAGACATCCCCAAAAAGACTTGCAGCTGTAATTGCAGCGAAAGGTGGTTCTGCAAAGTATTGACTCAGGGGGGCTGAATACCATGTCACACTTTTCACATATTTATTTGTAAAAAAAAATTGAAAACCATTTATAATTTCCCTTCCACTTCACAATTATGTGACACTTTGTGTTGGTCTATCACAAAAAAAAAAAAAAAAACAATCAATCAAATACATTTACTTTTTTGATGGTAACATGAAAATTTCAAGGGGTATAAATGCTTTTTCAAGGCACTGTAAGTGTATTTTTTCCTAAAAAAAATGTGTTTAACCACTTCAGCCCCGGACCATTTGGCAGCCAAAGGACCAGAGGTCTTTTTTCAATTTCGCACTGCACTACTTTAACTGGTAATTGCGCGGTCATGCAATTTTGTAACCAAACGAAATTTGCGTCCTTTTCTTCCCACAAATAGAGCTTTCTTTTGATGGTATTTGATTGCCTCTGTGATTTTTATTTTTTGCGATATAAACGGAAAAAGAGCGAAAATTTTGAAAAAAAAAGAGATTTTCTACTTTTTGTTATAAAAAAAATCTAATAAACTCAATTTTAGTCAAACATTTGGGCCAAAATGTATTCAGCCACATGTCTTTAGTAAAAAAAAATGCCAATAAGCGTATATTTATTGGTTTGCGCAAAAGTTATAGCGTCTACAAACTAGAGTACATTTTCTGGAATTTACACCGCTTTTAATTTATGACTGCCTATTTCATTTCTTGAGGTGCTAAAATGGCAGGGAAGTACAAAACCCCCCCAAATGACCCCATTTTGGAAAGTAGACACCCCAAGCTATTTGCTGAGAGGCATGTTGAGCCCATTGAATATTTTTTTTTTTAGTCCCAAGTGATTGAATAAAGACAAAAATAAAAAAGATTTTTTTTTTTTTCAAAAAGTTGTCACTAAATGATATATTGCTCACACATGCCATAGTTATATGTGGAATTGCACCCCAAAATACATTTTGCTGCTTCTCCTGAGTATGGGGATACCACATGTGTGGGACTTTTTGGGAGCCTAGCCGCGTACGGGGCCCCGAAACCCAAGCACCGCCTTCAGGATTTCTAAGGGTGCAAATTTTTGATTTCACTCCTCACTACCTATCACCGTTTCGAAGGCCATAAAATGCCAAAATAGCACAAAACCCCCCCAAATGACCCCATTTTGGAAAGTAGACACCCCAAGCTATTTGTTGAGAGGCATGGTGAGTATTTTACAGCTCTCATTTGTTTTTGAAAATGAAGAAAGTAAAGAAAAAAACATTTTTTTTTCTTTTTTTTCAATTTTCAAAACTTTGTGACAAAAAGCGAGATCTGCAAAATACTCACAATACCTCTCAGCAAATAGCTTGGGGTGTCTACTTTCCAAAATGGGGTCATTTTGGGGGGTTTTATGCCATCTGGGCATTCCATGGCCTCCGAAACTGTGATTGGCAGTGAGAAGTGAAATAAAAAAATTACACCCTTAGAAAGCCTGAAGGCGGTGATTGGTTTTTGGGGTTCCGTACGCAGCTAGGCTCCCAAAAAGTCCCACACATGTGGTATCCCCGTACTCAGGAGAAGCAACAGAATGTATTTTGGGGTGTATTTCCACATATGCCCATGACATGTTTGAGCAATATATCATTTAGTGACAACTTTTTGTAAAAAAAATATATATATTTTTTTTTTTTTCATTATTCAATCTCTTGGGACAAAAAAAAAAAATATTTAATGGGCTCAACATTGCTCTCATCAAATAGCTTGGGGTGTCTACTTTCCAAAATGGGGTCATTTGGGGGGGGTTTGAACTGTCCTGGCATTTTATGCACAACATTTAGAAGCCTATGTCACACGTCACCCACTCTTCTAACCACTTGAAGATAAAGCCCTTTCTGACACTTTTTGTTTACATGAAAACATATTTTTTTTTTTGCAAGAAAATTACGTTGAACCCCCAAACACTATATATAATGTTAAAGCAAAGGCCTACAGATTAAAATGGTGGGTGTTGCATTTTTTTTTTCCACACAGTATTTGCGCAGCGATTTTTCAAACGCATTTTTTGTGGAAAAAATACACTTTTTTTTATTTTAATGCACTAAAACACACTATATTGCTCAAATTTTTGATGAAATAAAAAATATGATCTTAGGCCGAGTACATGGATACCAAACACGACATGCTTTAAAATTGCGCACAAACACGCAGTGGCGACAAACTACATACATTTTTAAAAGCCTTTACATGATACCACATTAGATTCACGGAGGAGGTCTACTGCTAAAATTACTGCCCTCGATCTGACCTTCGCGGTGATACCTCACATGCATGGTGCAATTGCTGTTTACATATGACGCCAGACCAACGCTTGTGTACGCCTTTGCGCAAGAGAAGGGGGGGCAGGGGTGCTTTTTTTTTTTTTTTTTGTTTTTTTTTTTATTTATTTAGCTTTTTTATTTTATTTTTAAACTGTTCCTTCCATTTTTTTTCTTTGTTATGATTTTTATTGTTATCTCAGGGAATGTAAATATCCCCTATGATAGCAATAGGCAGTGACAGGTACTCTTTTTTTGAAAAAATTGGGGTCTATTAGACCCTAGATCTTTCCTCTGCCCTCAAAGCATCTGACCACACCAAGATTGGTGTGATAAAATGCTTTCCCAATTTCCCAATGGCGCGGTTTATATCCGGGAGGGGGGACATTCCCTCCCACTGCTTGTAAAAGCAGTCTAGAGGCTAATTACCCGCTAGAATTGCTTTTACATGAAAGCCGATCACTGGCTGAAAAGAATGATACCAAGATGATACCTAAACCTGCAGGCATCATTCTGGTATAATCATTCAAAGTCCAGCAACATACTGGACATATATTGTAATCTTTTTTTTTTTCATGCAGCCTCTTGGCTGAACGAAAAAAAGAGATTGATTGGTGGGTGTGCCCACCATTAGAATACCTCCCTTCATCCACCCACTTCTAATGATGGGCATACATGCACCATTTATATATGCCGATGCATGGGGGCATCCTCCCGCAAAAGTTATGCCGTGTACACACGGTCGGAATTTCGACCGTATGTACGTGGCATTAGGAGCCAATCGCACCTCCCCCCCCCCTGCTGCCCCCATGCTTCGGCATATATGCTCTTTTTTTTAACTGTGGTGGTGAAATCACCTCCTACAGCGTTGGAGTCGCGGCTTTATGTATCGTGGGAGCAAACGCTGTTGCTGTCAAGATAAATAAATCCGCGTTGCAACTGAATGGCGCACCTGAAAACAAAAAAATGCTTAACACTAAAACACAGTAAACAAAATTACATACCTGAAAAGCAAGCATGATAAAACATAATAAAACATTGCAGAATAGAATGGAGTAAAAAAAGAGCAACAATAGAGAGAGAGAGAGAGAACAATAAAACGACAACTATTTTATTTTTTTTTATTTTTTTGAGATTCACAGGTAAAAAAGCTCCTGACTGAAGCGACTGAATCAAAACGCTACCACAAAAAAAATGTTAGCGATCGCAGGGATCAGGCCTGACTCTGCGAACGCTGCAGTTATGTGTGCTTAGTGTTTTGTAAGTGACAGTGATCGATCGATACTGCACTTGGGTGGGCTGGGCTGGGCGGAGGGGGAAAACGCAGGTGCTAGCAGGTATCTGGGCTGATCCCGCTAACAATGCGTTTTTTTTGGAACCCTAAACTGCTGGGACGCTAGTATAGATCTGATCAGATCAGATATTGATCTGTTCAGATACTGTGCCACTAAGGGAGGTGTATGCTTTGCGCGTGGGTGTTTGCGGTACTGGCACTAACCTGGGGCGACGCAGACCTTATTAGACCCTAAAACCTAATTGATATCACCCGCCGGGCGATCAGGGGGTTAAACCGTTATTGGGTAATAAATGGCGGGTGCCCTGACAGTATAAAAAACAAGCTAACTAACCAGCGTCACCCGTAACAGTAATACAAAAAAAAAAACTGGTTACCTAGCGACACTAATGCAGTGATCAGAAAAACGATCGCTTAGTGACACTGGCAAAAGGGGGTGAAAGGGTTAACTAGGGGCAATCAGGGGGTTAAAACCTTTATTAGGTAATATATGGGGGTACCTGACGCTATATAAAAACCTGACGGGGAACCTAAATAACTAACTGGCTGACCAGCGTCACCAGTGACATTTATACAGTGATCACTGGTGAAAGGGTTAACTCTAGGGGCAATCAGGGGGTTAAAACCTTTATTTAGGTTGTAATATGGGGGTACCTGACCTATAAACCTATTTATGAACCTATATAAACATGGCGGTAAAAAAAAAAAAAAACTGGTTACCTAGCGACACTAATGCAGCGATCAGAAAAACGATCGCTTAGTGACACTGGCAAAAGGGGGTGAAAGGGTTAACTAGGGGCAATCAGGGGGTTAAAACCTTTATTAGGTAATATATGGGGGTACCTGACGCTATATAAAAACCTGACGGGGAACCTAAATAACGAAATAACTAACTGGCTAACCAGCGTCACCAGTGACATTTATACAGTGATCACTGGTGAAAGGGTTAACTCTAGGGGCAATCAGGGGGTTAAAACCTTTATTTAGGTTGTAATATGGGGGTACCTGACCTATAAACCTATTTATGAACCTATATAAACATGGCGGTTAAAAAAAAAAAAAAATGGTTACCTAGCGACACTAATGCAGCGATCAGAAAACCGATCGCTTAGTGACACTGGCAAAAGGGGGTGAAGGGGTTAACTAGGGGCAATCAGGGGGTTAAACCTTTATTAGGGGGGGGTAGGGGGCTACCTTGGACCTAAAACTAACTGCCCTGACAGTTATTACAGTCACACTGACACTAAATGCAGTGATCAGTAAATAAATGATCACTGCAATTAGTGACACTGTGACTGGGGGGGGGAGGGGGTGATCTGGGGGGTGATCAGGGGGTGACAGGGGGGTGGAATATGTGCCTAACTGTACTGGTGTCAGTGTACTGTTGTGCACTAACCTTTACATGTTCACCGCTCGGCGTCTCCGGTCACATAGACCGGCGCACCGAGCGTGACATCACTTCCGCCTTCCTGTCTATACAATAGACAGGAAGGGGAAGCTTTTCATTGGCCAGGAGCGATCGCGAGGGGGTGGCCAGAAACCACTGGCCGTCCCCTCGTCCCGGATCGCTCCTGACACGATCCCGACCGTCCCCGCCGGCGGAGGGGGGTCCGATCGGACCCCCCAACCGCCTGAAGAATGTCACGTACAGGTACGTGATTCTGCCTGTACGTGCCATTCTGTTGACGTATATATACATGGGGCGGTCGGGAAGTGGTTAATAAACATAATAAAAAAACATAAATGTGTTTCAAAACAAATATTGTGTGACATTAAAAAATGCAACAGCTCAGCACCATTTAATTTTTCAGGGCCTCTTCTTTTAGAGAAAATATACAGTATAATGTTTGGAGGTTCTAAGTGATTTTCTAGACAAAAAATGCAGATTTTAACACATGTGAAAATTAAAAAACTGGTGTAGGTGGTTAAATTGCCAGCAAAATTACAGCTCTGAGCCACTTCTTTCTGTTTGTAAACAAAGTGGCCAGAGATTCCTTGCATTTATACCAGATCCCTATCCTACATAAGGGTCTGCTAAAATTGTTAATGGGGCACACCCACAAAACGACATGGGGGTTATAATTCATTGGCATTTTAGGTCTGGTATAAATTTTAAGGGGGACCCCACGCAAAAAAAGGTATGGGGCACCCTAATTTCCATGTATGGATGAGGGTCTGGTATAGAATTTGGGGGGTCTCATGCCTATTTTTGTTTTTTTGCCTGGGACCCCCCCTTAAAAATTCATACCAGACTGAAGGGCCTAGTATGAATTATGCTGTGTTATCTCTTCTGTCAAACATTATCTCTTGTCTCTTTCTGTCAAACTTAATTATCTCTGTTATCTTGTGTGTCAAACATAATTATCATTTGTAGTTCAAAGGTTTTTCTTTACTGAGTGTTTAAAGTTCTTTAAAGGAACCAAAATATTCATGTCTTCTATAAAGTGGTCTGGTTGTGAGAAATAACGTCATAAAAGGTGAGCAATAAATATGTTGTAGCACTGCCCCAACAGGAGCCGCTTGGTATGATGGGTCTACTGTCCTCTGTTATGACTCTGTAAACCGCTTCGGTCCTACTGACATATATTAGTATTCTGCAAAGGATCTATATTAGTTTAGGCATTGGTATAATACCACTAGGGATGAGCCAAACACCCCCCGGGTTCGGTTCGCACCAGAACCTGCGAACGGACCGAAAGTTTGCAAGAACATTCGAACCCTATTAATTACAATGGACGCGAATGTTCAAAATCAAAAGTGATAATTTTAAAGGCTAATATGCATGTTATTGTCATAAAAAGTGTTTGGGGACCTGGGTCCTGCCCCAGGGGACATTATCAATGCAATTTTTTTTTTTTTTTAAAAAACGGCCGTTTTTTCAGGAGCAGTGATTTTAAAAATGCTTAATGTGAAACAATAAAAGTGTAATGTTCCGTAAAATTTCGTACCTGGGGGGTGTCTATAGTATGCCTGTGAAGGGGCGCATGTTTCCCGTGCTTAGAACTGTCCCTGCACAAAGTGTCATTTTTGCAGGAAAAAAAGCTATTTAAAATCACTTGCGGCTAATGAATTGCCGGCTCCCGTAACACAGAGAACAGTCATTCATTGAAAGTCATTGATAAAAAAAAAATCATTGATAAAAAATAAAAAAAAAAAGCGTGGGGGTCCCCCCAAATTCAATTACCAGGCCCTTCAGGTCTGCTATGGATATTAAGGGGAACCCCGCTTCAAATTTAAGGGGTCCCCCTAAATATCCATACCAGACCCTTCAGGTCTGGGATGGATTTTAAGGGGAACCCCGGCCAACAAAAAAAAATGCGTGGGGTCCCCCTCAAAATCCATACCAGACCCTTATCCGAGCACGCAACCTGGCAGGCCGCAGGAAAAGAGGGGGGGGCGAGAGCGCCCCCCCCCTCCCTCCTGAACCGTACCAGGCCACATGCCCTCAACATTGGGAGGGTGCTTTGGGGGTCTGTGACCCCTCAAAGCACCTTGTCCCCATGTTGATGAGGACAAGGGCCTCTTCCCCACAACCCTGGCCATTGATTGTGGGGGTCTGCGGGCGGGGGGCTTATCGGAATCTGGAAGCCCCCTTTAACAAGGGGACCCCCAGATCCCACCCCCCCTGTGTGAAATGGTAAGGGGGTACCTACCATTTCACCAAAAAAGTGACAAAAATGGTAAAAATGACAGGAGACGGTCTTTGACAATTCCTTTATTAAAATCTTCTTTCATCTTCTTTCTTCTGGTCTTCTTCCTTTCTTCATCCTTCAGTTTCTTCATCTTCTCCTTCCGGCATCTTCTTCCATCTTCTTCTTCCATCTTCTTCTTCCTCCGATCCGCTTCTTCTTGCTCTGGTCTTCTCGTCCGGCATCTTCTTCCACTGCGTTGGTGTCTCTTCTTGGGCTGCTCTGCGCAATGGGACGCTCCCGCTGTGTGAGGCTTCGCTGCGTCTGACAGGTCTTTTATAACGGAGGGCGGGGCCACCTGGTGACCCCGCCCCCTCTGACGTCATGGGGAAAGCCATAGGGGAGTCCCCATGACGTCCCCCCAGGAGAAGATGAAGAAACCGAAGGATGAAGAAAGGAAGAAGGAAGAAGACCAGAAAAAGAAGATGAAAGAAGATTTTAATAAAGGAATTGTCAAAGACCGTCTCCTGGCATTTTAAAAATTTTTGTCACTTTTTTGGTGAAATGGTAGGGGTACTTTTGTACCCCCTTACCATTTCACACAGGGGGGGGGGCGGGATCTGGGGGGTCCCCTTGTGAAAGGGGGCTTCCAGATTCCGATAAGCCCCCCACCTGCAGACCCCCACAACCAATGGCCAGGGTTGTGGGGAAGAGGCCCTTGTCCTCATCAACATGGGGACAAGGTGCTTTGAGGGGTCACAGACCCCCAAAGCACCCTCCCAATGTTGAGGGCATGTGGCCTGGTACGGTTCAGGAGGGAGGGGGGGCGCTCTCGTCCCCCCTCTTTTCCTGTGGCCTGCCAGGTTGCATGCTCAGATAAGGGTCTGGTATGGATTTTGAGGGGGACCCCACGCCATTTTTTTTTTTGGCTGGGGTTTCCCTTAAAATCCATCCCAGACCTGAAGGGTCTGGTATGGATATTTATGGGGACCCCTACGTCATTTTTTTTTTTTAATTTGAAGCGGGGTTCCCCTTAATATCCATAGCAGACCTGAAGGGCCTGGTAATTGAATTTGGGGGACCCCCACGCTTTTTTTTTTTTTTTTTTTATCAATGACTTTTTTTTATTAATGACTTTCAATGAATGACTGTTCTCTGTGTTACGGGAGCCAGCAATTCATTAGACGCAGATGTCTGCCTTAGATGACACAACAGGCCAGAAGGGTAAAGGTGGTTTAATGTGATACTGCAATGCTGTACTAACAGCACGCACACACTACACTAATCCCCAGAATCACAGCAGATAATGTCAGCACTCAGCACTGCAGAATGAATCACAGGCACAGCAGATGTCACTGACACCGTCACTGACTAACGCCGGAACACACTACATGAGGCCGCCGGCGCGGCGGCCTTATATAGTGTGGGGCGTGTACTAAACCCCCTGAGCTATAATTGGCCACAGGCATCCTGCCTGTGGCCAATTATTGCTCTCCTCGCCGCTGGCTCTATGATTGGCCAAGCATGCGGGGTCACAGTGCATGCTTGGCTAATCATCAACCAGCAATGCACTGCGACTGGCGCAGTGCATTGTGGACCGTTAGCATCACACGAATTTGATGTGAATGGCCCACATAGTTCTGGGCTCGACGAGCAGTCGAACGGCCGATGTTCGATTAGAACATGGGTTTGAATCGAACACCGGGCCCATCCCTAAATACCACAACTATATAGAATCATACACTAGACCACTTAACTGTAAATAAAGTAAGTAATATTATTGCAAGGCAAGAGAAAGAAGGCAATGCACAAGAACAGTAAGTAAGCAAATAAGTCTATTTAATTTCAATGAACTAACTGGCACGAGGATCAGACTATGATGGAAATTAGTTCAAATCACAGTGGCACTAAGCTAAATCTAACTGTCAGCAGTATTGGTAAAGAGAAGCATAAACCTTGAACCATATGAATCATGAACAACATCAACAAAAAGTAATCTCACAGTACATCTTATGCAATAAACCGCTAGCAATTGCACTCTGTAAATATACAGTATCTCACAAAAGTGAGTACACCCCTCACATCTTTTCATGTGATAATACTGAAGAAATTACACTTTGTTACAATATAAAGTACTGAGTGTACAGCTTGTATAACAGTATGAATTAGCTGCCCCCTCAAAATAACTCAACACACAGCCATTATTGTCTAAACTACTGGCAACAAAAGTGAGTACACCCCTAAGTGAAAATGTCCAATGCTGACAGCACTCATACGTCTATTTCCCAAAGACAACCTCTGGATATGACGCTGAGCACGTGGTCTCAACTTCTTTGATCAACCATGGCGAGCCCTGTTCTGAGTGGAACCTGTCCTGTTAACCACTTGCTGACCGCCTCACAACGATATACGTCGGCAGAATGGCACGGGCAGGCAGAGTAACGTACATTACTCCCGTCCTGCGGGCAGGGGGCGCGATCGCACCCCCTCCCGGTGCCTGAGGCAGTCGGCATTGTTCCAGGAAAGATCCGTACTGAGGGGGAGGCCACTAATTCATGGCCTCTCCCTCATGTTCGCTCCTGACAAATGAGAAGCTTCCTCTGCTTCTGAAACTGTAAACAGAAGCAGAGGAAGTGATGTCATCTTGCCTCGTGAAGCCTTTTCGTTCCGGAGCCCGAGGAGAGAAGACATCACAGTGAGTTGCACCAACAGCACACTAACACCAGTACACGTAGGCACACAAATCACCCCCCGATCACCCCCTCTGCACCCCCTGTCACAGTGACACCAATAGCAGTTTTCATTGTTTTACTGATCACTGCATTGGTGTAATTTTCTGACTGTTATAAGTGTTAGGGCTGTTAGTGGTAGGCCCCTTTAGGTCTAGGGTACCCCCTAACCCCCCCTTAATAAACGTTTAACCCCTTGATCGCCCCCCAGTTAACCCTTTCGCCAGTGTCGCCAGTGTTACTAAGCAATCTTTTTTCTGATCGCCGTATCAGTGTCGCGGGTGACAGTTAGTTAGCCTGTTAGTTATTTAGGTTCACCGTCAGGTTTTTATAGCATCAGGTACCCCCATATACTACCTAATAAAGGTTTTAACCCCCTGATTGTCCCCTAGTTAACCCTTTTACCCCCTGTCGCCAGTGATCACCGTATAAGTGTCACAGGTGACGCTAGTTAGCCAGTTAGCTATTTAGGTTCACTGTCAGGTTTTTATAGTGTCAGGTACCCCCATATATTACCTAATAAAGGTTTTAACCCCCTGATTGCCCCCTAGTTAACCTGTTCACCCCCTGTCACCAGTGATCACTGTATAAGTGTTATGGGTGACACTGGTTAGTTAGTTTGTTTTTTATAGTGTCAGGGCACCTGCCGTTTATTACCCAATAAAGGTTTTACCCCCTGATCGCCCAGTGGGTGATATCAGTTAGGTTTTAGGGTCAGTTAGGGTCTGCGTCGCCCCAGGGAGCGTCAGATTAGTGCCAGTAGTGCTAACATCCACGCACGCAGCATACACCTTCCTTAGTGGTATAGTGTCTGAATGGATCAATATCTGATCTGATCAGATCTATACTAGCATCCCCAGCAGTTTAGGGGTCCCAAAAACGCGATGTTAGCGTGATCAGCCCAGATATCTGCTAACACCTGCGTTTTGCCCCACCGCCCAACCCATTCAAGTGCAGTATCGATCGATCACTTACAAAACACTAAACACATAACTGCAGAGTTCGCAGAGTCAGGCCTGATCCCTACGATCGCTAACAGTTTTTTTGGTAGCGTTTGATACTGTTGCTGACAGCCTAGGAGCTTTTTTTCCTGTGAATCTTACTACTGTACCAGTAAATTTAGAGCCCGAAATGGCAAATCGAAGGTACTCTAGTGAAGAGGCCTACACGTTTCTGAGCATGTCAGATAGTGAAGAGTAGGGATGGGCCCAGTGTTCGCTCCGAACCCATGTTCGAATCGAACATCGGCCGTTCGACCGCTCGTCGAAACCAGAACTCTGAGGGCCGTTCGCATTCAATTTGTGTGATGCGAACGGTCCACAATGCACTGCGCCAGTCGCAGTGCATTGCTGGCTGATGATTGGCCAAGCATGCACTGTGACCCTGCATGCTTGGCCAATCATAGAGCCAGCGGTGAGGAGAGCACTAATTGGCCACAGGCAGGATGCCTGTGGCCAATTATAGCTCAGGGGGTTTAGTACACGCCCCACACTATATAAGGCCGCCGCGCCGGCGGCCTCGTGTAGTGTGTTCCGGCGTTAGGAACAGTGTCAGTGACAGACTGTACTGTACGGTGTACACACTATATCTGCTTGTGATTAATTTCTGTGTGGGGAATAGTGTAGGGAAAGAGGAAAAATAGGCAGGGATAGTTTATTCTTCTCAGTGCTGTTCTCAATCTCTACCAATCCAGCCATCTGCATGAGTTAGTGTGTGTGCGTGCTGTGTGAGTATAGCACAGCAGTAGCACACTAAACCACCTTACCCTGTATCTGCCCTTCTGCCCTGTTGTCATCTAAGGCAGCCATCTGCAGGAGTTAGTGTGTGTGTGCTGTGTGAGTATAGCACAGCACACTAAACCACCTCACCCTGTATCTGCCCTGTTGTCATCTAAGGCAGCCATCTGCAGGAGTTAGTGTGTGTGTGCTGTGTGAGTATAGCACAATATCCACTACCCATTACAATGTCTGGAAGACCAACAAGGAGAGGCAGACAGTCACAAGCCAAGAAAACAGGGCAAGCAGGCTCTGTGTCTAGAGACAACAGTGCTGGTCGTGGACGCGGTGCATTGTCATCAGCACGTGGCCATGGGACATGCTTGTCCTTATTTTCGGCAGCTGGACATGTTGAGCCGCATGATGCCGAAGGCTTGGTAGAGTGGATGACCAAGCCCTCCTCATCCTCCTCATCCTCTCTCACCCAGGCTCAGGGTACTGGCAAAGCAGCTGCCAACGCGTACTCAATGTCATCATCAGGCACCCCTTTCCTAGACCCACCATGTCCTCCTGAGGAGTCCCCCGAACTGTTTGAGCACAGTGTTGGGTACATGCTCCAGGAGGATGCCCAGCGTTTTGAAGGCTCCGATGATGATACCCAGCTAGAGGAAGGCAGTAGCGTGAGCGCAGAGAGAGGGGATGCTCAAGGACAGCAATCTGGCAGTCATGTTCCACCAGCTGCAGCTTACTGCCAGGTTTGCTCCAGTGGTGAAGAGGGAGGGGATGATGAGGTCACTGACGCCACGTGGGTGCCTGAAAGGAGAGAGGAGGAGGAGGAGGCGGCACATCTCCAACGAGGCAGGATGCCCTCCGGGGGCCAGCTTGAGACCAGCACACCAACTGAATCACACCGCAGAGCTCCGCCTGTGCAGGGCGCTGCCTCTACACGTTATTACAAAAGTTCTTTGGTGTGGGCCATTTTTTAGACGAGTGCATCAGATCGCACCGCTGCTATTTGCAACATATGTCTCAAGCGTATCTCGCGTGGCCAAAACATCAGCCGCTTGGGCACCACAAGCATGAGCAGACATATGTCGACCTGCCATGCAGCTCGTTGGCAAGCGCACATTAAAGACCCACACCAAAGAACAAAGCGGACCTCTCCTTGCTCCTCATCAGCTGGGATCTCCAACCCCACTATACCTTCAGTCCTCTCTGAAAGCTGCACTGAGAGGAATGAAGGTGTAGAATTAGGTGTGTCACAGCCAAGTACTTGCGGGCACTCTGCTAGCAGTACACCAACGTCCAATTGTACCAGGCAAATTTCCCTGCCCCAGCTGCTGGACCGTCAAAAGAAGTTTACTCCCAGCCATCCACATGCCCAGCGGTTGAATGCTAGCTTGGCTAAATTGCTAGCACTTCAACTGCTGTCTTTTCAGTTGGTAGACTCGGCCCCCTTCCGTGAGTTTGTTCAATGTGCGGTTCCTCAGTGGCAAGTTCCCAAACGCCACTTTTTCTCACGGAAGGCGATTCCGGCTCTCTACCGGCATGTTGAAGGCAATGTCTTGGCCTCGCTGGACAGGGTGATAAGGTGCATATTACCGCTGACTCATGGTCCAGCAGGCATGGACAGGGACGTTACCTGTCTTTCACGGCCCATTGGGTCACTCTTTTGGCAGCTGGGAAGGATGCAGGACAAGGTGCAGTAGTGTTGGAGGTTGTTCCACCACCACGCCTCCAAAATGCTACTACTGGTTGTGATACACCTCTCTCCTCCACCCCCTCCTCTTCTTCATCCTCCATGGCCTCTTCGAGTGCTCTGTCCTCGGAACCAGCGGTGCTCTGTAGGCGTCCAAGGGGCTACGCAAGTACGCAGGCAAAAATATGCCATGCCGTGCTTGCGCTGGTGTGTTTGGGGGACAGGAGCCACACTGGGGCAGAGGTTCTGTCAGCTCTGCAGGGGCAGGCCGAGAGGTGGTTGACGCCACGCCAGCTTAAGCCAGGAATGGTGGTTTGTGACAATGGCACCAACCTCCTCTCTGCCCTGCGACAGGGACAGCTGACCCATGTGCCCTGTATGGCTCACGTCCTTAACCTGGTGGTGCAGCGGTTCTTGGGCAGGTACCCAGGCTTACAGGATGTCCTGAGGCAGGCCAGGAAAGTCTGTGTGCCTTTTCGCTGATCATATAATGTCAGTGCTCGGCTGGCTGAGCTGCAAAAGGAGTTGAACCTGCCCAAGAACCACCTTATGTGTGACATGCCCACCAGGTGGAACTCAACGTTGGCCATGCTGCAGCGACTGCACACGCAGCAGAGGGCCATCAATGAGTACCTGTGCGACTACGGCACCAGGACAGGGTCAGGGGAGCTCAGATTTTTCCCCCCACGCCAGTGGAGCATGATCAGGGATGCATGCACTGTCCTGTCACTATTTGAGGAGGCCACGAGGATGGTGAGCAGTGACAGTGCATGCATCAGTGACACTGTACCTCTTGTCCACCTGTTGGAGCATACACTGCGTGGAATAATGGACAGGGCACTTGAGGCAGAACAGAGGCAGGAAGAGGAGGACTTCCTTGCCTCTCAAGGCCCCCTTTATCCAGACAGTGTGGATGAGGAGGAGGAGGAGGAGGAGGATTGTGTCAGCATGGAGGTGGAGCCTGGCACACAGCATCAGCAGCAGCAGTCTTTTAGGGATGATTTACAGTCCCAAGAAATCAGTGGACTTGTACGTGGCTGGGAGGAGGTGGCTGCGGATCATGTCGTCCTCAGTGACCCAGAAGACTGAATGCCTCAGCTAACCTATGTTGTATGGCCTCCCTGATCCTGCAAAGCCTGCGGAAGGATCCTCGTATTTTTCGGATCAAGGAGAGGGACCATTACTGGCTGGCCACTCTCCTTGATCCACGGTACAAGGGTAAGGTTGCGGACCTTATCTTGCCGTCGCAGAGGGAGCAGAGGATTAGACATCTCCGGGAGGCCTTGCAGAAAGGTCTGTGCAACGCGTTCCCAGAGACTGGGAGGTTACAAACTCCTGGTCTTGGACGACGAGTTGCTGAGGCTTCGGTCAGTAGCAGAAGTAGCGGTGGGGAAGGTGGACGTCTGACCGATGCGTTCAGACAATTTTTTAGTCCGCAGCCCCAAGGTATGATCGGTTCCAGCAAGCATCGCCAGCGTTTGATATACATGGTGTAGGAATACCCAGGGGCAAGGTCAGACTTGGACACCTTTCCCACCGAAAATCCTCTGGCTTACTGGGTCTTGAGGATGGATCACTGGCCAGAGCTTGCACAGTATGTAATTGAGCTACTGGCCTGTCCTGCATCCAGCGTTCTTTCCGAACACACATTCAGTGATGCTGAAGGCTTTGTCACCGATCACAGGGTGCGCCTGTCCACGGACTCGGTTGATCGACTGACCTTCATAAAGATGAATCAGTCTTGGATCACCACCAGCTACCAGGCACCTGAAGCTGATATAACAGAATAATTTATTTTGAAATGTCACATCCCTTCAAGACTGCCTATGCTGATGCTGAGTGACTGTCCTGTTATGTTGACTGACTATCCTCTTCCTCCTCAATGATCCTGATGATAGCTTGGAAGAACATTTTTGTTTCTGGGTGCCACCACCAGTGCATAAGGCCCAATTTTTCAGCCCCTGTTTAACAGGGGCGTGTAATTACAAATCTTGATCTAATAATTCACAGAAGGGCCCATTCCTGCGCCCACCAAGAGTAACTGTGAGGGCTTACAGTGTTGTGGCAACACCGTCCACCACCACCATATCTTGGAAGAACATTTTTGTTTCTGGGTGCCACCACCAGTGCATAAGGCCCAATTTTTCTGCACCTGTTCAACAGGTGCATGCAATTACAATTCTTGATCTAATAATTCACAGCAGGGCCCATTCCTGTGCCCACCAAGAGTAGCTGTGAGGGCTTACAGTGTTGTGGCAACACCAACATCTAATGGGGCAAATTTCTGCAGAGTATATACGGCAGGCCCCTACTTTCAAACATCCAACTTAGAAACGACTCCTACTTGCAAACGGTAGGAGAAAACAGGAAGTGAGAGGAAATCTACCCCTAGGAAGGAAAATTCTATCCTGTTAGATTTAATTTGGGAAAAAGGTATCTCCTCTCTACTGATGCTTTATCACCAAGCCTTGTTTCAATAAAAAACACACTTTTCCAAAAACATTTGTCATTGGGACGGAAAGTGAGGTGAAATGTTCTGAACAGGTGCACAGACAGCAAAACAAATATTACAGGGGCAAATTTACCTGTTAAAACTTACAAACAGATTCTACTTAAGAACAAACCTACAGTCCCTGTCTTGTTTGCACCGCCTGTATACTGCTGTTCAGAGTATATAGGGTTGTAGTAGGTATAGGGTTTTATTTTGGGTGCAGGGTTCCCCTTAATATCTATACAAGACCCAAAGGGGCTGGTAATGGGCTGGGGTGTGGGGTGATGGGGTAGCCATGCCATTTTTCTTAAAGATTTTCATCCATATTGCCAGGACAAGACATGACATTAAAGCCGCAAGCAGTTTTAAATGGCTTCTTTTTTTCCTTTACAAATGTCATTTTTTGCAGGGACAGTTCTAAACACGGGAAACACATGCCACTTCACAGGCATACTTTAGACACCCCCCAGGTACCATATTTAAAGGAATCTTTCACTTTTTTTTTTTCACTTTATGCATCATTAAAATGACTGCTCCAGAAAAAAAACGTCCGTTTTTAAAACTTTTTTTTGCATTGATACATGTCCCCTGGGGCAGGACCCGGGTCCCCAAGCCTGTTTTATGACAATAACATGCATATTGGCCGTTATAACTAGCACTTTAGATTTTGAACGTTCGCATCCATTGTAACTAATAGGGTTCTAATGTTCGCGCAAACTTCGCAGGTTCTGGTGGGGTGTTCGGCTCATCCCTAGTGAAGAGGAAAGTGCATAAGTGCAGTTCAAGCAAGTAGTGTCACGCTGCCACCAATAAGACAAAGGAAGGCCCCTCATGCCCATATTGTTCTTCCTGCAGAATTTTCCAATCCTAATTGGGTGCCCACCACTTCTGCAGCACCCGTACTTCCCCCATTCACTGGCCAACCCCGGAATTCAGGTGGAAATAGTTGATTTTACGTCACTTGATTTTTATTCGCTGTTTTTCATAGAAGATCTCTATAGATCTATTGTGGACCAAAGTAATTTGTATGCTGTTCAATTCATCGCCGCTAATCCCCAGTTGTCCTCCCTTGCCAGAGATTGGAAACCAATTACGGTTTCCGAATTTAAGACCTTTCTGGGCCTATCCCTCGACATGGGCATAGTTAAAATGAGTACGTTGCGGTCATATTGGTCCATTGACCCAATTTATCATATGCTCCTGCTCTCTGCCTCCATGGCCAGGGCACGATACGATCAGATCTTGCGGTTCATGCCCTTCAACGACAATGAACTCTGTCGTCCTCGCGGAGACCCTGGATACGATCGGCTCTACAAAATTCGGCCCCTCTTAAACCACTTCAACAAATGTTTTGCAGCCTTGTTTACTCCTGATCAAGTTGTCTGCGTTGTTGAGTCTCTGATTACATTTTCTGGCCACTTGTCTTTCAAACAGTATCTTCCCAGCAAGCGTGCCATATATGGGGTCAAGATTTATACGCTCTGTGACAGGGCAACAGGCTATACATGTAGTTTTATGATTTACGAGGGGAGAGATAGTCACGTAGAGCCGGAGAACTGCCCAGATTACATAGGGAGCGCTGGCTAGATTGTGTGGGATTTGGTGTCACCCTTATTCGGAAAGGGGTACCATTTGTATATGGACAATTATTACACAAGCGTGCCAATTTTTAGTCACTTGTTTGATCATCAGATTGGAGGATGTGTCACTGTGCGATCTAATCGCTGGGGCTTACCCCAGAGGCTTGTAGATTCCCGTCTTAGGCTGGGGGAGAGAGCCTGCTTGAAGTGTAATAATTTGCTCGCTGTGAAGTGGAGGGATAATAAGAATGTTTTCGTTCTGTCCTCCCTTCACGCAGACACGATGTTCCAAATTCCTACGGCGACTGGTGTTGTGGAGAAACCCCTCTGTGTCCACAAATATAAACAAAATATGGGAGGGGTGGACCTTAACGACCAGTTGTTGGCGCCGTACCTAGTTGCCCGTAAGGCCAGACGCTGGTACAAAAAAGTGTCTGTATACTTATTTCAATTGGCTTTGCTGAATGCCCATGTGCTATACAGAGCTTCAGGATGGACTGGATGCTTCCTTGAATTCCAGGAAGAGATCGTCCGAGCCCTTTTGTTTCCAGACGGTGCTTCACCTCATCATCCCAATCCAAATGCAGTAAGCCGGCTGCATGAGAGGCATTTTCCGTATGTCCTCTCTAGTACCCCTACCCAACGAGCCCCCCAAAGAAGATGTCATGTCTGTAGCAAGTGCGGATATAGGCGTGACACCTGCTATTATTGTCCCTCCTGTCCTGACAATCCTGGTCTTTGCATTGGTGAATGTTTTGAACGCTGCCATACACTAGTGGAGTTTTAGCGTAGAGGTACAGCACTGCACAGAATAGGACACACTTTCACAGGATCTCCAAAGATGCCATCGCATTTTGAGAGACCCGAACCTGGAACCAAACCATTATGCGGCGTACACATGCCGGACTTTCCAGCGGAGGTCCGCCGGACTTTCCGAGCGTGTGGACTTGCCCACACACGCCCGGATTTTTCCGGCGGACAATCCGCGGGACTTTTGAAATGAACGGACTTGCCGACACACAATCGGAAAGTCCTTTCATTTAGAATGTAACTGCAGGTAGACAGGACTAGCGAAGGCAGTGAATGCCACCGGCATGGCATGGATTTAAAGGGGAATCCCTACACCGGCGTGGGGGTCCCCCCTGCATCCATCTCAGACCCTTATCCGAGCACGCAGCCCTGCCGGTCAGGAAAGGGGGTGGGGACGAGCGAGCACCCCCCCCCCTCCTGAGCCGTACCAGGCCGAGTGTCCTCAACATGGGGGGTGCCCTGGGGAAAGGGGGGTTGTGCGGCCCCCCACCCCAAAGCACCTTGTCCCCATGTTGATGTACCCCTACCCATTCACCTAAGGTGTAAAAGTGTAAATAAAAAAAACACACAATTTTTTAAATATTTTATTGCACATTGTCTTCTTCCGTCTTGGGGGGTCTTCTCGCCGGACTCCTCCGCTATCTTCTGCTCTTTTACCTAGCTCTTTTACCTAGCGGAGGAGCCCGGCTTTCTTCTCCGTCGCCGTCTTCTGTGCCGTCTTCTTCTTCCTCTTCTTCTTCTTCCGATGTTGACTCGTCGTTCTCTCTGGCCGGAATGGCAGAGACACGCGGTGTTGTGACTTATATAGGGGCGGGGTCACATGCTCATGTCACATGGTGACCCCGCCCCCATATGATGTCACAGTCCTAGCATCCTCCGGGACTCTGACATCATATGGGGGCGGGGAAGAAGAAGAAGAAACGAGACCCCCAGACGGCGGCGACGAAGAAGAAAGCCGGGCTCCTCCGCTTGTGAAAGAGCTAGGTAGAAGAGCAGAAGTTAGCGGAGGAGTCCGGCAAGAAGACCCCCGAAGCTGTGCAATAAAATATTTTAAAAAATGGTGTGTTTTTTTTTTATTTACACTTTTACACCTTAGGTGAATGGGTAGAGGTACATCGTACCCCATACTCATTCACATAGGGTGGGGGGCCGGGATCTGGGGGCCCCCTTATTAAAAGGGGCTCCCGGATTCCGATAAGCCCACCGCCTGTAGACCCCGACAACCAATGGCCAGGGTTGTCGGGAAGAGGCCCTTGTCCTCATCAACATGGGGACAAGGTGCTTTGGGGTGGGGGGGCCGC
Organism: Lithobates sylvaticus; assembly: GCA_028564925.1. Taxonomy (NCBI): domain Eukaryota; kingdom Metazoa; phylum Chordata; class Amphibia; order Anura; family Ranidae; genus Lithobates; species Lithobates sylvaticus. Next base: position 216,268,447 of record CM053027.1, on the reverse strand, counting down.
ACGGCCCCCCTTTCCCCAGGGCACCCCCTATGTTGAGGGCAGGCGGCCTGGTGCGGCTCAGGAGGGGGGCGCTCGCTCGTCCCCACCCCCTTTCCTGGCCGGCTGGGCTGCGTGCTCGGATAAGGGTCTGAGATGGATTCAGGGGGGACCCCCACGCCGTTTTTTCGGCGTAGGGATTCCCCTTTAAATCCATGCCAGGTGACGGGGCTAGCGCGGCGGCATTCACTGCTTTCGCTGGTCCCGTCTACCTGCAGTCACGTTCTAAATGAACAGACTTTCCTCCGTGTGCGAAGCAAATCCGTTCATTTCAAAAGTCCAGCGGACTAGCACACAGACCGCGGGATTGTCCGCCGGACTGCCGAGTCCAGTGGACAATTTTAAGTCTGAACTTAAAACGTAGTCCGCCGGACTTTTGGGAGGAAAAAGTCCGCCGGCGCCCACACACAGGCACGGGAAAGTCTGCTCGTGTGTACGCGGCCTTATGCCCCGTACACACGGTCGGAAAATCCGACCACAAAATCCATCAGATTTTTTCCGACACTGGTGTTGCATACACACGGTCGGACAAAGTTGTCGGAAAATCCAACCATTCTGAACGTGGTGACGTTTGTTGCCTACGACGGGACTACGTAGAGGCTAGTAGCCAATAGCTTTGGTCTTGTAATGTGATCTGAGCATGCGTGGCACTTTGTCCGTCGGAATTCGCTACACGCGATCGGAAAAAGTCCGATAGGACTTTGTTGTCGGAAAATTTGAGAGCAGGAGATAAAACTTTGTCCGTCGGAAAATCCGACGGAAAAAGTCCGATGGAGCCTACACACGGTCGGAATTTCCGACAACATTGTCCAAAAGGACATTTTCCGTCTGAAAATCCGACCGTGTGTACGGGGCATTACAGTTAAAGTTAAGTAAAAATGTAAAAAAAGTTAAAAAAAAAACAAAAAAATATATATAAAAAAAAAAATAGTTGTAGTTTTATTGTTCTCTCTCTCTCTATTCTCTCTCTATTGTTCACTGTATTCTATTCTGCAATGTTTTATTATTATGATTTATCATGTTTGCTTTTCAGGTATGTCATTTTTTTATACTTTACTGTTTACTGTGTTTTATTGTTAACCATCTTTTTGTTTTCAGGTACGCCATTCAGCTGCAGCGCGGATTTATTTATCTTAACAGCAACAGCGTTTGCTCCCACGATACATAAAGCCGTGATTACAGCGCTTTAGGAGGTGATTTCATCACCACAGTTAAAAGCATATATGCCGAAGCATGGTGGAGGAGCGATTTGCTCCTAACTTTTGGGGCGGATGTCCCCATGATTCGGCATATATATATTTTAAGCACAGATTGCGTTAAAAAAATTTTTTTTTTTTACTGTTTTTTTTTTTATATTTGCTTTGCAGGTATGGTATGTCTTACTGTTATACTGTAATGTTACTTTGTTTTATTGTTAACCATCATTTGCTTAGCAGGTATGCCATTCAGTTGCAGCGTGGATTTATTCATCTTGATAGCAACAACGTTTGCTCCCACGATATGTAAATCAGCGACTCCAGCGCTGTAGGAGGTGATTTCCCCAGCACAGTTAAAAACAAAATGGTGCATGTATGCCCATCATTAGAAGTGGGTGGATGAAGGGAGGTATTCTAATGGTGGGCATACCCACGATAAATCTATTTTTTTCGTTCAGCCCACAGACTGCATGAAAAAAAAAAGGTTACAATATATGCCCAACAAGGACTAGCAACATACTGGTATGTTGCTGGACTTTGAGTGGTTATACTCATCTTGTTATCATTCTTTTCAGGTATCATCTTGTTATCGTTCTTTTCAGTCAGCAGTCAGCTTTCATGTAAAAGCAATCCTAGCAGCTAATTAGCCTCTAGACTGCTTTTACAAGCAGTGGGAGGGAACGTCCCTCTCCTGGCTCTCCTGTCCCAACAGGGAACCTGAGAATGCAGCCGGTGGTTCCGCCAGCCAACCATAGAGCTGATCAAAGACCAGAACGGCTCCAATCATCTCTATGGCCTAAGAAACCAGAAGCTACGAGCATTTCATGACTTAGATTTCGCCAGATATAAACAGCGCCATTGGGAAATTGGGAAACCATTTTATCACACCGATATTGGTGTGGTCAGATGTTTTGAGGGCAGAGGAGAGATCTTGGGTCTAATAGACCCCAATTTTTTCAAAAAACAGTACCTGTCACCTGTGTTGGTCATCTTACTTTAAAAAAGTAATTAGTTAAGTTACAAATTACTTCTCCCAAAAAGTAATTGCGTTAGTAACTCAGTTACTACATTGGAAAAGTAATTAGTTACTCAGCAAAGTAACTTTGACTTTTTTTAATATTCTATAATGCAATTACATGGCAACGGTGGTACTTGAGGGAGGGTGGCAGCGGTGATGTTGAGGGGGGTGGCAGCGGTGGTACTTGGGGGGTGGCAGCAGTGGTACTTGAGGGGGGTGGGCAGCGGTGGTACTTGAGGGGGTGGCAGCGGAGATGTTTAGGGGGTGGCAACGGTGGTGCTTAAGGGAGGGTGGCAGCGGTGATGTTGAGGGGGTGGCAGTGGTGATAGTTGGGGGGTGGCAGCGGTGGTACTTGAGGGGGTGGCAGCGGTGGTACTTGAGGGGTGGCAGCAGTGGTACTTGAGGGGTGGCAGTGGTTGTACTTGAGGGGTGGCAGCGGTGGTACTTGAGGGGTGGCAGCGGTGGTACTTGGGGGGTGGCAGTGGTGGTGGTGTACTTGGGGGGGTGGCAGTGGTGATGTACAGTACTTGGGGGGGTGGCAGCGGTGGTACTTGGGGGGTGGCAGCGGTGGTGTACTTGGGGGGGGTGGCAGGCAGCGGTGGTACTTGGGGGGTGGCAGCGGTGGTGGTGCCATCCTCTCCCACCACCACCTCTGCCTCTTACTGATCCCATTCCCCACCACCACTGATCTCATCCCTACCCTATCCCCCATCACCTCTGTTGTAGAAGTGATGGTGGGTGGGTAGGGATGGGATCAGTAAGAAGCAGAGGTGGTGGAGGACTTGGGATGGATCGATGCCTCTTCCTGTCCCACCGCGCTGTCTGCTGGGACACACACAGGTCCCAGAGACAGCGCGGACGATTCTCATTGCACTGCGCGACTCGTGCATGCGCAGTAGGGAACCGGGAAGTGAAGCCGCAACACTTCACTTCCTGATTCCCTCACCGAGAATGGCACCGGCAGCAGCAGAGAGCCGAGTGATTGATCGGCCTCTGCTGCCGACATCGCTGGACCCTGGAAGAGGTAAGTGTCCATTTATTAAAAGTCAGCAGCTGCAGTACTGCTAGCTTTTAACCGCTTCCCGACCGGCCACTGCATATATACGTCAGCAGAATGGCACGGGCAGGCAAAATCACATACCTGTACGTGATCGGGCATTTGCCTGCCCGTGGGTCGGGAGTGCGCCGCCAGCGGCGCGCTAGCGACCTGGTCGGGAGCTCCGTGACCCCGGCCGCGGGACCAGCGGACCCGATCGCCGCTGGTGTCCCGCGATCGGGTTACGGAGCTGAAGAACGGGGAGAGGTATGTGTAAACAAACCTCTCCCCGCGCTTCCTACTCTGCCTGTCATTGATTGGCTGTTCCCGGTCATCGGGAAAGCCGATCAATGACGTCAGACGTCAGCCCCGCCCCCTAATGTAAAAAAAAACACACACGTCACAGCCCATAACCCCTCCCCTCCCCCTAGTGGTTAACCCCTTCACTACAACTGTCATTTATACAGGAATTAATGCATTTAAATAGCATTGATTGCTGTATAAATGACAATGGTCCCAAAAATGTGTCAAAAATGTCCGATGTGTCCGCCATAATGTCGCAGTCACAATAAAAATCGCTGATCGCTGCCATTACTAGTAAAAAAAAAATATTAATAAAAATGCTATAAAACTATCCCCTATTTTGTAAACGCTATAACTTTTGCGCAAACCAATCAATAATCGCTAATTGCGATTTTTTTTACCAAAAATATGTAGAAGAATACGTATCGGCCTAAACTGAGGAAAAAAAATGTTTTTTTTAGATATTTTTTGGGGATATTTATTATAGCAAAAAGCAAAAAATATTGCATTGTTTTCAAAATTGTCGCTCTATTTTTGTTTATAGCGCAAAAAATAAAAACCGCAGGGGCGATCAAATACCACCAAAAGAAAGCTCTATTTGTGGGAAAAAAAGGACGCCAATTTTGTTTTGGAGCCACGTCGCACGACCGCGCAATTGTCAGTTAAAGCAACGCAGTGCCGAATCGCAAAAAGGGGCCTGGTCCTTTGGCTGCCAATTGGTCCGGGGCTGAAGTGGTTAAAAAACAAATTTTCAGGTACAATCCCTCTTTAAGTTACTTGAATGCCTCCAGGGATGCCCTGGAGGCATTCGGTGGTACTTGAGGAGGTGGCAGTGGTGGTACTTGAGGGGGGTGACAGAGGTGGTACTTGAGGGGTGGCAGCAGTGGTACTTGAGGGGTGGCAGCAGTGGTACTTGAGGGGTGGCAGCGGTGGTACTTGAGGGGTGGCAGCGGTGGTACTTGGGGGGGTGGCAGTGGTGGTGATGTACAGTAGTTGGAGGGGTGGCAGCGGTGGTACTTGGGGGGGGGGGGGGGGGGGTGGCAGCGGTGGTTTACTTGGGAGGGGGGGTGGCAGGCAGCGGTGGTACTTGGGGGGGTGGCAGCGGTGGTGGTGACATCCTCTCCCACCACCACCTCTGCCTCTTACTGATCCCATTCCCCACCACCACTGATCTCATCCCTACCCTATCCCCCCCATCACCTCTGTTGTAGAAGTGATGGTGGGTGGGTAGGGATGGGATCAGTAAGAAGCAGAGGTGTTGGAGGACTTGGGATGGATCGATTGCACTGCAATTCGAATTTTCAGACAGTCACTTACTTAAAGCAGGATTCCACCCTAAAGTGGAACTTCCGCTTTTCGGAACCCTCCCCCCCCCCTCCGGTGTCACATTTGGCACGTTTCAGGGGGAGGGGGGAGTGCAGATACCTGTCTAAGAGAATGGCGCCGGCAGTACCAGAGAGCCGAGTGATTGATCGGCCTCTGCTGCCGACATCGCTGGACCCTGGAAGAGGTAAGTGTCCATTTATTAAAAGTTAGCAGCTATAGTATTTGTAGCTGCTGGCTTTTAAAAAAAAAAAATTCAGGTGCAATCCCTCTTTAAGTTACGTGAATGCCTCCAGGGATGCCTTTCCTCATGGGGAGAGAGAGAGACCCTCCCCTTCACTCGATTGGTGTCAGCTGGTCAGGGAAGAGTAATCAGTTAGATTACTTGTTACCCTCTAAAGTAACTGCGTTAAGTAACTTTGTTTATTTTAACTGAGTTACTTACATCACTGCCTGTCACTACCTATTGCTATCATAGGGGATATTTACAATCCCTGAGATAACAATTAAATTGATCAAAAATAAATAAATTAAAGGAACAGTTTAAAAATAAAATGAAAAAGCAAAATAAATAATATAAAAAATAAATAAATAAAAAAGCACCCCTGTATCACCACGAAGGTCAGATCGAGGGCAGTCATTTTAGCAGTAGACCTCCTCTGTAAATCTAAAGTGGTAACCTGTAAAGGCTTTTAAAGACTTTTTAAAAATGTATGTATTTTGTCGCTGCTGCACATTTGTGCGCAATTTTAAAGCATGTCATGTTTGGTATCCATGTACTCGACCTAAGATCATATTTTTTATTTCATCAAACATTTGGGCAATATAGTGTGTTTTAGTGCATTAAAATAAAAAAAAGTTATTTTTTCCCAAAAAAATGTGTTTGAATAATTGCTGCGCAAATACTGTGTGAAAAAAAATGCAACACCCACCATTTTAATCTGTAGGGCCTTTGATTTAAAAAAATATATAATGTTTGGGGGTTCAAAGTAATTTTCTTTTTTTTAATGTAAACAAAAAGTGTCAGAAAGGGCTTTGTGGTTAGAAGAGTGGGTGATGTGTGACACAAGCTTCTAAATGTTGTGCATAAAATGCCAGGACAGTTAAAACCCCATTTTGGAAAGTAGACACCCCAAGCTATTTGATGAGAGGCATGTCGAGTCAATGGAATATTTTAAATTTTGACACAAGTTGCGTGAAAAAGCCATTTTTTTTTTATTTTTGCACAAAGTTGTCACTAAATGATATATTGCTTAAACATGCCATGGGCATATGTGGAATTACACCCCAAAATACATTTTGCTGCTTCTCCTGAGTACAGGGTTACCAAATGTGTGAGACTTTTTGGGAGCCTAGATGGGTACAGGACCCCAAAAACCAATCACCGCCTTCAGGCTTTCCTCGGGCGTAAAATGGTGATTTCGGAAGCCATGAAATGTCAAGGTAGCACAAAATCCGCCCAAATTACCCTATTTTGGAAAGAAGACACTTCAATAACAAAAATCGCAGAGGCAATCAAATACCATAAAAAGAAAAAGCTCTATCTGTGGGAAAAAAGGGACGCACATTTTGTTTGGGTACAACATTGCATGACAGCGCAATTACCAGTTAAAGCAGCGCAGTGCCAAATTGTAAAAAGTCCCCTGGTCTTTAGGCAGCCAAATGACCCGGGATGAAGTGGTTAAACCGCTGTATGGTCTTGGCCATCGTGTTGCAGCTCAGTTTCAGGGTCTTGGCAATCTTCTTTTAGCCTAGCCCATCCTTAGGTAGAGCAACTATTATTTTTTTCAGATCCTCAAAGAGTTCTTTGCCATGAGGTGCCATGTTGAACTTCCAGTGACCAGTATGAGAGGGTGAGAGTGATAACACCAAATTTAACATACCTGCTCCCCATTCACACCTGAGACCTTGTAACACTAATGAGTCCCGGGGTAGATAAAATGGGCCCAATTTGGACATTTTTACTTAGGGGTGTAGTCACTTTTGTTGCCAGCGGTATAGACATTAATGGCTGTGTGTTAAGTTTTTTTGAGGGAACAGCAAATTTACACTGTTATACAAGCTGTTACATAGTAGGTAAGGTTAAAAAGGTTGAAAAAAAAGAGACAAGTCCATCAAGTCCAACCTATGTGTGTGATTATATGTCAGTAATACATTGTATATCCCTGTATGTTGTGGTCTATCAGGTGTTTATCTAATAGTTTTTTGAAACTATCGATGCTCCCTGCTGAAACCACCACCTGTGTAAAAGAATTCCATATCCTTACCACTCTTACAATGAAGAACCCTCTACACAGTTTAAGGTTAATCCTCTTTTGTTTAACCTGTCTTATTAAACTCAGTTTTGCGGAAAAGTTTTATCCCTATTGTGGGGTCACCAGTATTGTATTTGTAAATTGAAATCATATCTCCTCTCAAGCGTCTCTCCTCCAGAGAGAATAAGTTCAGTGCTCGTATGGTTATCCAACCGTTTGTTCGACTAATATCAATCAGACTGGTTAGACCATTTTTTGTGCTCTGTGCTCAGGGATCTTTGTTCAATGTTGCAAAATTTGTGGTTTCAGCCAGCATAGACAGCATGCCGTCCCTGTACTCAGTGTAGTCCAGAATCACAATCCCATCGCCCTTGTTGGCCGGTTTAATAATAATACTTTTGTCATCCTTAAAGTGGATGTAAACCCAATGTCATCTTTTCTAAACTACTGCCATAGGGGTTATCTAGAAGGATATACATGCCTCCTGCATGTATCTTTACTTGTCAAATGTCTCCCCTCTGTCTGTTATGAGACCCGAAAAACTGCAGATTCTGTGGGTGGGTCTGTTGTCTGTAGAGCGGTGGGTGGAGTCGTGATGTCAGTAGACTCCCTGTCCTTCTCTACACTCCCCTTGTCAATATGCATTTTCTCCTGTGTATTTCTTACTATGAACTTCTGCTAGGATCTCTAACATCCAGTGAAAAGACAGGAAAGTAACCACATGACTTCAGCATGCCCAATTATGCTGAGGTGTGGAACATCCAATCCTGGCAGAGCAGCAGAAGAAAGCAGTGGGAGGCAATTAAAAAATAATGTATGTCTCTTAGGCTAGTGCACGAGATATGTAAATCACCTGTCACTCACAGCAAGGGGGAGGATTTGACAAAGTTTTTCTCTGTTTGTCAAGATTTATCTCACTGAACAATAAAAGAGGATCGCTCAGAGCTGAATTAACTCTTTGTGGCAAGACTGGGCTCAAGTGATAGGGAATCTTAGGCCCCTTTCACACTGGGGCGTTTTTCAGGCGTTTTTCAGGCGATTTATCGTTAAAAAAAGCGCCTGCAATTCCAATGTGAAAGCCCAAGTGCTTTAAGAGCCCTTTCACACTGCCAGCGCCCGAAAAACGCTCGTAAAGCGCCGCTTAAACTATCGGCGCTTTACCAGTGTTTTTCAAGCGCTTTTAACCCCTGCTAGTGGCCAAATAAAGGGTTAAAAGTGCCCACAAAGCGCTGCTGCCAAAGGTGCTTTTTGGGCATTTTTCAGGCGCTTTTTGGGCGTTTTGCAGGCGCTTCCCATTGATTTCAATGGGAAGGGGCGCTTTAGGAGCGGTGTATTCACCGCTCCAAAAGCGCTGCAAAGAAGCTGCTTGCAGGATTTTTTTGACGCCCTGCCAGCACAGAGCCTCAGTGTGAAAGCACTCGGGCTTTCACATTGGGATTGCAGATGAGGCTTCTTTCAAGCGCTTTATAGGCGCTTTTTTTAATGCTAAAATGCCCCAGTGTGAAAGGGATCTCAGTGTGAAAGCACTCAGGCTTTCACATTGGGATTGCAGATGAGGCTTCTTTCAAGCGCTTTACAGGCGCTTTTTTTAAAGATAAAGCGCCTGAAAAAACACCTGAAAAACGCCTGAAAAACGCCCCAGTGTGAAAGGGGCCTTATACTCTACATTATGACATCAAAAAAAAAAAAAAAAATGTCGGGTTTACATCCAGTTTAAGAGATCTCAGTGCAGTATATTCATCAGGGCTTAGGTTCGTGTGAGTGTCTCTGGAAATGTTAATAAAGACAGCATGTAGTCAAGGAGGTATAAACTTAATTTTAAGCTTAAAGGGAGCTTTATGGTATGGTTGTGGACTGTGTTCTGGACTGCCCATTAAAATTTGAACATTGCTACTTTAATGTCAAACTTATTAATCCTGGTAATGAGACAAAAATGAAATGCCTCACTCACTCAACTCACTGTTGGTGATGGGAAGAGAGGTTGATTATCGGGCTCACTTGGTTCCCCGTCATCCACTGTAGCATAGAGGCAGAGTGCCGTGGTTTCTTAATAACCCTCCTGGGTCGCAGTCTCTGCCAGCAACCGGAAAAAGGTGTTTTACCAATAGTACTCACAGAAATTGTTGGACTGGCCAATGCTCCGGCTTCACTGCCTGTTGAGGAATTCTCAGTGGGGTGATCACTATCAGATGTCGAAGGTCGGTTTTGTATGTTGTGCCCGAAGGCCTGTGCAGAGTCTCCTCCTGGGGTGGGTGGAACCTGTGAGCCAGGGTTATACCCGGCCTTCCTGATAGTCTTGATTGACGATTTTGAGTTTGTTACGCTTCGCCAGTTTCTGTCATTCGGCGAGACTCTTCTACGTTACCAAATATATTGGAATGCCTTGGATTTGTTCTTGTCAAAAAACACTTTAAATTTGAGAGAAAAACATACACACAGTTTAGAGGGACTGCCATGGGCAGTTCAGCGGCTCCCTCATTTGTAAACCTGTTTATGGGTTACCTAGAGGAATGCCACACTTACCCATCCATTCTGTTCACTAAATATGTGAAGGGATGGATGAGATATATAGATGACATCTTCCTCATTTGGACTGGTAGTAATGATGATTTTCTTGTATTTGTCGATTTTCTTAACAAGGATTTTCCAGGGATAGTGTTTAATCCAGAGATTCCATCTAACCAGATTACCAATACCCAAGGTACCATCAATACTTTCCTTTACACTAAACCAACAAACAGGAACAGGAAACAATACTCTATTACCACAGTGCTCACCGGATCCATCTCCACAAGAACTTACCAATTTCAAAATTTTCAAGGGTTTTAAGCATCTGCTCAGACTCTGATGATAGGCAGGAACAACTTGAGACAATATACAAAAGGTTTTTGGAACAGGGATACCCATCCCAGGTGCTTGATCACACTCTCACCAAAGCCTTATGAGAAAGGTCCAGGAACTCGGGTCCAGCCAATCCTCTGCCATTTATCCACACATTTAGCCGTGAATACAGCAGGATTAAATGAGCAGTGGAAGACAATCTTAATATTCTTCAGGCTGACACTTCTTTGGCACCTGGCCTGAGAGCGAAACCCATGATTGCATATAAACGCAGCAGGACACTACAGGACCATTTGGTACAGGCTGATCCCAAACACGAATATACCAAAACTCCTCCGAGAATATTGCACAAAAAAGGTTGCTACAAGTGTTTTAACTGTAACATGTGCAATTCTCTCATCAGTGGTGAGTATTTTTCACACCCACATAGGGAAATCAATACCAGATACTGGACTACAACAATGGTAATACTGACTTCAGCATTTACATTTTAAAATGTCCCTGTTCATTGACATATGTAAGGAAGATGAGAGGAGCATTCAAGAAACGGTTTCACAAACACAGAAGCGATATTAGGACCACATTGGCAAAGATAGAGAAGGGTGAACAAATTAATTTGAACAAGCCTGTAGCTGTACATTTTGCTAAATCCAAACATCAGACCCATGAGTTACGTGACATGGTAGTTGAACATGTCAAACAACCCACCTGGGGAGGTAACCAGGATCGATTGCTACTCTTCCCTGAGGCGTACTGGGATCTACACCTTGGGTACGGTACAACCAGGTGGTCTCTGTGATGGGAGTCGCTTTGGGTGGGGGGCCCGTGGAACCCAGAATCACTTGGAGAGGTTAATAAGCTAACCTGTGTCTATTAGGGGCACAGGGTGACCAAGAAAATGATGGACAGCTACTAATGGACATTGAGAATGTGGTTTAGATTACTTCAGATGGGACAGTAATATTTATCCACAATATCTCCCAGGAAATATACAAAGACTATTTCTGGTTTATTTGATTCTGAACTATACATGTTAATTGAAAGAGCTGTGGGGCGTGGTTTGAAGCAGCGTGAGGACCTACTGTCCCTGAATGCTGATCTCCCTCCGTTGTAAGCAGGGACTTTGCGACCTACAAAGCATGGCCGGAGACCGGCATGAACCTGACATGAACCCGGCCAAGCAGAAGAAACCCTAGGCACCTACGATAAACTCAGTGACTCAAGGGCGGGCAGACATTAAAGATATTAAAGATTACTTCCCGGGATTTCAGACCCGTAGCTCCCGGGCGGCTAAAGCAAACACACGTGGGATGGAGACTATACCACCGGCGGAGATGACTAATCACACGGGTCTGCCCGACTCGAGTGAATCAAGCTCCTTACATCCAGATATCCGTGACCCTAAACTGGACACTCAATCGTGGCAACCTGCTTCTAAGGGGGAGGATATAGAGTTCGGAGAGATAAGGGAGATAAGGGAGTTGCTGCGGGCATTACCCACTAGGGCGGACTTAGAGGCTATGATCCTCCGGATGTCTGAGAAACATGACCAGGACCTACAGGAGGTTCCGTTCCGAGGTGCAGCAGTTGGCGGTGCGAGCCACAGGAGGAGAATCTGCAGTAGAGATAGCAAAGAGGACGACGGTAATTGAACAGGAGCTGACAAATCAAAGCAAAGAGAGCATTCTTTGACCCTACAGCTACACATAGTGGAACTGACTGAAGTATACGGGGAAAACTACGGATAAGGGGTCTTCCAGAAACTATAGGCCAGGGGTAGCTGAAAGATACAGTGGTTACCATATTCAGAGGAGTCCTGGAGCCTAACCCGCCGGAGTCGCTGGAGGTAGACCGATTACATAGGGCTTCGGGCGATATCCCGACACATACGAGTAGACCTCACGATATTATTTGCCGTTTACATAGATATGCCTACAAAGAAAATATTGTACATAAGGCATGGAGTAAATATAAAGATTCTTCCAGACCTATCTAGGGCGACTTTACAGCGCCGAGCCCTATTAAGACCACTACTGGACCAGCTGCGACTAACAGGTGTAACATACCGATAGAGATTTCCTTTTGCACTGACCATCCGGAAGGCAGAAACATTGTTTACATTACACAGACTGGTTGATCTTCCGGACTTGTTTTCTTTCCTGGATATTCCACCTTTCTCAGTGACAGACTGGCTTCGGCCACTACAGACCTGGGGTCAGCGAGATCAACGACCGGATCATCTGTTACAGCGGTCTATTATCAACAGATCAAGGCATAGATCACAGTTATAAGAAGCCACCATTCAGCGGGAAATGCGGTAGGGTCGCCCTGGAGAGGGCTACTATTCCAGAAATTCCAGAAAGTCTAATATTTTTTATTTATTTTTTTCTCTTATTTTTCTACCTTCTCTTTTTTTTTCCTTGTTGTCCATTTTTTCTCCCCCTCGGGCCTGGGTATAATACCAATGGCCTGGTTAACAGGAGAAACGCTCTTTGAAAGAGAATATGAAGTCAACCTCAGGTATTTTTCCCTCTTTTTCCCATACAGACATATGGATATAAGTGATGAACAGACAAGACAAGGGAAATGTCTATTAAATGTTTATTTAACTGATTTCAGAGATGGATTAATGTCCCTGGGATAGAAGAAGTATTGTTTTACGTAAGTGACATGAATGAGAGGGGCATGTTTTAATGCTTATCCTTTTGTTTATTTGTTTATTTTTTTCTTTTCTCCTGGGTTCTGTATAGAAGGGAAGTGTTATAATTTATAATTTGCCTGTGGATTTATATAGTCATAGAGGATGTTAATAAAATAAAGTAGAGTAGTGATCAGCGGGGGGAGTAGGCGGCCTCCGTTTGTTCATCTTTGTCCACGCCCCCACTTAAGACAGCACTCAATTAAGTGGGAGATTGTATGTGAGTGCATAGATAGCAGAAAATTTATATCAAATACTTACCGTAATTTTCCTTTCCTGATAGGCTCCATGGCAGCATACGTGTGGGTTAGCCCCACCTCCATAACTACCCAATAGGACCCCTCTCCCATAAATCTTTGCTCTAGGCTGCTATCCGTGTTCCGTAACTAGCCTACTACAGACATTTGGGAGGGAACTCCTGCTGCCATGGAGCCTATCAGGAAAGGAAAATTATGGTAAATATTTGATATAAATTTTCAGTTTTCCTGACAGGCTCCATGGCAGCATTCATGTGGGAAATAACTCGCCAAACACACCCGAGTGGGCAAAATGTTGAGCAAAGAAAACAAAATGTATTTAACATTGTCAACTGACAATACTTGTAAACCAAAATTAATGGAAGACAGAGCAGCTGGTTCAACACAATAGTGAGAAACAAATGTATTAATAGAAGACCAAGAAGCTGCTCTACAAATGATTTCAGGCGCGACATGCCAAGATGCTGCCCACGAGGTTGAGATACTCCGGGTCGAATGAGCCGGCACTGCCTCAGGAGGAGCCAAGCCCTTTGCTCTGTATGCCCTATGAATGGTCTGTACAATCCAGGAAGAAGTTGATCTAATCGAAGCTCGCATTCCCTTGTTTTTGCCATGGAGAAGGACGAAGAGAAATTCTGTTTGTCTGAAAGGAGCCGTAACCTCCAGATATTGCTATAGAGTATGGCCTACGTCAAGGGGATGAACATCTTGTTTATCAGTTGCCTTGAAAGTAGGGAGCACAATCTCCTGATTTTCATGAAAGACTGAGGTCACTTTAGGGTTTGACCCTAACATGGGAATCAATACTGCTCTGTCCGGAAAAAATGTCAGAAAAGGTTCCTCCGAATCTAGATTTCTAATTTCTGAAACTCTTTTGGCTGAAGTTATAGCCATCAAGAAAGTAGTCTTGAGAGTGAGGTCTCTTATGGACAAAGGTTTATCAGAATCTCCTCTGAGATTGGAAAGAAAGTCCAGGACAAGAGGGAGGTCCCATTTGGGGAACCTAGGGCTTCTTTGAGGTCTAAGCCTGATGGCTCCTTTAAAGAACTGTCGTACTAGAGCATGATTTGCCCAGGAAACTCCAGTGAAGGCCGAGATGGCTGATACTTGTACTCTTAGTGAGCTGACTGCCAGAGATAGATCAAGTCCTGATTGAAGAAAACTTAATATATCTCGGACTGCTGGAGAGTTACAAGAATTCGACCTGGATGACATGTGATCCGAAAATCTAGACCATATGCGTTCATATACCCTATTAGTACTCTTCTGTCTGGCACTAAGAAGGGTTGGAATAGCTTCTTCAGGACAACCAAGGGCTTCTAGCCTTCCCCTCTCAAGAACCACACCCTGAGGTGTAGGCAGGATGGGCACGGGTGTAACATCGTGCCTTGGGACAGTAGATCTGGCCTGAGAGGCAGGGGAACTGGGTCTTGATAGCTGAGGAGCAATAACAGAGGGAACCAAGGCCTGTTGGGCCAGAACGGAATCACCGCTATGATCTCTACCTTCTCTGTTTTGAGCCTCCGAAGGAATTGAAAAATCACCGGAACCGGAGGGAAGGCATAGGCTTTCCGAAACCTCCAATGATCTGTGAGAGCATCCGTCCCATATGCCTGAGGGTCCCTGAACCTCGAGTAATATTTGGGCATCTTGTGATTGCACAGGGAAGCAAACAGATCAAACTCTGGGACACTCCCAGCGTCAGAAGCCAATCGAATACCTCTCTGTGGAAGGACCACTCGTTGTCCATTTGGACACGCGATAGGAAGTCCGCCTGAACATTCTGAATCCCCGGAATGTAAACCGCAGAGATGTTGGACAAGTTCTTCTGAGCCCAGTTCATTATTGGCTCCACTTCCTGCAATAGGGACCAGCTGCGAGTTCCACATTGCTTCCTTATGTAAGCCACCGCGGTTGTATTGTCCAACCTTAACATTACTGATGAGTTCACCACCTGAAAGGCTGGCCTCAACTCCAGAATGTTGGAGACAACCCTTTGAGTAGGGAATGTCCACCTGCCCTGAGCCACATCTGAAAGGCAATGAGCACCCCATCCCTGGTTGCTGGCGTGACCCATGTTACCGTGACCCATGAAATGGGAATGATTGAATGATGATTGTGCAGATTCTTCCCTTGAAGCCACCAGAGGAGAGATGTCCTCATGGTTGGAGTGAGGAGTATGCGCTGGGTCTGGCTGGCTGAATCCCATTGTTGTAGAAACCCCTTCTGGAAGGGCCGAGTGTGCCACTGGGCCCACTTCACCATAGGGATGGTGGCTGTCATTGTACCAATTACTTTCAAGCATTGGAGAGCAGAAAGGTGAGATGACGCGAGGGCTGCGTGAATCCTGCCTCGGATCACTCCGATCTTCTCTTCTGGAAGGGAGATAGTGCCTTCTACTGTGTTGAACTGAGCCCCTAGAAACACAAGGGATTGTGTTGGTTCTAGATGGCGCTTCTCTAAATTCAGGAGCCACCCAAATTCTTGCAGGGTGGAGATGACTAAATTCTTGTGCTCTAAGAGCTGATCTCTGTTCTGGGATAATAGAAGCAAGTCGTCCAAATAGTGGTGGAGACAAACACCTTTGACCCGGAGAAGATCCACGACGGCTAATAGAACCTTGGAGAAGACTCAAGGAGATGTTGTTAACCAAAAGGGGAGACACGTAAACTGTAGATGCTGATCACCTACCGAAAAGCGGAGGAATTGCTGAAAGTCTTTTGCCACTGGCACATGAAAGTACGCATCCTTCAGATCGATTGAAATCAACCAGTTTCCCAGATGTACTGACTGTTGAATTGTAAGCAAGGATTCCATTTTAAATTTTTCCTTCCGAATAAAGGAATTGAGATGGGTTAAGTCTATAATTGGCCTCCATGTGCCGTTTTTCTTCTGTACATACATGCCTTCGCCACATTCGTCTTCTGGAACAGGTATGGCTGCGCCTTTATCCAGTAAACAGTTCATGTAGGTCAATAGGACGAGTTGTGGGAACAAATCTTAGTCTTGGGGTGTTGATGAAGACCCACTTGTGACCGGAGGATACCGTCTTGACGGTCCAATAATCCCGAATTGAGGCTGCCCAAACATGCTGGAAGTGGAGAAGACGAGCCCCCACCTGACATGTTTGAGTGGGCCCAGTTTCAAAAGGATTTAGTGGAATCCTGGTTGCCAGAAGAACCACCTTTTGAGGTTTTTTTGAAGGAAGATTGTCTAGACTTCCAAGATCTTGAAAACTCCCGGCCATGCCTATAGCGACGTGCTTCCCTAGCGCGATCAGAGTTTTGCCTCCTTGGGAATGAACGTTTCTGGTTCTGTAGGCGTCTGTCTTGAGGGAGGTAACCAGATTTCCCACCTGTGGCCCGGGTTATGGCACTATCGAGTTTATTGCCAAATAAAGATGTCCCCTTAAAGGGGATATGGCACCAAGCCTGTTTTGACGCTGGATCCACCAACTAAGGACGGAGCCATCATGCACAGCATGCTGAAACAGCTGCCAACATAGCCC
The DNA here is from genome assembly GCA_028564925.1 of Lithobates sylvaticus. Classification (NCBI taxonomy): domain Eukaryota; kingdom Metazoa; phylum Chordata; class Amphibia; order Anura; family Ranidae; genus Lithobates; species Lithobates sylvaticus. The sequence continues at coordinate 216,251,976 of CM053027.1, read as the reverse complement.
AGGACATCGGGCAGATGACATCAATAGATGCCTCCCCGAGAAAAGCAGACGCCAATCTGATTTCCTGGATAGGAGAAACTTTAGCTGTTTCAATAGAAATCTCTCTTAGGAATTCTTCAATATTGTCAGCCCAGGATTCTATGGCCTTGGAAACTGCCGCTATTGCAAGTACTGGCTTACATGCCGTTCCAGATGTTAGATAAATCCTTTTTAAATCCGAATCGATCTGTCTTTCCAAAGGATCTTTAAAAGATACAGTGTCCTCTAAGGGAAGAGTTACATATCTTACTAAACGCATGAGCGCTGCATCCACCAACGGAGCTGACTGCATCCACCAAAGGAGGTGTTTCACTTCCTCTTCTTTGAAAGGATATAGCTTCAAAATTTTTGACTGCATGGATCTCTTTTTGTCCATCTTGCTCCATTCATCAGAGATGATGTCACCCAACTCAGAAAGAAAAGGAAAATATTGTCACTCCTTATTGAGCTGCTTAAAAATGTTTCTCTGTTTTGGGGGAGAAGTAATAGGGTCTTCCCACTTCAGAGCCTCTCTCACTGCCTTTACCAAGGAAGGAACCAACCCATATTCAAATCCCATTCCTGGATCCTCCAGATCCGATTCACTGTCCGAGACAGGAGCAGAGTGGCGACTTGGTTGGGAAGATTCCCATGTCTCTTGCAACAAAACTTCTCCCACTGGAGGGCATAATGGGTCTGATGGGGACTCACGGGGCTGTTGAGCTTCCCTTTCCTGCAGAGACTCCTTCACAACCCGTCTCACCATTGACTCTAAACACTGGTCTGCGCCATCACTCTCATCTGTGGCTTTAGAGAAGCAGTGATCGCATAGGGATTTGTCTGCTGGAACAGGCATCCTGCACCCCCAGCATGACTTTTCTGGCCTCTTACTCAAGTGAGAAGAAGGGGGGCGAATAAAATCTTTACTGCGCTGTTCTGGTAGAAGATTTATGATGGCTAGACCTTGAGGAGGATTTTCGGTGGTGTGATTTTGACGACCCACTACGTCTATGAGAACTATGCTGTGGATCAGACCTAGAAGGGCTGTGAAACAGAAAAGACACAAAGAAATACATACAGATCAGCCAGGATCCTATGCCCAACTCTATCCTAAAATTGACATAAAACCAGGCTAAAGACATACCTACTACATGTAGGCTGGCCACTAGGGGCAGTGAGGAATCCATAGTATCCCAATCACTTGAAACTGCAGAGACAATAAGACCCCCATTAACTGACAGTCAAATCAAACAAATCCCTAGCATAAGTGATTGTTCCTACCTTAATCCGCCACAATAATAGCCCCGGGAAGTCGCTGTATCCTCTACGATCATTCCCGTGGCTCTGACAGCTCTCTGCAGATTTTAAATGTGGCGCCCGTGACGTCATCGGCAACGTCAGATGCGAGGCACTCGCGTGCATGCGCGAGAACCAAGTCTCGCTTTCGAATTGGGTCTGTGCATGCGCAGAACGCAGCGTGATACCCGGAAACAGGAGCGGAATGCAGAAGCGTCAGCGGACAGACAAAGAGGAAATAGAGGTACATGTAAATACACATAAACACTGCTGCCGTGTAAATACAAAGACTCCCCACTCCACCAACGATCATATGGCCGAGATGATTTAGGTACACACACACACCGGACCTCCTGGCAGATAATGGTTGCCTATAGCAAAAGGCAAACAGACAGTGCGCACTCGGATGAGCAGAATCCATTCCTTCAGCGCTACTCTGCAATACACGCCATACCCTGCTTAACAGTCAGGGCAGTCGGAGGAACATACTTGTCATTCGGCCGATTGATCGTAGCAAAGTCATCTTTAGGTGGGAGAACCACCTGGTCCTATGAAGGAGGACAAAAAAGGAACATGGATAGCAGCCTAGAGCAAAGATTTATGGGAGAGGGGTCCTATTGTAGTTATGGAGGCGGGGCTAACCCACACGTATGCTGCCATACGTATCCCTCCACTCTGATACAGGGGTGAGTAAACCCACCGTGACACATTAGGGTTATTAGAACCCTTTTGCTTTTGGGTTGATTTTCTTTTTTTTTCTTTTTTTCTTTTTTTTGAGTTGTATTTGCATCGGCAGAGGAGATGGAGGCACTAAAGATTACTTCCCTAAATGCTAAAGGGCTTAATACACAAGAGAAAAGGAGGATGATTCTTCAAGACCTGAAACGTTCATATTCGGACATGTAATATATCCAAGAAACACACTTTAGAGAGGGTAGGGCACCAATTTTAAAGAATAACCTTTACCCCTTTGCATATCATGCCTTTAATAAGGCAGCGAAATCTAGAGGGGTTTCTATATTGTTATCAAGATGAGTACCTTGGAGCTTAATAGACAAGAAAGCAGACAATGAGGGCAGATTTCTGTTTCTTAAAGGTACGATTGGTAGTACTAAAATGACCCTGGCCACTATCTATGCCCCTAATAGTAACCAAGATCAATTCATCTGTTCCACTGTTAAAGCGGGATTCCACCCTAAAGTGGAACTTCCGCTTTTCGGAACCCTTCCCCCCTCCGGTGTCACATTTGGCACCTTTCAGGGGGGAGGGGGGTGCAGATACCTGTCTAAGACAGGTATTTACACCCACTTCCAGGCATAAACTCCCACGGGAGTTTACGCCACTTCCTGTCCCGGCGCGCTGTCTGCCGGGACACACACGGGTCCCAGCAGACAGCGCGGACGATTCTCATTGCGCTGCGTGACTCGCGCATGCGCAGTAAGGAACCGGGAAGTGAAGCCGCAAGCTTCACTTCCTGATTCCCTCACGGAGAATGGTGCCGGCAGCAGAAGAGAGCCGAGCGATTGTTTGGACTCTGCTGCCGACATCGCTGGAACCTGTGACAGGTAAGTATCCATTTATTAAAAGTCAGCAGCTGCAGTATTTGTAGCTGCTGGCTTTAAAAAAAAAAATTTGCTTTAATAAACTTATGAAATTCACTGAAGGTAAACTTCTTCTCGGGGGAGATTTTAATCTTCCTCTGGATCCAAAGGTAGATACATCAGCAGGAAGTTCCTCAGTAGCCATAAGTCTTTGTAAACGGGTGCTACAAACTTTTCTTAATTATCCACTTACCTGATGAAAGGGATTATATCTTTTATTTACTGCCTCATAAGGTGTATTCTCGAATTGACCTATTTATCATTCCATATAATTTGTTAACAGCGGTTAAAGAAATTGTCATAGGGAATATAACCTGATCTGACAATGCCCAGGTTACATTGACATTGACTATGAATGAACATTCCTTCAACCTTGTGAGTACAGCAAACAAGAGGTGCTTTCTCACCACCTGCTTCAACCCCTTGGACCCATGCAGTTCCAAAGCACTTTCAGAGTGGTCCCATTTACTTGACTGGCTCGCGACTGGCAGGCAGTAGCCCCCACAAAAAGCAACAGGGGGCTTAATTCCTGCTGTGGCATGTGTACACTAGGGATGAGCGAACACCCCCCCGGTTCGGTTCGCGGCAGAACATGCGAACATACCGAAAGTTCGTGCAAACATTCGAACACCGTTAAAGTCTATGGGACCCGAACGTGAAAAATCAAAAGTGCGAATTTTAAAGGCTAATATGGAAATTATTGTCCTAAAAAGTGTTTGGGGACCCGGGTCCTGCCCCAGGGGACATGTATCGATGCAAAAAAAAAAGTTTTAAAAACTGAAGTTTTTTCAGGAGCAGTGATTTTAATAATGCTTAAAGTGAAAAAATAAAAGTGAAATATTCCTTTAAATATCGTACCTGGGGGGTGACTATAGTATGCTTGTAAAATGGTGCGTGTTTCCCGTGTTTAGAACATTGCTTGCACAAAATTACATTTATAAAGCAATATCTATGAAAATTATTGAGAAAAAACGGCATGGGTACCCCCCCCCCCCCCCCCCAGCCAGCCCATTACCAGGCCCTTTTGGTCTTGTATGGATATTAAGGGGAACCCCCGGCCCAAATTAAAAAAAGAAAAGACGTTGGGCCCCCAGGCCCTATATACTCTGAACAGCAGTCTACAGGCGGTCCAAACAAGACAGGGACTGTAGGTTTGTTCTTAAGTTGAATCTGTTTGTAATTTGGAACAGGTAAGTGTAGCTCCAGCCAAAAAAATAATAATTTAAGCTTTTTGGATAACATAGGGAAGGGTTATTACCCCTGTAACATTTGTTTTTCTGTCTGTGCCCCTGTTCAGAAGATTTCACCTCACTTTCTGTCCCACTAACAATTGGATTTTGAAAATTTGTGGTTATTAGGGAAACAAGGATTGGTGATAAAGCATTAGTGGAGACACCTTTTTCCCATATTAACTCTTACAGGAGAGCATTTCCCTTCCTAGAGGTAGATTTCCTCTGACTTCCTGTTGTCTCCCTCCGTTTATAAGTAGGAGTCATTTGTAAGTCGGATGTTTGAAAGTAGGGGACCGCCTGTATATACTATGCGGCCTGCCCTATATACTGTGCAGAAAATTGGGCCTTAGGTGTTGGTGGTACCAGAACACTGTAAGCCCTCACAGTTACTCTTGGTGGGCGCTGGAACGGGCCCGGCTGTGAAATATTATATCAAGAGTTGTAATTACATGCCCCTGTTGAACAGGGGAAGAAAAATTGGGCCTTTGGTGGTGGTTTGGTGGTGGTGCCACAACACTGTAACCCCTCACAGATTCTGTTGTTGAGCACAGGAACGAGCCGTGCTGTGAAATATTAGAGCAAGTATTGTTATTACATGCCCCTGTTAAACAGGGGCAGAAAAATTGGGCCTTAGGCACTGGTGGTGGTGCCACAACACTGCAACCCCTCACAGATACTCTAGTTGAGCGCAGGAACGAGCCCTGCTGTGAAATATTACAGAAAAAATTGTAATTACATGCCCCTGTTAAAGAAAAATTGGGCCTTAGGCACTGGTGGTGGTGACCTGAAACAAAAGCTATCAACATGAACATTGAGGAGGAATAGGATAGTCCCTCAGCATAACAGGATAGTCACTCAGCATAGGCAGTCTTCAAGGGATCTCGCATTTATAGAAAAATGTATCGGTTACATCAGCATCAGGTGCTTGGTAGCTGGTGATCCAAGACTAATTCATTTTTATTAAGGTGAGCCGATCAACCAACTCTGTGATCAGTTACAAAGCCTCCAGCAGCACTGAATGTGCGTTCAGAAAGAACGCTGGATGCAGGACAGGACAGTAGCTCAATTGCATCTTGTGCAAGCTCTGGCCAGTGATCCATCCTCAACACCCAGTAACCCAGTGGATTTAAGGTTGGAAAGGTTTCCAAGTCTGATCTTGCCCCTAGGTATTCCTGCACCATGTAAATCAGACGCTGGCAATGGTTGCTGGAACCGATCAGACTTTGGGGCTGCGGACTAAAGAATTGTCTGAACGCATCGGTCAGACAGCCACCTTCTCCACCGCTCCTTATGTGACTGACCGAAGCCTCAGCAACACGTTGTCCAGGAGGACCAGGAAATTGTAACCTCCCAGGCTCTGTAAACGCATTGCACAAACTTTTCTGCAAGGCCTCCCGAAGATGTTTCATCCTCTGCTCCTTCTGCGAAGGCTGGACAAGTTCCGCAACCTTACCCTTGTAAAGTGGATCAAGAAGGGTTGCCAGCCAGTAATCATCCCTCTCATTGATACCACGAATCCAAGGGTCCTGCAGTAGACTTTGCAGAATCAGGGAGGCCATGCAGCGAAGGTTTGCTGAGGCATTCGATCTGAAGTCCTCTGGGTCACTAAGGATGACATGATCCACAGCCACCTCCTCCCAGCCACGTACAAGTCCATGGGTTTCTGGGGACTGAAAACGATCCCTTGAAGACTGCTGCTGATGCTGAGTGTCAGGCTCCACCTCCATGCTGACACAATCCTCATCCTCCTCTTCCTGTGTGATCAGCGGGCCCGCAGGAATACTGTCTGGATAAAGGGGGCCTTGAGAGGTAAGGAAGTCCTCCTTTTCCTCCCTCTGTTCTGCCTCAAGTGCCCTGTCCATTATTCCACGAAGCGTGTACTCCAACAGGAAGACAAGAGGAACAGTATCACTGATGCATGCACTGTCACTGCTCACCATCCTCGTGGCCTCCTCAAATGGTAACAGGACAGTGCATGCATCCTTGATCAGTAGCCACTGGCCTGGCGAAAAAAAGCCAAGCTCCCCTGACTCTGTCCTGGTGCCATACTCACACAGGTACTCATTGATGGCCCTCTTCTGCGTGTGTGGCCGCTGCAGCATTGTCAACGTTGAGTTCCACCCAGTGGACATTTTACAAATCAAGCGGTTCTTGGGCAGGCTGCATTCCTTTTGAAGGTCAGCCAGCCGAACACTGGCATTAGATGACCGGCGGAAATGCCCACAGACTTTCCTGGCCTGCCTCAGGAGATCCTGTAAGCCCGGGTACCTGCACAAAAACCACTGCACCACCAAATTAAGGATGTGAGCCAAACAGGGAACATAGGTCAAGTGTCCCTGTCGGAGGGTGGGGAGGAGGTTGGTGCCATTGTCGCAAACCACCATTCCTGGCTGAAGCTGGAGTGGCGTCTGTTGGTAAAATTCCATTCTCTCACTGATCAGTCAACTCCGGTCAAGTTGATTAGAAGACAGATTTATTACAGATGTACTAGTACAAAGGGGTAAGAACTCTTACAGCAAGGAGTTCCACAGCAAAATCACACACGGAAATCCGTACAACCTGCCATTGGCTAAGGCACACTGGTGACTCATGGTGCATTGTCAGCTTTATTGCCAAATCCAGAGTGCCTTTCACAAGGTTTCCTAATATGATAACATCTGCTAGTTCTTTAAGTATTGTTTTAGGCATTAGTCGGAACAGGTCCATTCCACAACTGGGTTTTCAGACCTTACTTCATTGAGAGGAGTACTTGCATCATCATAGATATCTTCTCCTTGGGGAACTGTGTGGTACACTATCCTGGTCATGGCTGTCTCAATTAAACTTTGAGAGAATCCTCGAATACAGGGAATACAACAACATCCACAAGTGACTAAGATGGCTAAAGCCTCGGCGATAGAGATCAAACATGAGGTGACAAGTCCAGTCCATTTCCCAAACCAACCTTCAAGCCAATTTGTGAATGGATCATTAATACCTGAGTTTTCTGCTAATTAATTTGATAAAGCTTTCAATCCTTCGAGGGCTCTAGTCACGGTTCCTCCAGGAGCTGTATTGTTAGGAATAAAGGTGCAACACATACCGCCAAACATTTTACAGACCCCTCCTCTTTCTGCTAGGATCATATCTAATGCCATCCTATTCTGCCATGCCATCAGAGAGGTAGGGGCTAATTGCTCTTCCAATCCATTAACTGCATCCCTGGTGTAGTTTACAAACCTTTGTTGGTTATAGTATATATAGTTAATCCAGTCAACATTTTTGTTTACTGTCACTCACCAAAGAAGAGACTCAAATCCAGCTGAAACTTGATTCCTAGCCTTAAACTCGCTCGGCACTCCACGCGGAACCCCAATCTCATCCATGTAGATCTGGGGGTCAAAAGACCCTGCAGGAGAGGTGTCCCTTCTGCTCCTGTGGTGACCCTGCTTCCAAGGGGACTCTGACAGTAAGCGCAGAGGCATTGCCAGCTGTACCAGGGCACAATCCCCTCGGGAATTGGCTGGGATTCTCGCTCTGAGCCTTTTATCTGTGCTAAACCACCAGACGTCCACCCTCTGGGTGTCGTGCTCAACCCAGTCGTCACCCTCTCCCTTTACAATTTTGTTAATCCTCTCCATGCAGTAGTCAACCGGTAAAGACCCCAAATCTGTGCCACTCTCATTCCCTGAAAGTGAAAAACAAGTAAAGTTGCCAGGGTATGCCGTGACAGCTGGGGGTATCTGAGGTCTCTGAACCTGGGGAAACAACAAACTTAACGTGTGACTGGAAGTGTTGGTGTCAGGTTTGTATGTTTTTTGATACAGCTTTAGCATACACCCTAAACCATCTGGATCTGTATTGTTATTTAAGGGAAAATGCACTGTAGCTAGCTGGGGTCTGGCCCCTGCACAGACCAAGCAGTTCTCTTTTTTAAGGGTATTACCAGTATATATTAACCATTCAAGCCATTCATTCTTTTCCTGGTATCCTTTTTCTAATGTTATAGTTTCTTCCACTGTGAGATTGGTGAATCTCACTGTGGATCCTAATACCTCTACTGTAAGTTGGTCCTCATTAGCTAATTCTTTCTTCTTGTTTGTCTCATTCTTTGGTTTGACTTCAAGGAAGAATTTTCCCAAAGGGTCAGTTCCTGATATCCAAGCTCCTACACAGTATAACCTCTGATCTTCCAATTTGGGGTCCTTCAGGGAAATCAATAATATATTACAATTCTTTGGTTCTGTACAGGGAGAGTGGGCCTCTTTAGTTATGGTTAATCTATTCTTTAAATCTCCTGCTGCTGGGATCTCATATCCCCAATCCTGGGCTGCAGTTGTCCACATGAGTGAATCCCAAGTAGTACACCCGGTAGTTACAGCCAAGTAGCACACATATTTGTCTGCCCAGGTCAGCTTACCTGCTTCTACCTTATCTCCACAATCTGTCATCTGGCAGAAATCCACCTGTATAGTACTGGTGGTTCCCTCAACAAAGGTGAGGTTCAATGCTCTTCCTGTCTCTTCCCAATTGATTGGTTCCACCGTGTCTCCTACCTCCCCGTATAGAGGCCTCTCCTAGGGTCACCAATGCTCCCACAAGGAACAAAATCCCTACCATCCTATCTGAAGTGAGGGGGGCCTAAATAGGGCCTTTTCTTCACCAAGGTTGAGACAAGCAGACCTTTTATCTGCCTCCCTTTCTAGCTGGATTTTCCCCCTCCTTCAGTCTTTCTGTCCCTACTCTGCCTATGTTTACCTTTTTGCAGTGGGATTGGTGAATCCAGGTAGTCCTTTCAGCAATTCTTACTGTGGTGGGAGTAGTAGGGAGTACTTGATATGGCCCGTCCCACTTAGGGGAGTGCCAATGCTTATTTTTGATCACCTTGATGAAGACCCAGTCTCCGATTTGTACTTTGTCTTCTCCTATGGGCTCTCCTTCTGGAATGGAACACACTTGGTTAATTTGTTTCTGTATTAATAATCTTGACATGTATTCTGCTAAGGTTCTCTCCACTTCCTCTGTGTGGGTTTCATTTGGTAATAAAGGTATTTTATAAGGTCTATCATTACTCATTTCAAATGGACTCAGCCCCTTCTTAGTGGGGGTGATGTGCATGCTTAAAATAGCTAGTGGGAGACAGTACATACAATTTTTCCTGTCTCCAGGGCCAGATTAACATAGGGGCTATTAGAGCTGCAGCTCCAGGCCCTTTTCTCAAGATAGGCCCATTTGCCCCCCAAAAAAAAAAAAATCATAAAAAAAAAAAAAAAAAAAAAGATTGACTTTGAGGGTTGTAGCTCGGCGATCAGGAGTCACAGATATCCCACATTGGGGGGGGGGGGGGGGGGGTAGGTAGCTAAAGACCTACCCCAGCACTGGTTAAAATATGGTGCTGCTTTCATCTATGGTTCCGGAGATACAGGGCTGCTTGTGTAGCCTGTCAGAAGCTACATACAGGGGCTGCCAGTTTAAATACAAGCTGAGAGGATGAGCTCACAGTGCTTATAATAATTATTTGTATATTAATTATGATAATTAACCCCTTGCCACCCAGGCCAATTCTGACACTTCTCGCCTACATGTAAAAATCATAATTTTTTTTGCTAGAAAATTACTCGGAGCCCTCAAGCATTATATATATTGTTTTAGCAGACACCCTATGGAATAAAATGGTGGTCTTTGCAACTTTTTATGTACGATATTTGGAAAGAAACTGTTTTACTCATAAAAAAAAAACCTAAAGTTAGCACGATTTTTGTGTACCAAGCGATGCTTTAAATTTTTTTTTACAGGTTACATGTTTAGAGGTCTAGTGCTAGAATTATTGCTCTCGCTCTAACGATCGCGGCATATGTAACCTGTGTGTATCTGGCTCTAATACTAACCAGTGCCTTCCCAGGGACTGACTAGTATCTCTCCCCAGCCTGTCCCCACACACCCTCTCACCTGCTGACCTGCTGTGAATGGGGGAAACACTCCCGCAGTGTTATTGTGTTCTGCCAGTGAATACAATTAGTGTTGCTAACTATAGCTGGCAGCACTGATCGTTTTGGGGAAAACCTGACAGGCTGGTTGTACTCAAGTTGGTTAATAGGTTGACTTGTGTAAAACCAGCTAGCCCATACATAGATCGACTATGGCTGGTCTCTGCTTAATTGCTGTAATTTCAATCCATGTATGGCCCGCTTAACCACTACGCAGTCCCTAAACATCCTTCCACAAACCTTTCCCTTTTTTCCTTCCCAGATTACTTCATCCTCCTCTCCTATACATAGTGCCCACTGTCATACTCTCCACACTTCTCTCCTGTACATACTGCTCACTGTCATACCCTCCACACTTCTCTCCTATACATAGCGCCCACTGTCTTATCCTACACACTCCTCTCCTGTACATAGTGCTCGCTGTCATACCCCCACACTACTCTCCTGTACATACTGCGCACTGTCATACCCTCCACACTCCTCTCCTGTACATACTACTTACTGTCATACCCTCCACACCCCTCTCCTATACATTGTGCCTACTGTCATACCCCCAACACTTCTTTCCTATAAAAGAAGGAGAGAGAGACGGCGCCCTCTAAGTGCAGCAAGTTAAAATCAATTTAATGTAAAAAAAGGATTAAGAACACTCACACATTAACTGTGTCATATAGGCATATCTGTGATTTAGATGGTCTTCCGTTTTTGGATCCCGGATGAGGTGATGTCATCAAAGCAGCTGTCAGATGTAGGCGTCCTGTGTTGTCCAGTACAGATCCGGTGGCGCTGTGGGTTCTCGGTGCCTCCGGATGTCAGGATAACAGGGGCCAATTTGAGTCATTATGTGTGGGCGACATTAGGAGATACATTAACTGTGTCATATAGGCATATCTGTGATTTAGATGGTCTTCCGTTTTTGGATCCCGGATGAGGTGATGTCATCAAAGCAGCTGTCAGATGTAGGCGTCCTGTGTTGTCCAGTACAGATCCGGTGGCGCTGTGGGTTCTCGGTGCCTCCGGATGTCAGGATAACAGGCTGTGCGGACAGTGAGTAGCTGAGTGTTGAGCAGCGGTGTTGTTGCAGCGAACACTTCCGGGTACGGGTCAGGTGGGCGGCGCTTCGGGGCATGCGTGCCCCTTCATCAGGCTTTGGTTATGGCCATATTGGAGATGGGCATTTTATACCCTCAGTGGGGAGTGGCTATAAACCGGATAGGAGGACAAACGGAGGGGGCGGGGCCGAGCGGAGGAAGGGATGGTTACTATGGGAACCGGGCCAGCAATTTAATAGGGAGAAATGTGTTTTAGACTAAGCTGGAGATGGCCATACAGACGAGCGGGTTATCAGGCGGGATATGTATGGGGATAGGATGGGTAATGGATATGTATTGAGACGAACTAAAAAGGGGAGGTGGGTGATTAAAAACAATGTAGTGTGAAGTTTTATTTGGGTAGCATGGTTGTATTGATTTAATGTTACAAGGGCAAAAAGCGGTGATGGAGTAATTACATAAGGGATAAGAACATACAGGGATATATATATAACGAAATATATATATATGTAAAATATATGTAAAAGAATATATGTAAAAAATTATATATTAAAAAATTATATATTAAAAAAATATAAAAAAAATATAAAGAATATATAAAAAAATATATATAAAAATATATAAAAAAATATACATGTATATAAGTACTAGAATACCTGCAAACCTGCCATAGGGGGGTATTATTGGATGTTAAGATATGTAAACAAATGTATAAATGGCAATAAAGCATATAAGTAATACTGACGACTATGGGCTATATATTGTATACTTACGGCCAATTTGAGTCATTATGTGTGGGCGACATTAGGAGATCTATATATATATAGAAAATAAAATAAAAGGAGAACGTTATACATTACTATGTGGTGTTATTTGGTACTTGCATAATAATTAACAGATTGAGTAAGAAGATGGGGGAAATAAAGGGAGGGGGGGGGGTATTTTGGGGAGGGAAAGAGTGAGAGAGAGGGGGGGGGGGGGTTGGAAACAATAGGAGAAGGTGGGGGGGGGGGGGGGAGGGTTTTTTGGGGGGGGGGGGGGGGAAGGGGAAATAAGGGGGGGGGGAAAGGGGGGGTTATTTATGAGTGGTGGGTATATTAGGAAAAGGATAGCTGGAGAAGATGTCCATATTTTGGAAGATGGAGGGCTGTGGGGAAGGTGGCGGATGGGGTAGATACGGGAGGTTATGTATTAGGGGGTGCCTTCCCACTGGTTGGTGGCACAAGAGGGGATGATAAGAGAACATCAATGTACGCTTAAAAGTACAAGATTTGTCTACCGATCAGCATACAGATAAACATCAACAGTGTATATAGACACTTATATGAAAATACATGTGAAACTCCATATCTATGCCAGATATCAAATCTATATGTATATATAGAGACACATACATGTAAAAGACATATATATATATATATATATAAATATATAAAAAAATTTATTATACATACACATAAATATCATGTAAACAAACGCAAATAGAACTGGATAAAGAGGCCATTGTCATGATCATATAAGGGTGGTATCGCGAGGTGTCAGCGACGTGCGGGGAACTGTACCAGAAAAGGAAATTCAGAGGAGGATGTTAATTTCAATCCCCTCGTTTAAGCCCCCGGGCGATAAAGTGTCTAATTTATATATCCAATAATTCTCCCTCTCGCATAGGCGCTTGTATCGCTCTGCGGTAGGGAGAGAGTTGGAAATGGATTCTAGTACCCAGACACATAGGCCCGATGAGCTCTGTTCATGGTGTTCCTTAAAGTGTCTGGGTACGCTGTGTTTGTCTTTACCTTTTTCTACCAGGTTGCGGTGCTCGCCAAATCTTTTGCGGAGGGTTCTTATGGTGCGACCGACATATAGTAGGCCGCAGGGACAAGAGAGGCAATAAATGACATAATTGGAGCTACAATTGAAGAAATCGGGGATAATATATTGTTTTCCTTTGTGATAGAAATCTTTTTGTCTATGGGTCACATGGGAACAGGTAAGGCACAGAGGTTTCTTACATTGGTACATACCTTTAATATTAAAGAATGTCAAGGATGTGCTGGCAAGTGAACGTGTTGATGAAATTTTACTGGGTGCTATTTGAGATTTGATGTTTCTTGCTTTTCTATATGTCACTAAAGGTCTGTCTGGTAAAGTGTGTTGTAAATGTGGGTCTTCCCGCAGGATGGACCAATGTTTTTTGAGAATGTTTTCCATTTTCTTAAAGCGATTGTGAAATTTGGTGATGAATCTCATGGGTTGGGTGGTATTGGTAGAGATGGTTTTGTCGGTGTGGGTGGTGGTTGTGGTATTGTCATGATGGTAATGGCTGAAGGCCTCATCTATGATCTGGTCAGGGTAGCCCTTTTCTTTGAACTTGATTTTTAGCTGTTTGCCGTGTGTGTCATAGTCTTGTAGTCTTGTACAGTTATGCTTTAGTCGGCAGAATTGACTTTTAGGGATGTTTTTGACCCATCGTGGGTGGTGGCAGCTGTTAAAGTGTAGATATGAATTTCCGGAGGTGGGTTTGGTGAAATTTTGAGCGCATATTGTAGTGTCTTGATGGAAGAGTTCTAAGTCTAGAAAAGCCAGTTTATTATCGTCTGTAACAGAAGTGAAGGATAGGCCCATGGTATTATTATTACAGTGTTGTACAAATGGAGGAATGAGGGTATCTGGACCGTCCCAAATGATTACAACATCATCGATATAGCGACCATAGAAGATGATGTTTTCTGCGTATGGGTTATTGTTTTGTATATGTTTTAGTTCCCATAGACCCATGGTGAGGTTGGCGTAGCTGGGGGCAAAATTGGCCCCCATAGCTGTGCCTTGTGTCTGAATATAGAACTCTCCATTAGCTTCAAAGTAATTGTGTGTTAGACAAAATTTCAGGATTTCCAGTAAAAATGAGCTCTGACGTGGATTAACCACTTCAGCCCCGGACCATTTGGCAGCCAAAGGACCAGAGGTCTTTTTTTCAATTTCGCACTGCACTACTTTAACTGGTAATTGCGCGGTCATGCAATTTTGTAACCAAACGAAATTTGCGTCCTTTTCTTCCCACAAATAGAGCTTTCTTTTGATGGTATTTGATTGCCTCTGTGATTTTTATTTTTTGCGATATAAACGGAAAAAGAGCGAAAATTTTGAAAAAAAAAGAGATTTTCTACTTTTTGTTATAAAAAAAAATCTAATAAACTCAATTTTAGTCAAACATTTGGGCCAAAATGTATTCAGCCACATGTCTTTAGTAAAAAAAATGCCAATAAGCGTATATTTATTGGTTTGCGCAAAAGTTATAGCGTCTACAAACTAGAGTACATTTTCTGGAATTTACACCGCTTTTAATTTATGACTGCCTATTTCATTTCTTGAGGTGCTAAAATGGCAGAGAAGTACAAAACCCCCCCAAATGACCCCATTTTGGAAAGTAGACACCCCAAGCTATTTGCTGAGAGGCATGTTGAGCCCATTGAATATTTTTTTTTTTAGTCCCAAGTGATTGAATAAAGACAAAAATAAAAAAGATTTTTTTTTTTTTCAAAAAGTTGTCACTAAATGATATATTGCTCACACATGCCATAGTTATATGTGGAATTGCACCCCAAAATACATTTTGCTGCTTCTCCTGAGTATGGGGATACCACATGTGTGGGACTTTTTGGGAGCCTAGCCGCGTACGGGGCCCCGAAACCCAAGCACCGCCTTCAGGATTTCTAAGGGTGCAAATTTTTGATTTCACTCCTCACTACCTATCACAGTTTCGAAGGCCATAAAATGCCAAAATAGCACAAAACCCCCCCAAATGACCCCATTTTGGAAAGTAGACACCCCAAGCTATTTGTTGAGAGGCATGGTGAGTATTTTACAGCTCTCATTTGTTTTTGAAAATGAAGAAAGTAAAGAAAAAAAATTTTTTTTTTTTTTTTTTTCAATTTTCAAAACTTTGTGACAAAAAGCGACATCTGCAAAATACTCACAATACCTCTCAGCAAATAGCTTGGGGTGTCTACTTTCCAAAATGGGGTCATTTTGGGGGGTTTTATGCCATCTGGGCATTCCATGGCCTCCGAAACTGTGATTGGCAGTGAGAAGTGAAATAAAAAAATTACACCCTTAGAAAGCCTGAAGGCGGTGATTGGTTTTTGGGGTTCCGTACGCAGCTAGGCTCCCAAAAAGTCCCACACATGTGGTATCCCCGTACTCAGGAGAAGCAACAGAATGTATTTTGGGGTGTATTTCTACATATGCCCATGACATGTTTGAGCAATATATCATTTAGTGACAACTTTTTGTAAAAAAAATATATATATTTTTTTTTTTTCATTATTCAATCTCTTGGGACAAAAAAAAAAAATATTTAATGGGCTCAACATTGCTCTCATCAAATAGCTTGGGGTGTCTACTTTCCAAAATGGGGTCATTTGGGGGGGGGTTGAACTGTCCTGGCATTTTATGCACAACATTTAGAAGCCTATGTCACACGTCACCCACTCTTCTAACCACTTGTAGACAAAGCCCTTTCTGACACTTTTTGTTTACATGAAAACATATTTTTTTTTTTGCAAGAAAATTACGTTGAACCCCCAAACACTATATATAATGTTAAAGCAAAGGCCCTACAGATTAAAATGGTGGGTGTTGCATTTTTTTTTTTTCACACAGTATTTGCGCAGCGATTTTTCAAACGCATTTTTGTGTGGAAAAAATACACTTTTTTTTATTTTAATGCACTAAAACACACTATATTGCTCAAATTTTTGATGAAATAAAAAATATGATCTTAGGCCGAGTACATGGATACCAAACACGACATGCTTTAAAATTGCGCACAAACACGCAGTGGAGATAAACTACATACATTTTTAAAAGCCTTTAAAAGCCTTTACATGATACCACATTAGATTCACGGAGGAGGTCTACTGCTAAAATTACTGCCCTCGATCTGACCTTCGCGGTGATACCTCACATGCATGGTGCAATTGCTGTTTACATATGACGCCAGACCAACGCTTGTGTACGCCTTTGCGCAAGAGAAGGGGGGGCAGGGGTGCTTTTTTTTTTTTTTTTGGTTTTTTTTTTATTTATTTAGCTTTTTTATTTTATTTTTAAACTGTTCCTTCCATTTTTTTTCTTTGTTATGATTTTTATTGTTATCTCAGGGAATGTAAATATCCCCTATGATAGCAATAGGCAGTGACAGGTACTCTTTTTTTGAAAAAATTGGGGTCTATTAGACCCTAGATCTTTCCTCTGCCCTCAAAGCATCTGACCACACCAAGATTGGTGTGATAAAATGCTTTCCCAATTTCCCAATGGCGCGGTTTATATCCGGGAGGGGGGACATTCCCTCCCACTGCTTGTAAAAGCAGTCTAGAGGCTAATTACCCGCTAGAATTGCTTTTACATGAAAGCCGATCACTGGCTGAAAAGAATGATACCAAGATGATACCTAAACCTGCAGGCATCATTCTGGTATAACCATTCAAAGTCCAGCAACATACTGGACATATATTGTAATCTTTTTTTTTCATGCAGCCTCTTGGCTGAACGAAAAAAAGAGATTGATTGGTGGGTATGCCCACCATTAGAATACCTCCCTTCATCCACCCACTTCTAATGATGGGCATACATGCACCATTTATATATGCCGATGCATGGGGGCATCCTCCCGCAAAAGTTATGCCGTGTACACACGGTCGGAATTTCGACCGTATGTACGTGGCATTAGGAGCCAATCGCTCCTCCCCCCCCTGCTGCCCCCATGCTTCGGCATATATGCTCTTTTTTTTAACTGTGGTGGTGAAATCACCTCCTACAGTGTTGGAGTCGCGTCTTTATGTATCGTGGGAGCAAACGCTGTTGCTGTCAAGATAAATAAATCCGCGTTGCAACTGAATGGCGCACCTGAAAACAAAAAAATGCTTAACACTAAAACACAGTAAACAAAATTACATACCTGAAAAGCAAGCATGATAAAACATGATAAAACATAATAAAACATTGCAGAATAGAATGGAGTAAAAAAAGAGCAACAATAGAGAGAGAATAGAGTGAGAGAGAGAACAATAAAACGACAACTATTTTATTTTTTTTTATTTTTTTTTGAGATTCACAGGTAAAAAAGCTCCTGACTGAAGCGACTGAATCAAAACGCTACCACAAAAAAAACTGTTAGCGATCGCAGGGATCAGGCCTGACTCTGCGAACGCTGCAGTTATGTGTGCTTAGTGTTTTGTAAGTGACAGTGATCGATCGATACTGCACTTGGGTGGGCTGGGCTGGGCGGAGGGGGAAAACGCAGGTGCTAGCAGGTATCTGGGCTGATCCCGCTAACAATGCGTTTTTTTTTTTGGAACCCTAAACTGCTGGGACGCTAGTATAGATCTGATCAGATCAGATATTGATCTGTTCAGATACTGTGCCACTAAGGGAGGTGTATGCTTTGTGCGTGGGTGTTTGCGGTACTGGCACTAACCTGGGGCGACGCAGACCTTATTTGACCCTAAAACCTAATTGATATCACCCGCCGGGCGATCAGGGGGTTAAACCGTTATTGGGTAATAAATGGCGGGTGCCCTGACAGTATAAAAAACAAGCTAACTAACCAGCGTCACCCGTAACAGTAATACAAAAAAAAACTGGTTACCTATCGACACTAATGCAGCGATCAGAAAAACGATCGCTTAGTGACACTGGCAAAAGGGGGTGAAAGGGTTAACTAGGGGCAATCAGGGGGTTAAACCTTTATTAGGTAATATATGGGGGTACCTGACGCTATATAAAAACCTGACGGGGAACCTAAATAACGAAATAACTAACTGGCTAACCAGCGTCACCAGTGACAGTTATACAGTGATCACTGGTGAAAGGGTTAACTCTAGGGGCAATCAGGGGGTTAAAACCTTTATTTAGGTTGTAATATGGGGGTACCTGACCTATAAACCTATTTATGAACCTATATAAACATGGCGGTTACCTAAAAAAAAAAAAAAATGGTTACCTAGCGACACTAATGCAGCGATCAGAAAAACGATCGCTTAGTGACACTGGCAAAAGGGGGTGAAAGGGTTAACTAGGGGCAATCAGGGGGTTAAAACCTTTATTAGGTAATATATGGGGGTACCTGACGCTATATAAAAACCTGACGGGGAACCTAAATAACGAAATAACTAACTGGCTAACCAGCGTCACCAGTGACAGTTATACAGTGATCACTGGTGAAAGGGTTAACTCTAGGGGCAATCAAGGGGTTAAAACCTTTATTTAGGTTGTAATATGGGGGTACCTGACCTATAAAACTATTTATGAACCTATATAAAACATGGCGGTTACCTAAAAAAAAAAAATGGTTACCTAGCGACAGCAGTGACACTAATACAGCGATCAGAAAAACGATCGCTTAGTGACACTGGCAAAAGGGGGTGAAAGGGTTACCTGGGGGGCAATCAAGGGGTTAAACCTTTATTAGGGGGGGTAGGGGGCTACCTTGGACCTAAAACTAACTGCCCTGACAGTTATTACAGTCACACTGACACTAAATGCAGTGATCAGTAAAAAAATGATCACTGCAATTAGTGACACTGTGACTGGGGGGGGAGGGGGTGATCTGGGGGGTGATCAGGGGGTGACAGGGGGGTGGAATATGTGCCTAACTGTACTGGTGTCAGTGTAGTGTTGTGCACTAACCTTAACATGTTCGCCGCTCGGCGTCTCCGGTCACATAGACCGGCGCACCGAGCGTGACATCACTTCCGCCTTCCTGTCTATACAATAGACAGGAAGGGGAAGTTTCTCATTGGCCAGGAGCGATCGCGAGGGGGTGGCCAGAAACCACTGGCCGTCCCCTCGTCCCGGATCGCTCCTGAAGCGATCCCGACCGTCCCCGCCGGCGGAGGGGGGTCCGATCGGACCCCCCAACCGCCGGAAGAATGTCACGTACAGGTACGTGATTCTGCCTGTACGTGCCATTCTGCCGACGTATATATACAGGGGGCGGTCGGCAAGTGGTTAAGGAGTGGATCATTATGGAGATAATATTGTACAGCTTGAATACCTATATTGTGAGGGATGGAAGTGTACAGTGAAACGACATCTAGCGAGAGCCAACGGTAAGTGGATTCCCAGGAGTAGTGTTGTAATGTGGAAAGTAATTGAATGCTGTCTTTAATATATGAAGGTAAGTTTTGAACTATGTTTTGTAGAAAATGGTCTAGATAAATGGAGAAGTAGCTGGTCACGCTTTCCATTGCTGCAACTATGGGTCTGCCGGGCGGGTGTGTGGGATTTTTGTGTATCTTGGGTAAATGGTAAAAGTACGGCCTTTGGTAGAAGTCATGTTTGAGAAATGCGGTCTCCGGTGGTGTCAGGATTCCATCTGCGGCTGCTTGGTTAATTATATCATGGGCTTCAATAATAAATTCAGGTAGCGGGTCTCTTGGGAGTTTTTTGTATGTGGTGCTATCTGATAGGAGTCTGGCGGATTCTAACATGTAGTCTGTACGGTTTTGGACGACAATGCCACCACCTTTGTCTGCTAGCTTAATAGCTAGTGTTTTATTATCGGTAAGTGTTTTGAGTGATGTTCGTTCTGCTGAGGTTAGGTTGGACTGTCGATGTGTTTTGGAGTTTGATGATTCACACATCCTGAGTATGTCGGCATAGACAACTTGGTAGAAGGTTTGGACATAGGGTCCTTTGGAAAATGTGGGATAAAAAATGGATTTGGGTTTGAAGGTGGTGTGTTGGATGGGTGGAGAGGTGGGGAGGTGTTGTGTGAGTGATTCAATAAAGTCGTCCGTGTATAGGTCTTCTAGCTGATCTAGGGCCTGGAGTTCTGCTGGTCCTAATATGGGAGTGTCCTCAGTGGAGGTATTACATATGGAGGAGTTACTATTACTATTGGGGATCGTTAGGTTCTTTTTGTGGGCCTGGATATTGAAATACCGTTTAACTGTAATGTTTCTGATGAATCTATTGAGGTCTAAGAATAATGTGAACGGATTTGGGGATGCTGTAGGGGCAAAGGTAAGTCCACGTGCCAGTAGGGATTGTTCTGATTGTGTGAGGGTATGATCTGAAAGATTAAAGATTTTTACAGTTTGCGCAACTTGTCCTTCCTTTTTGTGTCTGTGTCTCCCCCCTCTTCTGCCTCGTCTATGAGCTTTCTTTTTGGGCAGTGCAGGGGGGTGAGCACTAAAAAAGAAGACGGAGAGGTAATGATGTTACTGGTAGAGATGGTAGGGTTGTTGGTGGATGCCATGGGTAAATTGGCATGGGAGGATAATAACGATGCGGGAAGTTCTAATGTTTGTGTGATCAAGTTGGATGTATCTGGATTCATTGACAAAATGATGTTCATGTCAGTGGGGGTGGGATTCCCATCACCTTTATTATTACTAGCATCATTGGTGTCTGGGGTCCTGAACGTGGGGACTGAAGCGGGTGGGGTGGGGATACTGGGATTATAGGTCTTTTTTGGAAACTTGGTAGTCTGTAGTTTGGGTTTTTTAATGATGGGGGGAGGATTAGACAAGGTAGGTGGGCAATGGGCATAACCCTTTGTCAGGGGGGGGGGGGGGGAGTTTTATACGAGAGTGGCGCGTTTGTGTGGAGGAGAGGAGGGGCCTAGGCTGTGCTAGAAAAGAGGCAGTGGGCCTCTTTCCTATACATAGTGCCCACGGTCATACCCTCCACACTCCTCTCCTGTACATACTACTCGCTGTCATACCCTCCATACTCCTCTCCTGTACATAGTGCCTACTGTCATACCCTCCACACTTCTCTCCTATACATAGTGCCCACTGTCATACTCTCCACACTCCTCTCCTGTACATACCACTTACTGTCATACCCTCCATACTCCTCTCCTATACATAGTGCCCACCGTCATACCCTCCACACTCCTCTCCTGTAATTACTGCTTACTGTCCTACTCTCCACACTTCTCTCCTGTACATAGTACCCACTGTCATACCCTCCACACTCCTCTCCTGTATATATTGCTCACTATCCTACCCTCCACACTCGTCTCTTATACACAGTGCCCACTGTCATACCCTCTACACTCCTCTGCTGTGCATACTACCCTCTGTCATACCCCCCACACTCCTCTCCTATACATACTGCCCACTGCCATACCCTCCGCACTCCTCTAATGTACATAGTGTCCACTGTTAGACCCTCCACATTCCTCTCCCTCACCTGCACATACTTCCCACTTTTATACCATCCATACTTCTCCCCTATGCCTCTTACTCACAAAAACAGTTCTTTAAAATTATACTGAATATTCTCAATGTTACCAGCTCTAGAATGGGCACACTTTTGTTAGTTCAACTAAAGGAAATCTCAGTCCTCATATTTGTTCTGCCCCATTATTAGTACTTATTTAATTTTGTAATTACTATTGTGATGTGTAGAGGAACATAGGGGATGTCAGCTACTTTAAATATAGCACTTGTAAAAAAAGTGTCCCTGAAAATATTTTTGAAATGTTGGTAACTATGCACTGGGCCACAGGGTCAGTAGGGGGCCCCATGAGAGGCTCCCGTGATATTAAAGCGGTAGTAAACCTTTCTAACATTACTACTTTTTTGAGGACCTGAGGTAGGTTATGCCATAATGTACAAGTATGCACAGCATATTAGCACATTAGGGTACACTTACCTGTCAGACTGAGCCCTCCAATTCTGTGATGTGATCAATCCGGTGGGTCCCGGGCACTTCCATCTTCACCCGATCTTCCTTGCGGGTTCTGTGTCTTCGGTCACTTGCCTTGGCCGGGCTGCGTTGATGTCATTCCCACGCA